>NQII01000978.1:432240-545416 GCA_002778355.1 Clitarchus hookeri | reverse complement strand
CTCGGCGCAAGCGGCGGCCGGACCCCGGCGACGACCAGGCGCCGCCCTGCGAGGACGCCGACGAGGCCGACTGCGCACGAGGTATCCCCCCTCCCCCCCCGAGTCAACAGTCAATGGTGGTGTGCAGACTGTTGAGCGTGCCAACTGTGCAGTAACCACTCTCTGGGTTTCCGACTGTAGACTAAAGATGAGGTAGACCGCTTATTCGTCTTCTGCGCATGTACCCAACATTCACCTACCCCAAAAGAACCCAGCTGTTAAAGTCACACGGTCAACAGTGATGAAAGTGTTTTTTTACATCTTAATTTTTTAATGACAAGCACTATTATTTGAATAAAATACTTTTATACCAATTTGAATTTAATCAAACTTCATTACTAATTTATTTATATGAGGTATAAAATAATCTCAAAAAAATTTGTTTACAAATCTGTTTTCTAGGCTAACGTCCGAACCATACCTTTTTCACAAGTCGTGTTGGCAGAAAAGCAGTTCAATGTTGGTACACGGGGATTGGTTGTGCGCAGCCAGCGAGATCCGCCTACCTCATCTTTAGTCTGTGGTTTCAACATCTTGCATCCGGTAATCCACGTGCTAGGACGAACTCTTCGATATATTCACTACTGTAAAATGCATTTATTTTTTCTGCGGTCCTCACAAAGTAGCCATACGTTATCCATTTCTACATGAGGATGTGATCGAGAACGGGCACTCATCATGCCAAGTTCGTCTAGACCGACTGCGAGTACTGTGCTTCAAAGAGCGCGCAAGTTCCTGTTGAGTGAGGCCTGAACTACTCTGCTCTGCACTCGCCACGGGCCTTGCGGCTAGTAGTTGTTCTGATTTACATTTATTTTTTGCTTCACGGTAGCTTGCTTTTCAGATCAAATATTTGAAAACGAGAAATGTCAAAGCATAGAGGATACGTTAACAGATATTCACGATATTTACCACATGTCATATCTGTTGCATCTGTACCTGTAAAAAAAGGGTGAGCTCAATATGTATTCTTTTTCAGCCTTACATGAGAAAATACTGACTAAAATCAATCCATTCTAGTTTCAGGAATACCTTAAAGTAGTTCTGTATGTAATTATTAAGTTTAAATGTTAATTTTATATCTTAACTGGTAATTATAAAGATATATAACTAAACCCAAGATATCGAGCATACCACCCCCTCAACGTGTACTCATAATATATTATAATAACTTAAATCACGTAAAATCACAAGTCTTTCTGCAAAACTAATACTGTAAAAAATTTGGCACAAACCAAGTTAAATTATTTTATTTCTTATTTTATTTATTTATAAATTATTTTCTTGTTTGGTGGCAGGTAAGTAGTCTGGCTACTGCGCCACCACGGCCAATGGGGATATATATACTGCATACTCATTAAATAAACAACCAAAGTAATAATTATTGTGTATAAACTCATACTCGTTAATTTAAGCAAATAATATTTGTTTGCGAATATTGATTGGTGTTCGCAATTCTCTTTCTGTTTAGAAGTAAATTAATGCCATTAACTATAATCAGAACTTCCCATAGTTTTCCGAATTTTCGTTCTTATGAATTTAAGATGTTCATAAATGTTTGAACACGTGGAGATATGAATGTTGCATGTATAAACTATTCATCCGTTTTCCAATGCCTACACAGTCACTAATCATTCAGCTGAATGCTTCTGCGTATTTTCCTTCGCCGGGTGGTACGTACGTCAGAAAGAACCATATATCCGCCGGCCACCCATGCTGTGGACCAAGTGCGTAAAGGCGCTTGGTGCATACGTACGGTCGGGCCCCCTGCTAGGAACACTTGACAAGGAAGTGAGTCGGCCGGTATGGGACAACTGGGAAGTTGTCTGGCTGTGAAGAGTTCGCAGCCCTTGTAGCAGCGGCTCATGCAGTAGGCGACGATAGCCGAGGTCAGAGACGCCACGAAATTGTAATTACTTCAGGTCCTTTGAAATGAGGTAAAAGTGAACCTTCCTAGACTCTGACGAGTCTCAATGCATAGTAAGACATAACATCACAATTATACATGGCACACTGCAGTGTCAAGCTACTGCTGGGAAGATTCGTGTGGTTACTCTACAATGAATTAACCAGTTTCACAGTATACGTACACCTTTCTTGGGTTCCGGAATATCGGGCTAACGTCAGAGGCTCGAGTTATCAGCCAATTCTACCATCGTAACTCCAGCGTTTGGACGAACAGGCATTTAGCAGACACAGCGCCCCTTAAATCATACACAGGACCTTTTGACAGGGCAAACATTTGACGGGACAGTCGTTTGACGAAACAGAAGATTGGCCGAAAGCGATATCTCTTAAAATAAAAGCAATATCTCATGGTGTGGTTGACGACGCTGTCGTTTTATGGAACAAGTATTTTGTTGAACGGGAGTTTAGCTGCAGTCGCTTTGGCAGTAAATTCTGCAGAAACAGTTGCATACGAAAATAAGGGTACTGAGTCCCTCGCTGGCCTCGGCGCTGCACTGCGTAGGACGGGACCGGATCGCGATGGCCTGAATATTGGCCCTCACTTCAGCAGACGACGTCTCGAGGAAGCTGGTGCGTGCCGAACAGGGATACGCACTTCCGCTACTGGCGCGTCATGTTTGTCTATACACGGGCGAGCGCTTCATAGCAAGGGAGATAGACTGAAGCGTTTCTAGGAATACATCGGGGAATATTTGACACGCTTGTGTTTGCTGGTTTCTGTGTAACAACATATTGCATTCTCCGCAGACAGAGGTGTACTTTCTATCTCTGGAAACATACGCAGGTTTTGATTTTTGGAGATGGCAGCAATGCTATAATTGGCCCTCTGCTGCCAATAAATATTATTTTTATATAACAATAATTATTTTTTCTGGTCGCCCTTCAATATCTTACTAACGGAAATTACCCCAGAGCTTTAAACTTTTCAGTCAATGCTCCTAAAATGCTGAACTTGAAATTTCGCTATTCATCTTAATTCATAATTCCTCACTAGCTAACAAATCGGGTCTTATTTCATACATATAGTGTTCATACAATTTTCTTTACTATAAATTGTAATTCGTTAAGTAATTAGTCCCAATAATCATTACTTTCTCAATTTTGGAACAGATAATACGTATAAATTTTCTCTTTGTTGAACCCTTTTTCAACTATGTAAATATAAACCTAGTCGAAATGAGAGGAAAAGTTCTGGAACCATTAATAATTACTATTGTTTTGAGATTCCAACGTGCGAATAGCTATGATGTATAACGTAACACCAACACAAGGTTGTGCGATAGCATTATATCATCCCGTGACCCTGAGGGTGGTTCAGCAGTAGTTTGCAAACGTACAGAGAAGTGCGTGCAGATAATCAAAGAAATTTAAATGTGTTTATGAGAGTTAGGCGTGAATGGCAAAATGCAAAGTTCATTAATCACGGTGAAAACACTGTCGTCGCGCATGTTGAAGAGAAGAGTTTAAAATATGAACAACTTTTTAAAATAACAAGAGCAAATTATTTCCAGATACGCTCGGATTGAAGAAACTAAATGTACCGTATGTATCAAAAAGAGGTTGTAAATACAATTTTAAAAAGACAAATTAAAAATTATTTGTCATCTGCACGTGGAAGAAAATTCATATGCTGGATTTCCCATAGTGCGGGCTCGAAACATTTCTTGATAGTGTACTTAAATGAAAAAAAAACACGGGGAGAAATAAAGGCCTCAGATACCCATGTAAGATCCATTTTACTTTTTATGAATACACTAATGCATGGCTTTATTTCAAACGCTACAATTATAAAAATATATCTGTGCAAAAATAAGTTTTATTATCTGTGAAATCCAGTTTATAAAATTGAAGCTATAAAGTCAGCTGAAGGATAAAAATTAAAACCACACAATAAACTATTACGCCAGACAGGTCAGCCTCGAGGAAATCTCACTAGAGTTATGAGTGTTCTGAAACACGCCCACATGAATGGGCACATGCCAAGAGGGTGCAAAGTTTGCAGGGTGTCATGTCTGTGCGTTTCTGCCGCAGGTGGTCTGGAGGTGTACCTGAAAGGAGTTCACGTCGCTGTCGTAGCCATCTGCTCCGCCATTCTGGCTGTGCTGCTGATCCTGGCCGCGGTGATAGCCAGGTACGAGATTTTTTCGTCACGCAGTGTACAAGTCTTCCCTCTCGCGGCCAGCTGCCGCTGCTATCATTGATACGGTGGTGGAACAGTTAGATCACCGTTCCACCCCTCAATTGGGCGATCCGAGCTGGACTCACGGTGGAACGAATTTTTGCATTTTGGTAACGCAGCGGACGATGCGATTGGCCGTCGATTTCTTTTCTGAGAACTCCCGTTTCCCCCTACCATCACATTTCGTCGCTAACAAACCTCCATATCATGTAATACTAAGTTTATAAGTAAACACCTTAAAATTTTTCAGGATTTTGTAGCACTGGTAAGGTCTTTCTTTAATCCGATATGTATAATTGGACGTGAATTGATTAGCATTATAATGAGAAAAATGACTAGTAGGTATTCATAGATGAAGTCACACTCGGAAACTGTCTGGAGTTTGTTGGTTGGTAATACGAACTTTTCTGAATCTGTGCTAGAGTTATAATTTTGGTCGCCCACCACGTTTTCTTCCTCCACATGTATNGTAATACGAACTTTTCTGAATCTGTGCTAGAGTTATAATTTTGGTCGCCCACCACGTTTTCTTCCTCCACATGTATACGAAACTCAAAGAAGTCTGGAAGAAAACTCTAAAGAGAAACTTTTTCGATTCGTCGTATTGTTGTACTGGACAGTTAAAACTGCATTCCTCAAAATCAAAATATAACGTTTATTTGACAAATAAAAAGTTGTATGTTTGTCACTAGCCATTTCCAACGTACAGCTTTTACCTCTTCATATTGAGTGTGAAATGAACATTGCATTTTAATTTAACAAAATAAAATGTGCANTGAACATTGCATTTTAATTTAACAAAATAAAATGTGCATTAATATTAACAGGAGTTTGAAACGTTTGTGACACGTAATTTATTTACGCAATGACAAAAATTGTTTAAAAGGGACGATTTTTCAAAGGCTTATTACAAGAGTATTAAAGACACCAATACAGCATATAAAATAATAAACNATTTAAAAGGGACGATTTTTCAAAGGCTTATTACAAGAGTATTAAAGACACCAATACAGCATATAAAATAATAAACATGTGACTTTAATGGCCAATCCTTATTTCACTTTAACTACTTCTAATTCACAACCAACGTTACTGCCAAATGATACCAGCAGCTAGAGTTTGCGATAAAATATATACGCAGTCACGAACACGCATAACTTCTCGAAGAGTGGTTCCAAAACTGTTCAGTTGGCAGCGAACGAGCTATACCACGGAGTTACACGTGGCTTGCGGCTGCGACAGAGAAGCACATCGAAGTTTACACTCCCGCCGCGCGCTTCACGCTGGAAACACGGAAATGTCAAGGGTCAGAGTTCGTAACGCGCTGGTTGTATAGGCTATTCACTGTCAAGTGAGAACTTTTGAAAGCCCTCTCAGTTGGAATTATAGTAGGTAAATATATTTTATTGTAGCCTTAGACGTTAACTTCCGAGTGCGGTGGAATATACACACTGTGTTCATTACTTACATGGCAATATTTATTCAAAAAGGTGGTTAAAGGATAACAAATGGCTGAAAGTAAAAAAGTGACTTGGGCCTCAAAAGTGCTCGCTTTACCGTGAACAGCCTATACTTGAGCTTACGTTTCATGGATATGTTAGCTGACTGGTCAATCAATTGAATTGCTATGTAGTATACTTAAGGGGGAAGTATCATTGCCATCGTGGATTTATGTATTTTTCTCCATAACTTAATTTTCGGAGACAATATTTAAAAACCAAACTAGCCAACACATAGGGATCATCATAACAGTTATTTCGAAATCCAACTTATTTTTCTGACATGATTAGTTTCACATCTGTAACTGCAATCAAATATTACCTAATTATTTAATAATGCCTGTACCACATGGTAAAATACAAGTTTAATTGAAACTCTACGAATTAAAAAATATTCGTTAAGTAATCCTCAATTTAGCTTTGATTTTCATGTCAGGTTATAAATTTTCATTATGAAAATTTGGAAGAATAATTTAAGATGGAATTGACAATACCCCATCAACAAGACAAAATGCAGGAAAATTTGTGTCTCAACATTGATTTAAAACATTTAAAATTTGACCGTGTTCTAGACGCGAATGTGTAAAAGTGAGTTTGAAAATCTTTGCTGCCTGTAATACAAATGAGAATTTTTTTTTTTACTTTCAGATGTGTCTACCTAGATCAAAAATACAAAATCAAGAAGATATGTAGCTTTGCTAACTACGATTCCGGATGCTAGTATATAATAGTCTTAAGTGGAACCTTCCCCCACCATACTGGAACGTTTCAATGAGTCGACGCTACATTACAACAATAGCATACGATTTGCCAAGAAAAGTAATGAAAATAAAGGGTAGAATATTGTTATCAACTTCTGTTGATTTTAAAACACTCCATTATTCATATATGTATGTTTGTACTTTGATATCCGTCTTCATCTAACTACTTCGTTTTACCGGGTTGATACTATTTCACATGTTCGTATTCGTTCATTTTTTATTCTGGTTATTAGGTTTTCGGTGTTTATTTTATGTAGCAAAGGAAGGGAGTGGCTACTGTCCATGTAAACTCTGGATGCAATTCAATTACGCTCTTGTCATTTGAGTTAACTAGCAACGATTTCCCATTTAACCCATTTCGCTCTAGCAGGCAAAAAAAGCAATAACAAGCGCGGAATCTGTAGGTGAGGTACCTGGAGCTCTAATGGATGAAGAGTAGATATACGTAAATAAAACTACTTTTATAGCGGCTCACCTGATGAGTATAACTGAGTATAATATGCATGAAAAGTGAGGTATAATGTGTACGTACATAGGAAATTAACAATNCACCTGATGAGTATAACTGAGTATAATATGCATGAAAAGTGAGGTATAATGTGTACGTACATAGGAAATTAACAATAAAATTTTTCCCTTTTAAACACGATTCTGGGAATTTTTCTTTTATAGCGGGGCTTGAGAAGGCAAGCTGTGAACAACACACTATAAGGTAAACTCTAAGAAATTATTCNATTTTTCTTTTATAGCGGGGCTTGAGAAGGCAAGCTGTGAACAACACACTATAAGGTAAACTCTAAGAAATTATTCGCAAATATACGTCATCACTGTATACGTATAGTGAGAACTAGCGAATGGTCATGCTTGTTCCCACAAACATATGGTTGCGTTCCTAAATTTGCACAATAAATATATTTTATTGTAGCCTTAGACGCTAACTTCCGAATGCGGTGGAATATGCACATTGCGTTTATTACTTACGTGGCAATATTTATTTAAAAAGGTGGTTAAATTATAAAAACGGCTTCAAATAAAAAAAGTAACTAGCGCCTCAAAAGTGCTCACTTTACCTTGAACAGCCTAAAGTAAGTGATGTTCCTTTCGAGTTGAACTGAGAGATTTGGGCAGCTCTTAACAACGATGTCTTAAGAGCCAACGAGGATGAAATGAGGTAAGAATGAANGAGTTCCCCGAGAAAACTCGCCGACCAGCGGCATCGACCGGCACGATCCCCACTTTCGAAAATCCTGGAGTGGCCCGGCCGGGGATTGAGCCATGTTCGCCTTGGTGGGAGGCGAGCAGTCAAAGCACTCAGCTACCGCGGTCACAAGCTTCCTTCGAAAGGAGATTTTTATTTTATTTTGCTTCCTTTCCGCGCTCGAGTGGTGATTACTTTGCGACTCGCGGAGAAAATAAGTTTATAAGGGGGGTCGGCAATGAAGGGAGCCAGGGAGATAAAGATAAGCGACGAGGTCGCGACCATCTCGTTAGCTTCCATCGGACAGGCTACTAACGGCAGGCGGTTGTTCCGCCGGTGCCTGCCCTCTGATTGGTCACTCGATCCTCGAGGGGGCCAGCCCCCGTGATTGGTCACTCGATCATCTCGCCGAGGAGTTATTAGCAGGACGCGCGTTGCAGCGGTTTTACGGCGTCAACGGGAACGCCAATTTTTTCTCTCTTTTTTTTTTATGTGTCGTTGGCGTAGGGATTTTCACGGCTGGCCAGATATACGCCAGGTGGTTACCTCCTACAGCGTGAAACTACTTTAGTGGCTGTTTTTTTAGCGGTCGTGACGCCCGAAATGAGCTTCGTTTTTCCAGAAATTNGGTGGTTACCTCCTACAGCGTGAAACTACTTTAGTGGCTGTTTTTTTAGCGGTCGTGACGCCCGAAATGAGCTTCGTTTTTCCAGAAATTACGTGTAATAACCCGACGTACATAAAGAAGGGTATACTGCTATTGGCCGCACCGGGTGATAAAATACACAATATCTATGAAATTTTCTCGGTTTAAGCCATTTTAACCTTTATAACCGATGGCGATATATATTCTTTTTATAATTTTAGCAATCTTAAAATTATACGTGTTGTTTTTAAAATTCTATGATTATAATAAAAATTTACAGATGGCAATTTTTAGTTCGTATTCTACAAATGACATAACAGGTAAATGTTCGGATAAAGCATTTTTCTTGTTTCGTACTTTCTTACAAACAACTTTTGATATTTTGACGGTTGTCAGGCAAAGNGTTCGGATAAAGCATTTTTCTTGTTTCGTACTTTCTTACAAACAACTTTTGATATTTTGACGGTTGTCAGGCAAAGGGTATTAACAGTTGCTTGTTAATTAACCTATGACCTTACATAACTTAACTGAGGTAACTCACCCCCTAGTTGAGAATCGAAACCTTGCCAAGGAGTCTGCGATTAAATACTAGTGTTTATTCAAAACCGAGCCATTTAATAAGAGAGAAATGATTGCACTATCTTAATTGTCAATATTTCATATTTATTTGGATTCAAATTCATTTATTGTAAACTAAGAAAATGCTGACAATACTTTCTATATCGTAGCTATTAGGTTTTAAAACCTAGACCCTGTCATTGAAGCATAGCCAGCTAGGCTATCAGCATGAAGAGGTAGTATTATTATATGGCTAGATAAATCTCAAAATATTATGTATCCCGTTCTCTTCAGAAAAATACAGATTTTTGAGAATTTTTCTTTTTTCGTGACAAGAGATTAGCGTTGTCATGCTAGGAGCTAAACTTGTTTCTAAACCTCATTTACTGCCTAGTCGCTTGTATACTGACTGTGTCCGGATACCAGAGTTTACAATATTTTACCCGTCCTGGCGTGTCTCAAATTGCGTGTGACCACTCAGATGCGTCCTCTATTCGTCTCGTTTATTCGTGATTCGCTTTTGGTAATTATTTTATATAATGTTATTGGGATGTTTTTTGACTCATCAAATGTGTTTCCAGACTTCAGAAGTAACATATTAGCCTGCTAAACTCGTAAATGGCCAATAAGAGAGAATTTGTTAATACAGAGCCTAGCGAATTTATTACGGTGATAAAACCATTAAGGTATAATACAGTATTTCAAATATTTATGTTGTCAGCAGAAAATATTAAAAAGTTCTTTCTTGACAATAAATGTTTTGTATAAACCATACTTTTTTCTCATGTGAGTGTTTTTGAATGGCTGGACATATTTTTACAACAGGAAGTCAATAGTTAAAATTAAGTCGTTGAAAATTTGAAACAAAAANTTTTGAATGGCTGGACATATTTTTACAACAGGAAGTCAATAGTTAAAATTAAGTCGTTGAAAATTTGAAACAAAAATATTAAAAAATATGAGAATGTTCTCTTGAAGTAGGCAAACTGTTCAAGAAACATAAAATTGAGTAGCTTACTAAAATTTTAACGGTGGCAATAATTAGTAAAGTGATGTTTATAATAATAATTAATATTGATTAAACGATGAAAATTACCCGATTTATTGTTTTAAAAATTAAGCCATTTGACTACGGTAGGGCTATTTGTTATTTTACGTTGACAAGAAACTCTCTCAAATGATTTTAACAGAATGCACTCACTATATGTAATGTTCAACCAAATTAAAGACCGTGATTAAAAATTACCATGGCAGATCTTCGCTTTAAATCCTACTTTCCAATGTCATATATTCGTGCTTCTCGTCAAAGAAAGAATTTCTCAGTCACCGTCGCTCCTATTTTTCCGCATTAAAAAAAAAACGAGTCTGGTTCCATCACTTGTAAGATCAGGAGTTCCACCGTAAAGAAGATTGGCCCACATTTCATTTTCGCTCTCAAAAGGATTTCTTTGCTCCGCGTGAATATAATGCTTTGAGATCATACACAGAGGTGAATAGTCACACTAGATGGACGAATGCACCGCCTCTGTTTCATCAAAGGGGGAAATATGCCTTTAAGGTTTCAGAGTGCTATGAATATGCTCCACATTTGAAGACCATCCTCTTGGGGTAAGTCATAGAGAATTTCAATAAGATCATGAGGAACGTCTCGCGCTTTTGTATTTTATTTCACGTTTTTTTCCCCGTTTTAATATCGCGTGAAGTAAAGTCTTGTGTTGAAGAAGGAGAATATCCGTTGCTGAGACTTTCCTGGCTCGATATTTAATAAGTCAGAAGTCACCTCTCTATTCTCGTCGCCTCATCATGCGGGATGACATCTAACTTTCATAAGACACCGTCGATATCTTTCCAAGTGTCGGTAGGCCTAACCACTGTACATAGTTTTTAAATTATATTTTATTAGCGGTATCTACAAGCTCTTTCTGGATGAAACCTTTGAAAAGTCATCCCAAGTACTACATGTTTGGGTGTTTCCTAAATAAACCATTACAAAAGTTTCAAACTCCCGTCAACATTAGAGTACCTTCTTTTTTTGGTTACATTATTTTCCAATCTGTTTCCTGTCTATAGATTGTATATCTCATGGTCAATGAGACAGAAAAAAACGTATTTTGGTAGTTCCTTGTTAGAAATGCTTCTTATGTACATTATATAATTAAGTTTATATTCCATTTTTTTGTAAAATTAGCATTTCTTAGTGCCATAATAAACGTTTTCAGGAATGTAAAATATAATTTCGTTTCCGTGATTTTTTATGTAAATTTTGCAACTTCGGAAAATTGTATTTCAGGCAATTTCATTTTGATGCAGTGGAGTTTATTTCAATTTAAAGGTTTGAATACGAATTCTGTATTCACTTTTGTATGTACAAATGCCTATTAACCTCGTGGAAACATGCGCCGTTTTCTACTTCAATCTGTTTTCTTAACCCATTGAAAATGTCATATACACAACATACCTGCGATTTTAATAATAAACTAATATTTTTGCGTTTTTTCAGGAAACAATTGCTGAAGAAGAGGATGTCAAAAGGACCGTACAAAATTCTCCTGACCCCCTCGGACTTCGTATTTCCGCAGGTGGCAGACAGTTTGAGAGTGAGTACATACTTAATTTTGAAAACTATTGAAAAGAACATGTCATGTATCGGACTAACACATAACATTTATTTATCAAACGCCAAAGATATACCAAAAATTTCTGGAAAAAATATGTTTGACAAATAGACGAACTTCTAGGGCACATAAAATGGAAAATCTTCAGGCTCTTTCATTGTTTTCTCTGCGGAATATTCAGAAGAATGTTGTTCCTTTCTACGATTCCAACCCCTTAGAGGTTACGCATACGTATAAACTCGTACGTGTACTTTTTAATGTGATGAAATTTGAACCTGCACACACTTTTCTTTGATTTATTAGCATGTTATAGTGTCAAAATTGGCACTATTTATTACAAATGTCAACATTCACAATCATGCATGAACAGTTTTATGCTCGATTAAACTGATGTTTTACCAGGGAGTACAACCCATACTTTAAATTGTTAATCATTTAAATTGACTAGTAAGTACAATCGCGACTGGATAACGGCAGTGCAGCAACAGGAGTTTTTCATTGAGGAAACAGAATTCTTCTGAGAAATCTTATTATTACATTTGTTTTTGTGTAACTACAGTGCTGTAAAGCCGTCAAGTGACTGCGGAAATGACAGCGTTTTAAAAAAAAGGTCCATGACTGACATGGTACAGCACTTTGAATTCTAACCTAAAACACACGTAAGGGGNCCTCTGCAAGAGTCTTACTAATCGAAAATGTCCGTTATTTATGCATAAATAGCTGCATTAGGCTACTGTTATGGGGGAAGTTATTCGGCTTCCGCCTGATTTACATCTAACTATAAACGTTATAGCAGAGAGGGGACAAAACACAGATGAGGAGACCGTACATGGTAAACATTAAGACAGCCGATATTACTCTCTCATGCAAGATAAAAAATATTCCGCTGTAGAAAGGCATGGAATCTGGCGTTCTTTGCTTACCACAAAAGTTAAGGAAAGAAATCTAAAAACACTAATATACATTTAATATAGCTTATTTAAGGTTCTGATGAATAAAATACTTCTTGCAATATTACTATATTTTAAGTGGGAAGTTTGTTTATNAATAGCTTATTTAAGGTTCTGATGAATAAAATACTTCTTGCAATATTACTATATTTTAAGTGGGAAGTTTGTTTATTTTATGCTGCGTGGTTTCGTGATACTGGAAGTGAATATTTTTAAATTTATCCCTAGTGAAATTAAATTATAAAATAACACGTATAGTAACCGGAGGAGGTAGTTGCAAACAGGAAAATTGCCAAATGTCATGCACACTCTTCATTTTATTTCGTGCATATATCACTGCCGGAAACACAGTACGTAATCCTATCGACACAGTAATACACTCATTTGTAAAAAAAAATTATCACCCTGAAGATTGCATCGTAGGGGCACGTAAGTGGGTACAGGCATAGGACATGATAGTGTTAACACAGAAAACATAAAATATTGTACAGCAGCAAATATCTATTGCAAGGGACCAACATATGCAGGATGCCGTTATGGTGTTGGACCTTCCGTAGCACGGAGACAAGTGGCGCCTACCACAGTTATAGCAACTTACTCTCAAGATCCGCATTAGTTGTCGTCGGCCTAAGTTGCCGCTGGCCGGAGTTTTTGTCCAATCTGGTTCCAAACGTTTTCGATAGACGAGAGGTCTGTNCGTCGGCCTAAGTTGCCGCTGGCCGGAGTTTTTGTCCAATCTGGTTCCAAACGTTTTCGATAGACGAGAGGTCTGTAGACCTCGCTGGCCAAGGAATCATGTTGACATCACGAAGGCAGGCCAGAGATACCCGTTCTGTGTGAGGCCGAGAATTATCCTCCTGGAACTTGGGTTGAGTAGTGAGATGTGGGCGGCTCTTAACAGCGAGGGCCTGGAGAGAAGATGGAAAATGGGGTTGNGGAACTTGGGTTGAGTAGTGAGATGTGGGCGGCTCTTAACAGCGAGGGCCTGGAGAGAAGATGGAAAATGGGGTTGTCAAGCTGCTCCAGGAAAAGGGGCGCACATGGTCGCAGGATTCCCTGGACGTATGGTCGTGCCGTTAGGGTTCCTTCTATCACCACCAGTGGGATGCTTGAATCGTAGGCGATGGCACCCCACTCCACAACACCTCTCGTTTGGGCGGTGTTCTGCTCTACAATGAAGCGTGGATCATGGCGTTGGCCAGGACGTCTCCGAATTCGGTGGTCACCTGTGTAGGGACAGGACCGTGATTCGTCGCTGAGCACCACTCGTTGCCGCCGATACGCAAGCTGCCATGTTCCCCATTCCCAGCAGAAGGTCACACGTGCTCCGCAATGCTCAGGTTGTAATGCGAAGGCAGATCCCACTCTGTCAGCCGCGTGGATATGGTACTGGTGGACACAGGCTTATCCCCAGCTGCCGTGACATGTCCCTGAATGGTGCGCAGCGACTCCCTTGAAGTGCTTACAGCCTGTCGCACGATGAAGGGATCCTCCCTGCAGGTTGTCCGCCGGGGTCGACCCGAGCCTTCTTGAAGGGTGTGTGTACCCTTCTGTTCGCACAGCGGCCAACACCGACTCACGGTGTAGAAGAACGGTTTAAATGGCGAGAAATGCGCCGAAACGTTCAACCTGCCTCTAGTAGGCCGACTATGCGGCCTCTCTCAAACTCATCCAGCTGGGTAAAGGCTTGTCAAATGCGTTGTTGGAGCATGCTTGCTTGTTAGTACACGTGTGTCAAACTACATGGAATATAGGAGATTAGCAATTGATCAGTAAAGGCTGCCGGAAGATTATGCATTTCATTTCTTGCATAAAACACCGTGGAAATTCTAATTTCCCGTAGTATTATTTTCTTGGTATGAATAGGCATTGTTCCATTTGAAAAAAAAAATGAAACTTTGTCCAAGTAATACACATTGTAATAATTATCAAAATCTGTGTCTGGCGGGCAATTATGAGCAATTGTCTAAACCCCAATTCTGTGAAAACAAAACATCAAGAGCACTTTCCATTTCAAAAATATTTGCGGTGCAAATTTTAGGTGATTCACCATGTATGTGTATATATTTCTAGATGACTACCAGCTAGCGGTGCAACTGAATTGCATAAATCGTAAACCTTTCAGTAAAATATAAATTTAGACGTTGGGTAGGGAAAATTTTTGATAGGAGCTGTTTGAACCTGATGGAAGAATTTGGAATAGGGAAAATTCCGCCGCAAGTTGCTCTGGTGTTCCAAAGTAGTCACTTTCCTCCTGGCGGTAAGAGGAGAAATTATATATATATGTACATATATAATTGTGTAATAGTCCGTGCTAGACTAGAATTGTGATATATATATACTTCTTTTCAAAAATATTTTATATTATTTTTTATTTGCAGATATCTTTCATGCCATGAAATTCTGTTTGCAAGTGTGAATAATAAAAATACAATTGTGCTTTTATCAATCAGTTTCCGTTAAAACGCTTATTTGAGTGTAAAAAAAAAAAGGTTACGAATTTAAGAGCGAAATAAATAAAGCTGTCTTGAAAAGGGATTTTTCGATTATGTTGTCTCATTTAATTAAATAAATAGCTGTGCATGCCAACGTTTCGCTAAATCCAATTTTACAACAGAATATTACCAAACATGTAAACATAATTCGTTAATTTCTCACTCTTATGAGAAGAAAATTTATTATTTACGTAGGTGCTAACATGGAACAAATAGGAAGAGCTTAAGAAATTATATTTATTTTATAAATATTGCAGTTCCCCCATTTTTTTTCACGCAAAATGAAGAAAATCTGATACACATAAGTGATATTAAACCTGTTGGCCAAAAAAAAAAATTCCAAATCTGTCATGTATCACAAGCATTTTATACCTTGGTTAATAAAAAAACTGTTTTTTTTTGTTAAATCTACCTTTTAATTATATATGTTATCTATTAATTGAAATAATTCAATCATAATTAATGTGAGTAAAACAATGAGCTGGTAATGCGTAGTAAGAAATAGTTCTTGTGCAAAATATTAATTGGCTAAGTGCGGACGAATACAGTGCTTTGTCCCTCTTGCGCAGTTTTCTAGACTTAGTTAAGCTTTGTTGGCCTTAGGCGGATTTTGTTTTCGTTCATATAAATTGTAAATGAAATAGAATCTAAAGATAAAACATAAGTAAAGTCGCAATTTAATCAATAATAAAATTATTTTATATTAACAGAAGTGTAAAATGTTTGTGATCGACGGCATGTCTTGGAAACATCCAAGCATCTTAATACCTACGGTGATAATTAAAAAGCGCCTATGCGTGTGTGTGTGTGTGTGTTGCAGGTTGACGAGGGCATCGAGGAGATGCTGTGCTGCTGGCTGCAGCAGTTGCAGGAGTTCGGCGGTCCCGAGGTCGACAAGCCGGACCTGCTGAAGGGAAGCGTGGGGTCCCTGAGGTCGCACGCGCTTCTCAAGAGCGCCGGCAGCACGGCCAGCTTGCCGTGCAACATGCTCGTCGACCCGCGCGCCCGCTACAACGTCAGTGCCCACCGTCATCGCTAACATTCTGTTTTTGCATGCTAGGAGAGGAAAGGTGTCGTTTGGATAACCTTTCATATCGTACACCCAGTAAAATACTGTCATAAGCATAATACCATATGTGTTAGAAATACGCATATGGTGTATTAAGGTATAAATAATTGCAATCGAAGACCATTAATAACTATTTAGATATGAAACTTACACAATATTAGTTTACTATTAAACAGGCATTTTTTCCCTCACAATTGTGTATATGATAAATTAAAAAAAAACCTAATGATTAGACTTTTGACAGTATTTTATTGGAAGTGCGATAAGCTGTCTCTTGCAGAACTTTCCTGGGAATAGCAAGTACTTCGTTTTTAAGAGGAAACCAACTACACGAAAAAATATAGGGAGAGGAAGTTGGCACGAAGCCACCTGCCTAACGCACAAAGATAAATTTCCCTACTCTTGAAATAGTGCTAGGAATAGTTTTTTTAAACCCTTTTGAGTTCTGCAGACGTAACATTCGGTCTCAATTTTTTTTTAGATCGCCAGTTATAAAAGTAAATGATAACTTACACCCCTACATCAAGGGAATTATAACCTGAGTAGAATAAACCTTAGTGGTACTAGCTACTGCTACTATTGTACCACCTAATTGAGNATCAAGGGAATTATAACCTGAGTAGAATAAACCTTAGTGGTACTAGCTACTGCTACTATTGTACCACCTAATTGAGTACAGAGTAAATATGTACAATCAGAGGACATGGCGTGGTGGTTACATTGATGCGGGTGCACCTATTCTCCGATTGGCGGTCCGGGTCTTCGGAAGTCTTTATTTTGGCTGGTCTGCCGACTGGCGAGTAGGTAGGTTAGCCGGCGCATCATTGGCAAACGTCCTTCCAACATTTCGCTGATCAGTGGCGGCGTGCTCAGCTGGAGTTTGCAGAGTGAACCGCTGCTTCACCTCTGTCATCTCTACTACTCTACGATCGCGTCGCCTGAATTTAGCTTAGTTATATGGAGTACCCAGTGACACAACGACGCCCGCATAATTGGCCAACGCCCGTGCCGAATAAAACCTTTCTCTCTCAGCGAGCAATTTTCTCTGTCCCACCAGCAGTTTGCAGCTCACATTATGGCTAGGCTGAGATGCGGGCTGGAAAGCCATAAACTAAAGATGACGCAGACAGATTTTCGTCTTCTTCGCGCGCTCCAAATACTACTTCAAAAATTCTGATGGAAACTGTCAAAATCACGAATTCAAACAATGATATTAAGTTTGTTTCTTTTTGGTTTTACAAATAATCCGCATTTTCACAAAAAAAAAAAAAGAAATGCTTTAGGTGTGACCTGATTACATTGTATTTGCATTGCGACTTGGTCACTGTAAACTCAGCACTAATGAAATACTTGCTTGAGAGCTAGTTGTATGCACGTTGTGTATTCTTCCGCCNTTGGTCACTGTAAACTCAGCACTAATGAAATACTTGCTTGAGAGCTAGTTGTATGCACGTTGTGTATTCTTCCGCCGAATGTAAATATTTACATTGCCATGGGCCTCATCACTTTATTCATGCGCCAGTCATGTGAAAATGGTAAAATTGTTNGAATGTAAATATTTACATTGCCATGGGCCTCATCACTTTATTCATGCGCCAGTCATGTGAAAATGGTAAAATTGTTAAGAAAGTAAATATTTTACAAATTTGCTCATTCTTACACTTGTATGCGTAAAAAGAAACCGAAAGCAAAATACATCAGATAATTATTCACAAATGCTTACCTAGAACTTTAAATTCAACATGAAGACGTGTAAATATTTCCTTCTGTTGGCACCAACTTTACTAGGCGCATNCTTACCTAGAACTTTAAATTCAACATGAAGACGTGTAAATATTTCCTTCTGTTGGCACCAACTTTACTAGGCGCATATCGCTCAATGTCCCTGTTAACATAGGGGCAGTGACATTTCTCAAATGTTGATCTCAGAAGTGCTCAATCAACCATGAACACCATATACTAACACATCATAACATTTCTTTATGCAAACAATGTGCGACGTAGTTCTGAAAATTCCGTAAAAGGAAAGGCTATTTCATTGTGCAAAACGGAGATTTATTACCGTTCACCTGGCATAAGCACTATATCCCATATCTCATATGCTCTCCATTCAAAAAAAGCACAGACGTAACTTCTACTCCTGTAGAACTTAGCCCAGTGCCTACTTAAGCACCTTAGCACGTATAGAGTCGACAACCGGAGTGGCGCCTAACATCTGAAATCTTCAGCGAGATGGAAGGTGAAATGAGTTTCAGATGCAGCAGCGTCGGAACACAATAGTGGGGGAAGTGAGAGTACCCCAATAAAATCCACAGGGGCCAATCAGCCTGCTTGATTAATAAAATCGGTACGTGTATGTCTACAGACATAATAACCATAGACGAAATTGACTGCTTCCTGGTATTGAAAAATAGCGAGATTTCAGCCTAAGAACTAGTAAGTGTGTACAAATCCCCCTATCCATGACAAAAAAGTATGCATAAAACTGGCAGGAAAGAAAAAAACTAGAAACAACAAACATATAATTTACTACCAAAATTATAAATAGCAATAGCAGTATTTAAATCTATAGGTAAAAAATACTATAAAGCTATAGAATTAAACTAACAGTCTAACGAAATGAACAGAGGCGGTTGTTACAAATTATCTAAAATATGGACACGGAAGCAAGGGAAAAACCGCCCTACAGTATTGGCAAAACGCCTCAGAAAATCAGGAGGAAGGAAGTTTGTTGTTGANATAAATAGCAATAGCAGTATTTAAATCTATAGGTAAAAAATACTATAAAGCTATAGAATTAAACTAACAGTCTAACAAAATGAACAGAGGCGGTTGTTACAAATTATCTAAAATATGGACACANGTCTAACGAAATGAACAGAGGCGGTTGTTACAAATTATCTAAAATATGGACACAGAAGCAAGGGAAAAACCGCCCTACAGTATTGGCAAAACGCCTCAGAAAATCAGGAGGAAGGAAGTTTGTTGTTGATTGACTAGGCCAGCCAATCAGACAGCAGTTCTTCGAGGTCTGAGAATATTTTAATGTGGCATCTCAAGGGGCACGTGTTTTTCGCGAAAAGGTTTCAAGATCGTTCCAAAACACTTTATTTCATATGCACTTTCGTGGCTGGATGATTTTTAAATGTCACATGCTTCAAGTGTCTGACCGCAAATCATGGACGTTCAGTATCGGAGTACTTTATTCTGACTGGCCTAGTCAAATAAGAACATCTCTTCTCACATGGACGAGCCGCCAATAACAAAAGGAAGTTGTGGTTGTGAACGAATGATATTGAAGTATAGCATGAGCACAAATAATCCTTGATGTGTGATTTTATTCTGGTTGTTATTTTCCGGCCAGTTTGGCTCATGTACACTTTCCCGCATGAGAAAGATACCTTGTAAACTCCAGTTTGTTCTTCGGCTGGTGTTTTGTCTTTCACTGATACTAGGATACTACCGACTTTGTTAATAGATTTCATGATGGTGTGTATATCCTTCTTCCTTAGTAAGCATGCCAGTCGGTCAGTGGTTCCTTTTGCATAGGGCAGTACAGCGATGTGTTGTAAGTGTTCTTTATCCCTTATTCTGGGTTGCTTCTTGATGCTCGGCTGTATCTCATTTCTTGAGAACCATTACCTTCTAGGNCAGCGATGTGTTGTAAGTGTTCTTTATCCCTTATTCTGGGTTGCTTCTTGATGCTCGGCTGTATCTCATTTCTTGAGAACCATTACCTTCTAGGACTGAGGTGAGATGATTCATTTCTGCCTCAAAATGTTGTTCTTCACACATGCTTATACTCTGTTGACCAATGTGGGAATGACCGTCCTCTTCTGTGATGGCACACGAAGAACAAGCTGGAGTTTCCAAGGTACCTTGCTCATGAGAGAAAGTGTACGTAGGGGAAACTGGCAGGAAAATAACAACCAGAATAAAAGAACACACCAGGGCTTTAAGTATGAAAACCAGCAGCCAGATTTTGCAGAACACTCCATGAAAACTAAACATAGTTTTAATTTTGACAAGAATAGCTCAATAGCCAACATATGAACTTATCGACCAAGAACCGTTATTGAATTAACATAAATATTAGAACATCTGAATAACTTTTCATGGACGACCTGAAATACTCTGATGCGAGAGCAGAGACCACAGATTCCCCAGAATAAGTGTACTACCTCAATCNACACACCAGGGCTTTAAGTATGAAAACCAGCAGCCAGCTTTTGCAGAACACTCCATGAAAACTAAACATAGTTTTATTTTTGACAAGAATAGCTCAATAGCCAACATATGAACTTATCGACCAAGAACCGTTATTGAATTAACATAAATATTAGAACATCTGAATAACATCTCATGGACGACCTGAAATACTCTGATGCGAGAGCAGAGACCACAGATTCCCCAGAATAAGTGTACTACCTCAATCAATCAGGAGGAAGACAGACTGCAATTGGCCAGAGAGTTCAGCCAATCAGGGCAGAGACCACATCCTCACTAAGAATGGCCAACCACCTCAGTAATTCAGGAGGAAGGCAGTCTGTGATTGGCCGAAGGGCCCAGCCAATCAGGAAACAGCCCTCCAGAGATCAGACTATATAAGGGCCTCCTTCTTAGACTGTCTCCTATTGGTCAGGTATTGTTCCCTGACGATGGCAGCTGCAACGACTGCCAAAACGTTGGAGAAGAAATCCTCGACTGTGCTCAAACCCAGAAGCCTAGAATTTGACCACAACGGCCGCGAAGGACTGCGAACTATTTTAATGTATTTCTGTTAATATTTTTTTAAATTGATGATTCGCTTTTCTTGCACATGCATAACAAAATTATAAAATATGCTAAAAAAATATAAAATAATTTTTGGACACACGAACAGCAATTTCGTCAGTAACGTAAGCCTGATTTGATATTCGCTATCTGTGGACTTTCGCCCCGTTACAACATCGCTCATAATTAGGAAATTATTAGAGTGTGGCATGTTATTAACCAAAGTAGTTATGTTGCCTGAGGGTGTTCATCTATTGTCGTGACGCAATAGTTTTGTGTAAATTAAACACGAAACGTTGCCTTGGTGTAACGTGCTCAGGCGAACGCTTATGGATATTTATATGGTAGTTTCTGACATTTGCAAATAAGTAAATTTAACTCCCCAATTTTCAAGGGCACGTCTATCAGTAAATAATCACGTTACATCATTGGTCGCATTATATTTCCTACCTGTTTCACCATAATGAATCAGCACAAAATATGCACTTGTGTGTCAGGTTGACCTTGTATTATTATTTACATTTCGTAATACTACTGATATTAAATTTCCATTTTTTTTTTTTTACAAAATTAAGGCCGTACAATCCTACACTTTTTTCGTTTTCTAAAGAGTGAACAGAATGAAACTACTGCCGAAGCTACAAATTAAAATCCCTGGCGTAGTTATTAAATACGGTGCCCTGCAACAGCTCTATATGGCGGAGTAATTATTTTAGAACAAAACCAACTTGAGGTTGGCGATGCAGGGAAATACGTAAAGTTTCAAGAGTTGGCAACGAGGAAGGGAGCAGAAGCAGGACTCCGGCACGTCGTCGAAACTGTCACCTACCGCGTTTATAATACTGCTGGAGTCGACTTGACATTGTGCGCTATAATTAATCTCAACCCGGCTTGCGCGCCAGTATGAGAGGGGACATGACCCGGTTCGTATTCAACAGTTTCTCCTCGTCACCTTTGTCAAGAAACTCCGATGGAAAGCAGGAAATGAAAAGCAACTGTTCCAGATCCAGCGCGACTTTTTTTTTTCATTTTTTAACAAGGTAGTTTGGATGTAAGTGGGAGGTTTCGGTTGGGCGTAGATTGAACGGGCACATTGAAAGAGGAGTTCAATTGCTTTCCTTCCTTTTATAGTGCCCGTTTCACGTTTGCTGGTCAAAGATTTTTCATGGGAATTAACCTGAAATGTTACTTAGCCTTTGTGGAAATACGTGCATTTCTTTGCGTGGGTAGCCTTCACTTTCACTTATCTTCTGGCCAGCAAGGAAAACTCCAGTCTCATCTATCTCAGCATGGAGGAGTGAACCACACATCACTTTGCGTAGTCTGCTAGGAATTTTCTGCAATTTTCGGTGAAAACATCTCACGTTTGACTCGTTGCAGAGTATGTGAAATTATGGTCGTGTCTGTACAGGTCCAGAAGGTACCGCCAATGTGGGCAATGCCTTTCCCGAGGCAATGATAATGGTTACTGCTGACACACCAACTATTTTAAAATCGGTTGTTTCTTGTGTAATGGATTTACTGAAACTCTTTCCATGGTTTCCGAGATATCAGGCATTGTAAGGAATTTGTAAGTACTTCTCACACAAGAAATTTCTGATTTTGCAATACCTGAAAGGAAAAATTAATGTATGCGTTAAAGGGTTAATTCTCACTTGTCAATGATCAGGAAATTTCTTGTTAAAATTACGTGAAAAGGGATGTTTGGTATTTCTGTACATTGAAATACGTTTTACTGAGCTATAATTGCCTAAAAACTAACTTAACTAAAATGTGGTTATAGGAATCATGGCACTTTTAGAGTCCTTGCAGTTATTAACAATATGAAGGCTGTACAGACATGAGGTTGGGACTGACTTAAGGTCATTTCAACTCGTGTCGCCCTCCTTTACTGGCTAGTTTATCGCAACTGGCCGTACCAACTCTGGGGCCAAAAAGAGAGTACTTGTAGAGTGTAATCCATGAAAGTTACCTCAACCATTCGTTTTACAGAACTGTCAGTAAGGTTTCAACGAAACGAAGAATGTATTATGCAGACGATAGCAAAGGAAACGGAACATGACCTAGAGAAGATTCATGACTAACGGAGACTGTCTACAGGGGGAGGGGGACAGAAAATATGTCTGGAGGCCCCCCTCTCCCCTAAGTGTCGAAACAGAGAGATTAAATCTAAAGTATACTATAAGTTTATTAGTTAAGCAGTTAGTTGCACTATATAATTACATTGATTTATAGTAGAATTAGATTCCAGGAAGTGTGGGGAACTGATGGAACGTCAGGTTAACCCCGCCACGCCACACAACTACTCAAGACAACCTGGATGTAGATGTAATATAAAACAATCAAATAGTTGTAAAACTGCGTGGTGCCGATAGAAAGCCAATGGCCAAAAGAAAAAAATGGGAAATTAACAGGAAAAGGCAACTTTCATAGCCCTTCGTTACCCAGAAAGAGCATGGGTGCGGTGATTACAAGAAAGCGTGGCCCGTCTTTAGTTCGCCACGTAATAATAATAATAATGTTTCGGAGGCAATATAATATACAGTCTAAGCGTAAAAAAGTCAAAATGGCTTGAAATATGTCGTATTCTTCTGCAGACAATTAAAGACTTCTGCTCTAATAACTGAAATTCTACAGGTTATTTAGTTTCA
The DNA here is from genome assembly GCA_002778355.1 of Clitarchus hookeri. Lineage (NCBI taxonomy): Eukaryota > Metazoa > Arthropoda > Insecta > Phasmatodea > Phasmatidae > Clitarchus > Clitarchus hookeri. The sequence continues at coordinate 522,015 of NQII01000978.1, read as the reverse complement.
CTTATTTAACTGTAATTAGTAGTGTTTGACACAATAATTACACTACTGTGGGCAAGGATTTCCAGTGCAGTCCAAATATTCGCAGTGTATTCTAGATATTCCCACTGCACTACACAAATTCTCCAATCACCACTACTTGATTCACTAAATGTTCGCTGAGAAGCATACTTCCACGAGTAAAAATCCCGCTTTGTTTTTCAGGAGCACATCGTGGACATTAGTTTTTCCAGTTTGCATGAAAATTGACCTGCCTTTGGTAGTACTCATCTTATTACAGAAGACCTAATTAATAATAAATACAAAATTTTATAAAAAAAAATTAGTGAACCCCTGAAGTAACTGTACTTTTCTACAATATATCGTCTGATTTTTTGGTGCATGTAAGTTAGGATATGGGCGAATTTAAAACGTGTACCTACAAAATTGTGCCCGTGGGTTCTTGTGGTACGCACTTCTTCACTCATTTACGACAGCGTTTTAAAACAATCTTCAAACAGGAACCTTGTATCTTGCAGTTTGCAACAGATGACAGTAAGTTGACAAATTTACTCAAGCATGTGCAGCACGCATCGTTGTGCGGCATATTTAAGTTACCATTATTATGGCTGAATTCGCTTTCTATCTCCAAGCATTTCTTTTGTTGCCAGTCGAAATATCAAGTCATTATTTCTTAGTTAAACCATTTCAGATGTTTAGCTCAGTTTCCGAAATGCAATCTTCCTACTGCATTAAATGTTTACGTCAGATATTTATTACATTTCCCGCTTTCTCATTAAATATTCTACAAGTACTGGCTGGTGCGCAAATAAACTGATTCATTTGATATGGAATCGTTTTCGCATTTGAACTCGAGCAAAATTACAAAGGACAGATTATTTGGCTGCTTTGGTACACTAAAAGAGCTTTCGTTAAATTAAACAGCCAGTATTGTATAATTTTATTTATAGCTCCATCTACAGAATTAAAGCTCTCCGAGAAAAACTTAGTCGCTGGAATTTACACTCGGCGTTAACCATTTATGTAGACTTTAAACTGCACTCCTCTTCCATGTTGTCCAAACAGTTCTCTTTTTAATGAAACAGTAGGGAGGGTTAAAACAATAAATTTGTTCCCTGCAGCATGACTCTTTTTACACGATTCGGACCGTGGAATATTTCCTGTCTGGCGGCCACTGCGAAATGGGAATTAAATGGCTTCGCAACGACGCAGCGTTAAATTACCCTCGCATTCATTACACACATACAAGGATATGTGTACTACGGTATAACCTAGATGGAAAATAAAACACGGGCCGTATAACTTTCTCCCTTTCTCAAATATCACTTTTTATGGCCAGTCAGAAGCCACACTGCACAATGGGTAACTTTTAGGGACGCTTTAAATTATTATTGCCAGTTGCAAATAGAACAGATGATATTGCACCTTCTTACTAAATGAAGACGCAAAGGTGAGTTCAAGTAATTTTTCCGGCAGAGGTGTATTACGTGAGTACTGTAAATGTACTTGTCCTGAATAGGTGAGCCCAAGGATTGCCAATGTTTTAAAATATACCATACCACTGTCGAGATTAGTTACCATATCCTAAACTACGACACATTACGGATTTTTCGGACTGATGCGGTCCTTATAAAAGTGGTACAGAAATTTATTGAGAGTTTCTTGTGCGGGCATTCGTTTCCACGTGCTCTGACCTGGACTCGAGAGTTTTTTTTAAAGCTGGTCACTTACAACAGAATTGCCGCTGAAATAACTCAAGCATTCAGCTGCTCTCGTGGTCAGACAAATTCACATTAGTTATTTTCTCTGTAAGCAGAAACATGCTATTTTTACAATGTTCATTTCACGAATCCTAAGTTTTTCCAAAAGCATACGTATTAAAATTTATTAATTATTTTGCTACCTGATAATCTTATTCCGAGAAGCGTACAGCGCGTTCCATCAAGATGCTTTGCACGGAAATAAGTAAATGTCGGGGAAACACAAAATGATCATTTAAACAATGTCGCCAAATGTGTTACTGAATGAACCAAAATAAATTATAAACGACGAAATCCCATTTTGATCTGTAAACTGAGTAAAGAGGATATAATAAATTATTTGTCGGTGAAAATCGGCGTTCAAAAGATAACCCAATTATTTTTTGTAAAAAATCTGTTCTCTACTCAATTTGCCATAACAAATAAATATAATAACTGAAACAACTCATTCGACCCATGTAAACTGACCCACAGTTTCATTCTGACGAATTCATGCATTGCTGATGTGTATCGATGTGTCCCGAATAACTTTTTTTTTATGGACTTTATNGTTTCATTCTGACGAATTCATGCATTGCTGATGTGTATCGATGTGTCCCGAATAACTTTTTTTTTATGGACTTTATCAAAAACACAACACTATAGCTTGAAACTTTGAAAAAGTGAATAATGCTGACAGTGGATTTTAACAATTTATTGCGTTGTGTTTCATAAACACGAATATGCTGCTCATAAAGTTTATTTATTATCTGAACTGTACTCTGAACAACCTCATCANCTGTGTTTCATAAACACGAATATGCTGCTCATAAAGTTTATTTATTATCTGAACTGTACTCTGAACAACCTCATCACCGAAGCGACCACAGCATGTATTCATAAATCCACACGGTTCACAAATAGGTGTCAATAAAATTAAATATAACATACGTTACTCAGTGGTATCGCCCTGAATACGAGTGATGCATTGATTAATCTACTTTTGCAAGCACTAAATTAGTTTGCTGACGTGCTTAAAATTACAGATGTATCAGAGACCGGCATAGTCAATTTGTAACTCTATAATTTTATCGCGTAGCTTCGTGACATTATATGAAGCCTCTACTATTTAAATTAAGAACCTGACACCCTAGTATGGCACTGATAAACACACGGTGATCTTACAATTGCGTAATTCCAGACTAGTGAATGGCAGGGAAAAATATACTTTATTTCATTCTACCCGAAAACGATAAGAACAGCCGTAACCTCAATGGCTTCAGTTATTGTTATGAGCACTTACTCTGTGAGGGGTTACGAGTTGTGTTATTTTTAGCCCACTTTCTGAAGGAAAGAAAGTCTTCTGATATAACTTTCCTGTCTGTGTGTTATGTGTGAGTTTGTGTGTGACTGTGTGTCCCCCTTTCAATTGTTGAAAGGGGAAACCGAATTTCACCAAACTTGGTACACGTATAATACTTATAAAGGTCACCTGACTTTTATAATTTTCCATCACGCAATCACTTTAAAAAAAGGGCATTTTAAAATTTGAGGTGATACGTCGTATTTCGGGAACCATTCAACCGGTTTAAACCAAATTTTGTATGCTAGCAGCGCATCTAGTAGGCATTACATTTAAAGATGGATATTGATTTTATCAGCCATTTTGGAAAATATAACCAAATGAAGATGTATCGATTTTACATTGTATCTCAAAAACTGTTAAACCAATTCTCACACAATTTGACAGGTAAATAATACTATATAAGGCTAAGTAAACGTAAATGATTAAAATTGATAAAGTATTTATTTTAAAATGGCGACCATACAAATATTTTAGATTTATTTGGTATATCTCTTCCCACCAAATTTTGCATACAGGAAGTATCTATCACAATTACGAAATATACTAACACATAACTACTTTTGTAGGCCATTTTGGAAGATTGAACCATAAGAATAAATGAAGCTCTTATGTCATATCTCGGTAAAACGTTAACAGATTCTTATCAAATTTGGCAAAAATGTAGTACTAATGCAGATTATGTGAAACGATATGTTTTAAGCATATCAGAAACTTATTTTCAAAATGGTAGCTATATAGATATTTTAGCTTAGAATTCTATATAATGAAATATATGTAATCAATTCCAACCTAACTTTGTATACTGACAGTAGATATTGCAAATATCAACTGTATCTACACGGAGTATATTTTGACCACTATTTTGTAAGATAGCGCCACACGAATATAAAACATTTTATGTCTTTTCTTGGGAAACAATTACAGATTACTATCGAATTTGACAGACAAGTAGTACTCTGGGAGATGATGTAAAACTGCGTGTTTAAGTACTTCGGGCGCTTATTTATGTGTTTCACTTAATATATATGTTTTCTGTGACGAAATAGCTCCGCAACGACGTCTTTTAAATTAAGATTTCCTATGGTGTTACTGACAGTCAATGCGAGAATGGTTAGCTGTGTGTCCATAAACAATGTTTCATTTAAATACTCGCCTCCATTTAAGAAGTATTAAAATATTGTAGAAATNTTAGCTGTGTGTCCATAAACAATGTTTCATTTAAATACTCGCCTCCATTTAAGAAGTATTAAAATATTGTAGAAATTGGGTGGTTTACTATCAATGGAATTATGGCCTTACTTTGGTTGTTAGTCCATTACCATGATTTATGCTACCATAAAGAAATAAAGTATTCTAAACATATACATGCTGGATGCAAAAGGCCAGCAGTAATTAATGAATAATGAGAACAAGGTTGTTATGTTGTATACATGATACAGAGGAGAGTAGTACTTAGATTAAAATTTAGATATATTATAAATATTAAAAAAAGGTTAACATTATATATTTTGCTGGCATGCGGAAGTGAAACAGCATGAAAAGAGATGACTCGTGGTGAAAAACTACCAAATTTGAAGGACTTGGCAAAAGAAAAACACAACTTGCAGCCGGATGCGAAGGCGACACAAAACATGCGCTGTGTGTTAAGAAACATATCCTGAAAGAAAGCGTGTCCAGTTAAACTGCCCGGAAGTGCATTGACAACTTTGCTGAAGCCTATTTTGTGAGGCTATGAGGCCGGTAAAACGTGAATGTAAGAAGGCCCTCAATATGTTAAAATGAATGGATTCACTCAGATAAATATCTCTCTCAAAATCAGTCAGTCAAATCTAAATGAAATAAAATAATATCCCCAATTTAAATTAAGCTAATAGAATGAGTTTGTCCAACACTAAACATAAAAAATAGAAAAAATTATTATAATTTTTTTTAAAACGGTAAAAAAATTGACTATTTTACGAGTGTCACGGTTATGCTTGCAAGCGAATATCGGTGGAAAAAGTGTTCAGAATGTAAATTAATCTAGAAGCGTAGTCATTTTTTGGTACCACCAAGAAAAATGGGTCCAGAATCCATTAAGGCATTTCTAAAAAATTTCATTCCAAATACAAACCCCGCCTTTAGTGCACAACGGATCAAATGAGCAACGAACTGCCACAACAACTGAGAGGTGCTACATAAGAGATTTATTCGCCAAGTGCGATGTGATGTTATCCACTACATTGCGGGAGTGAATGAGGCAAGTACATTTCGAATGGCGTCTTTTCGTTCTTCATCAGTCTCGTAATGGTCGTTTCATGTATTCTCACAATGCATTATCGCAATATGGCGAGTGTTCGACTGACCCAGCAGCCTCAGCGCAAGTTCCTTGTCTCGTTGGTAGAGTCCTCCTGAGCGGGGTCTGTTTTTGATAGAACCTGTGTTATAAAGCTCCCACCTCCCCTTGTAAATTGTTGGTTTTCGTAGTGTGGGTTCCTGAAGCTTTATGGCGAAATAATTTCGAATGTTTCTCATTCGTTTTCCTACATGCGGTTGCTAATTAGCTCACATGCACTTTACAATCCCTTCTTCCAAGATATACATTGAATCAACATCCATAGTTTAGACAATATATCATCACCTGCAACAACTGAAGGACATGTCAACAGGACACTGGTTGACTCATCGGCCATATTCTACCTATATATCACCACTTAAAACAAACAACTCATCTATTCACAGTTACCTATAGATCCCACGCAGGGACATCGGAACCATTTTCGGCTAACGGGAGAGAACCAAGTTCTTATAGAGAATTTGGCACCCCTTGGTCCTGCGTGCAAAAAATGCGCCCCTCACCAAAATTTGGTTTTCGAATCAATTGTGGCCATATTTACACACACGCATTGCTTCTTATCCACATATTTTGACACAAAATACTTACAGCAGTATAAATATTACTATTAAGTATTATTATTGATTTACATTTTTAGTGATTTAATGTAAAGTATGATGTTTTATCTACATTGTTTGCTTGTGGGGACACATCGCGATGTCTGTGTCGCCACTTAGTTAAACACACAGGGAATGGGAGAGGGGGAAAGGAGAATGCTTCTTTGCACCCTCCTTTCCGAAGCCCTTGACTCCATAAGGGGTATTGGGACTTTTGGATCATCCTGTACAGTCACCCGAATGAAAATCGGACACGCCGCATGAGCAAACATACTCGACATCGCAATTAAATTAAACGTCTGTGGAACCGCAAGCAAGAGAGATAGAGGCCGGCAAGGCCTACGGTCGACTGGCGTTCTGCCGCAGCAGCCACTCTGCAGCTCCCTCGAAGCCAGTTCCATCGAAGCGTGCACCGCGGGTGGGCACATACGTCCGGAACACAAGCCGCGTTCATTACAATTCGCTGGCCCCAGCTGCGAGTGCCTCTGCGGCGCGATAGACACGCTGATAAATTCCCGGCTACAGCAGCTCTCTCTCTTTTTTTTTGTTGTAGTTGTTGGGCAGTTCATGCGGGGTAATGCGGGCGAGCCAGGGCCTTGTGTTCCCCTCCAAATCTGCTGTTGCTGCGAGAGGGTGTGCAATGCCGATGTTGTTTATGGGCAGGTGGATACGCGCTGGCACAGCCCCTTTTGAACCTCTGGCGGGCAATAGGGCACTTAAGAGAGACTAGTTTGGTCGTTACGAGGTGAATGCGACTGCGGAAAACTCTCGCGCAGGTGGAAATGACCCTTAGTGTCGGATAATCGTTCCGCTCAGTTAACGCTCTTGAACAGCGTTGCCGCAGAGGAGATAGGTACATAGAGGCGAAATGACGTGGCCGTTCCTTCGATGTGAGTGTACCAGCTCTATGATTGCCTTCATCGTTTTCTCCTGTTTTGTTCGAGAAGCGCGAGAGCTGTAAGGGTCACACTGGCACGCGCTACAAGAGCGCCATCGCCGCTATGCGCAGGGCTCTGAAATGGCGTGCAGTGTTATCGTAGTGCTGCGTGTACCTATGGGACTTTCAGCGCTGACCCTGTCATTTTATTGATGAAAAGTCTGTAGCAGAGTTACATATAGGCTGCTGTCGTAGTTTGTTTAGTGTTCGGATAGTATGTTTCAAGATATGGCAGTCTGAAAAGGCCGCTTTAACTATAATGGAGAGATCCAAAATAATATTTTCAGCATACGTGGCAACTTTGAAGTACCATTCCATCCTCGTCTGGGGTACGGTGTCTTTTCGTAGGTAAACATACTGGGGAAACGTTTAATCGTTTCGCCGGAAACCCAGGATTTCAAACAATCTGCAACATAGTTCAAGCTCCAGGCAGACGGAACCTAGAGTTTCTAGGAACGGGCATTGTGTCTGATTGGCAACTGCTGGCTTTGAAAGACCGTATTGGTCTGAGATGTCGGCTACAAGAAAGTTACCGGGCGCTGATTGGTGAACGGCGTTGCTACATATTCCTGGAGAGTGCCGCCATTTTGCTAGCGTGTGCGGCTCGAGTTCGCGGCATAAGCTGCTGTTTCAACTCTGTGGTGTCGCAGTTTGTTCGAAATCACCTTTTATTTTCCACGAAATTACTAAACGTACTCTCACGTGTGTTTATATCAGCAAATGGATTTTTATTCACGAAAATACGGAATCGTCGTTTCAGGACATGAAACACATTCGAGATGCATATTATTTTGACACTCCGAATAATACTGTACCTACCATTCCAGGGCCAATATAGTTCCCACGTGCCAGATGTGACATCATCATGACGAAGTGAAGGGAATATGAAAATAACATCGCTAACTTTTATGTGGGCATTAACGGGAATTGATTCCTGCCATAATTTGTTATTTTTTTCTCCGAAAACTGCAGTTATGAATTTGTTTACATTTCGTGGGCTGCATGGGCATAGGGCATATAGCTTGGCAAACTTCCTGAAAACCTATATGATATAGTTTATTTTCCTGTTATCACCTCTGTAGTCGTTCACTTAAAATGTTTGATTTAGTTTTTATTGAATTTTACCAAATAATTACGACAAGTAAACACATTTCCGTTTCCGATAAATTGCTTGTGTTTTGCAATTTAACGTACTTTTAATAAAGTAGGATGCAATTGCGGTGCCCAGGATTTGAATATACAGTAATCCGCTTTTATCAAGTCAGCTAATACGCCACCATTTATTGTAAGTGGGGAAATACATGTAACACAATGCTTTATCGAAAATATGCAGCTTTAAATTTAATGCAATTTATTTTCGTTTTTAATTAAATCGGTAATATGAGGATTATTAATACAACTAGTACCTATGAATGCACACACTTCACCACATTTAATGCATTTCAAACCTCGCCAGAATGCAGCCCAGCCAATAGAAAACATTCTACAGCACACGGTAGCCAGTCAGGCACAAAGCCCTTTCCACAGTTTCGCGCAGCCAATCAACGAATGGGTGCACCCACATCAAAGAAACAACTACGCCATTTCACCTTTGTGTAAAAGTAGAGGGATTACGGGTACTTTGGCACATCGGGACCTGGGATCGCAGTGTCGGAGCTGTTCGTGCTTTGTCATTCCGGCCGGCGGCGATCTTGGATCCAGGTGACCTTAATCTCGACCTTTGACCTGATACCTTTAACCTTAAAAATCCAAAAAAAAAAAAAAAAATCCCAAAAAATATAAACAAATTAATTAAAAGTTATTTAAAAATCACTAAAATCATTAAAAATTATTAAATAATGTATTATTAAATACATTAATAATAAACATTTTTTATTTACACATTTATTTTTAAAAACTTACACTTACGGAGGTCCCGCTCGCCGCCACCATCACACCTATACTCATTCTATAGTATACAGCCATCTTGTTTTTATTTTTTGTAATTTTTTTCTACATTGCTGGAGGACGCCATTCTGGATTTTTTAGTTTGTCATGTATTTATACATTGTTGAATGTCCTTCCAGCACCACGCTCAGCAGACGACTGACCCCCTCCACTCTAACTTACCAATATATTTAATTGTTCCACCAATATTTCTCATTGGCTAATTGCCCTAACCCCATAACCCCCTTCCAATATATTTATCTGCTCCGCTAATATTTCCCATTTGCTAATTGCCCCACACACACCAACAATTACTCACCTTCGTTCGATCAAGTAGTCGGCAGATCTCTAAACCACCCCTCCCCCCAACTACCTCACCAACACTTATTCTGCCGTTTTGGTTTTTTCGTTCTTCATTTGTTTATATTTTCAACACCTAGGTGGCTCTAGTGTTTTAATTACCGATTTCGTCACCAGACGACCTGCCTATTTAAAAACCAGGTGGCAACCATATTGGTTTATATTTTGTAAGTCTAAATGATGGTGTCGGCACCCTGCAAGTTGGATTCTATTTTCAACACGTTAATTTCTTGATTTCACTGCCAAGTGAACTGTCGGTACCCGCTAATTCTGACAATTCAACCGCAAAATGAGCTGTCGGCACTCATATTTGTTTCATATACATTCAAAAACCTGTAATTTTTCATCCAACTTAAAAAAAAAATATTTTTCCAATCAGCGTTATACCTACATGCACAATTTATTAAATCGATAATTTTTTGGAATTAAAACTTTAATTAAAACCGATTAAAAATAGTTTTTTGTTTTAATGCTAATTAAATTACCATTGGAATTGAGTATTTATTCTGTTACCCCTCACCCTTCACAGTAGTNTTTTTTGTTTTAATGCTAATTAAATTACCATTGGAATTGAGTATTTATTCTGTTACCCCTCACCCTTCACAGTAGTCCGACCAATTATTCACCCACGCTTAATCGCTTACCACAACCACTCTTGTTTTCTTTATTGACCGTCAGAGCGTACTAGTGTAGGGAAAGTATATGATGGGAACAATGTCGACCATCGGCACAGTTTCTCGTCTCATACCAGAGGTGACAGATCGCTCTCTCATACCTCGTCTTTTAGCATTCTGACTGGTAAGATCAGATATTTAATTCCATCACGTCGCGGGATATTATCAAGTGTACACGTTATACCCATACATTTTCCCGCNGTAAGATCAGATATTTAATTCCATCACGTCGCGGGATATTATCAAGTGTACACGTTATACCCATACATTTTCCCGCAAAATTACAAATCTGCTGCATTTGTAACAACGGTTCGCGCCAGCTATTCTCTGGAAGAATGCAGCCCCATAAAAAACAGTATTAGGACTTCGTTTCATTTTAAATTTATACATTTACCACCTAATTAATTTGCAAAGGCGTTACCTCAGTACCCGTGACGCTACTGTAACACTTCGTTTGCATTCACCAAATGTGTTCGAAGACACAAAAAGTATGAATGTTCAAATAATGCAGATCGAGTGGCATAGAAACGTGTAAAATGAGGCATGGAATTTGCTAGGTGCGATAACTTGCAGAGGCATGCAAAAACCTGCGTAGCTGTAGGACCTTCACCTGCCAAAATCCGCAGTATACAGTCTTCTTCTCAGCAGCGCACGAGTGTACTTCCGACAAAACTAAGGGTTCAGGATGAGCATCCACAATCGTGCCAGCAACCATCATGACCAAGATTCGTGGCAGGGTCTGGGTTGGTTAATTTCAATGGTTTCGTGGAAGCCCAAAATGCATTCCATCACAATATAAAGACCTATCCCTCTATAACGAGAGCGAGTATTTGAAGGATATTTGCACATGTTTAACTCGAATAGGGTAAAACATTGCTGTTGTCTCTTAACATAAACACACAACCAATAAAATTTAATGTATGGCTAAAACGGAGCATTGCAAAACCAACCCCACTCAACGAAAGGAAGGTATTCGAATAGAAAGGTGAGATATCGAAAATACTGTACAAACCTCATACTGGATCTATACGTCACGAGAAAGAAGCCTACAAAGAACTTGTTTCGGGGAAAATATTAACGAAAAATCTATAACCGAGTGCGCCTTCCCCTCTAAACAAACTGCTTGCCCCCTCAGAAAAACATTTGTTTAAAATTTACGTTGAGAAAAATCGTGTGTCGTGTACAGATGCGTTGTGCTGCTTTCTATAAAGTTATCATGGCTCGAATAACCCGATTTTTCAAAGGATAGTTTCAAAAAGTGTGAAGGAACAGCGAATAGTCTATACTTGCCTATTATGTGCTACTGCTCCACGCTCGCTTTAGAACACAAGCCTTCTCTCCTTCACTTCCGATAGGCCTACTGCCATAAAGTTATTGGGTTCTGTTTTTAACAGTAAATAAGGACAGCAGATTTCTGCGATAAAGTATCACGATTAGTTAAGGCTGTTGAGCACGTTTGTAAGTCGTGCTTGAGATCTACTTGTGTGAACATCGTGTATCCTTCCATNTATTAGTTAAGGCTGTTGAGCACGTTTGTAAGTCGTGCTTGAGATCTACTTGTGTGAACATCGTGTATCCTTCCATCATATGTAAAATCAACATCGTGTGTTAAATAAACATTGCCATAAGTCTCATAGTTTTATTCATGCGTCGGTCAAGTGAAACTGTAAAATTATTCAGGAAGTAAATATGTTACATATTTCCTCATTCGTACACGTATAAGTATAAAAAAATACGGGAAGAAAATTAATTTTCAGATTTAATTACCGTGGGTTTTAGGCGCCTGCCTACGAGTTACTGACAATCAGTTAAACGGCAACCTAATTATGACTGACCCAAATAGGTAAACAAATCTTTCATCAGAAAGAAGAATGGCCAAGTTGCCAAAGGAATCCTGTAAGTGTGTGCGCAGGACATTGATATCGACGGGGGTAAGGGGCTCGGTGGGCGAGCGGTTAGACTGCTCGCCTCCCACCATTGTGAACCGGGTTCACACAACAGCCGGTTCACTCCGGATTTTCTGGGCTCGAATAATCGCCAGTCCAAACTGCTGACATTCATGCGAGCTCGCACAGTTCGCAGACTCCCCGCTCACACACACTCGCCCATAGTCCATTCACGTATACTTCCATTGTTTCTAAAGCCGTGCTAAACTTCTGCTTCCAGAATATTCCCCCACCTCATGCGAACAAAGTTTAACCAAGTTAAGGTTACTTTTACTACAGGATGGGAAGATNTTCCAGAATATTCCCCCACCTCATGCGAACAAAGTTTAACCAAGTTAAGGTTACTTTTACTACAGGATGGGAAGATCAATTTTATAAGTTTGGCAACGGGAAAATTTTCGACACTAGATAAGCGCTAGTGTCGTATGTGTACCAGATTTTCTCTATTTTCTACGTTAAAAACATGATAATTGCAATAATCATACAGCAAATATATAATAACTTCGTAACTAAGTATAAACATTCTATTTTATTATTCACCTGCCTTAAAATTTTAATTAAAAGTTACCTTTTGGATCACTGTGCACCTAGCGGTGAAAATTTTCGCTATGGCAAACTCTCCCATAAGAAATCTTATTTTTTTCGTAATCTTTAGGAGAATCAACCTTAACGAAGTCTAGAAAGTTATACCAAAGAAATAATGCACCGCATTCGTGCGTACTCAATGAAATAATATTTTGCATAGCAACTATTTCTTACTAGGTATTACCATCATACCTTTTTATTCTCTGTTTGTGTTCATACTAATTACAAATGAAATATTATAATTCATAGATAAGATATGTAAGTAAAAGATGTATTTTAACACATGCATAAATCGCTTTTGATTCATGTCATATTTAGGAAAGAACCAAGAACCTCAAACATGGGGTGATTTTGCAAAGGTTCGATTATTCAGAAATAGTGAAGAAACTGCGAACAGTCTATAGAACGATATCCGTTGATTGGAAACTCAGAACTCTCTCAAATCGTGCCACGGCCTAATTTAGGCACGTGGTCTCCCGAGGTTCCTATTTCCACAGTTTCGTGTGAGTGGAAGGGTATCGCAGGAGTTTCTGAGAACGAGTGTCTGGAAACTTGCAGCGATCCCAAACGTGACACTTGCACTCGGCGCGCTCATCGCAACGTGTCCTTGCAGTTGTATCGGAAGCCACGTGACCAGGAGAAGACAGCGAAATAGCACCGATAACGCAGCCCATGCACGATGCGTTGCCTTGGTTTTGCGCGGGGGGTTGCCGTCGATATGATTACGCACAGAAGGGATCAAAATTACGCAAAATTCGAATTACTTTGTTCCTAATTACTCAACTGCAATGTCGTGCCAATGATGGGTTCGAAACCTCACTCCAACATCTTGCTCACGTCGATGATTAACCGAAATAATAAGATTTTCCTTAGTGGGATGTATATGCAACAAGACTATCGCAAAATCTTCCAGTTGGGACAATGAAATTGTAGACATAATTTTAAATATAGTTGTATTTGTAAATTTTAAAATAAAACAAACATATGCCAATTTTGTTATTAATCGGAGTGTAGGCAAAGTTGATCCCATATGGTTGCCTTAAGTACTTTTATTTCAGTTTTCTTTCTCCGCTACAGGCTTATGCCGATGCGATTCTTCAAATCTACTTTCTCACTTCTGCAAAAGTTAGATAAATCTTGCTGTTTATTAAAAAGTCAATAAGATGGGAATATAAATCGTTTTTAATGAAAACATTTTATTTCGCCACGTGCCAAGGACAGCGTGGACACAGCCCGAAATCTTGACTACGGCTTTTATTTTAAATAGTAATAATTTTCTTTAATGCTGTGATAAACCTCAGGCCATTTTAACAGTGGGTTTTTCATGAACGCTTGTGATTCTTGAATACGAAGTACTTTAACAAAATGAATTTACTCAGCATTTAGAATGTCACACGCCCTGCTTTGTGATCCAAGTTAAAGGGATTGCACTGAAATAAAATAAATTGTTTAATATCGCTATTAGAAATTTCTCTTTGTTTAAAAAAAGCGTGATTGACACGGTGCAAACAATGTTCGTATACGTGTCGGCATTTTAATAATAGTAAACACAGTGAGCAAAATATCATTTTAACTTTCCTATTAACGAAATATTAACCTTTTCCGCAAAATAAAATATAAGGCCTTAACTCAGAAATGTCCGTGACCATTTAAAACAAATTATTGGTGAAACCAGTAATATGTTTCTAATCAAAATTTCATGATAAAATCTTGCTGGGGAAATATGAAACAAGAAACTTCTTTAGTATTATTTCGCTTCATTGCAGGTCAAGAAATCAGATCCGTAGCAATTTTTTTAAACAGTACTGAGTACGCCCTATTTTGATTGGTTTTTTTTTTTNTCATTGCAGGTCAAGAAATCAGATCCGTAGCAATTTTTTTAAACAGTACTGAGTACGCCCTATTTTGATTGTTTTTTTTTTTAAAGTTTTTATTTTAAAGACGTTTGTGGAAACCAGCAGCTAGCGAACGTTTAGACTTAATTATTACGCAAACATCACTTAATTTCCCTGCGACTTTATTTCGTACGTTATATTCTTCCAGGCTTAAAGGAAACCCGCGAGTAAATTTAATTAAACCAGAGCAAGCCATTTTTTTTTCGACGGCTTTTCATTGTCCTGGCCAGGGAAACGAGGTTTACAAGAGCGTGGTTTAATTTTGCTTCATAAATTAGGAATGACATTTAATTCCACCAAGAGGCGGAAGTTTGCCTTCGCGACTTTATTTCATTCTTCCGTTCTCCTTTTTTTTTTGTGCGGTATAATTTTACCACGGTTTTTACCAAAGCTTGAGAAAGAAAATCCCCGCTTGAATTTAAAAAACTGGTAGCGAGTAAGAAAGCAGCAATATTGAGAAGTAAGATGGCGATTTGCGTGTATTCAGGCTACAAACGGGAATACGTGCAATGTGAATTACTCCGAAGTTTGTAAACACTTAAGGGTTTCACCTGCCTGCCTGCCTGCAGTACTAGAATTTTTTGTAGATTTACGGAAATTTTTACGAAGATGTAGAGTTAATTCACGGAAAGGCACTCCGTAATGATACATAAAGGAAATGAGCTCCGTAAATATAAAATACGGAAGCTCTTCGTATTATTATGGCTTCAATTTTGAGACACGAACAGCGCAGATGATACCTGAAGTGTATTAAACTCCATCTTCACAATACTACTTCGTGTAAAATAGTAGTAGATNTCGAAACCTCACTCCAACATCTTGCTCACGTCGATGATTAACCGAAATAATAAGATTTTCCTTAGTGGGATGTATACGCAACAAGACTATCGCAAAATCTTCCAGTTGGGACAGTGAAATTGTAGACATAATTTTAAATATAGTTGTATTTGTAAATTTTAAAATAAAACAAACATATGCCAATTTTGTTATTAATCGGAGTGTAGGCAAAGTTGATCCCATATGGTTGCCTTAAGTACTTTTATTTCAGTTTTCTTTCTCCGCTACAGGCTTATGCCGATGCGATTCTTCAAATCTACTTTCTCACTTCTGCAAAAGTTAGATAAATCTTGCTGTTTATTAAAAAGTCAATAAGATGGGAATATAAATCGTTTTTAATGAAAACATTTTATTTCGCCACGTGCCAAGGACAGCGTGGACACAGCCCGAAATCTTGACTACGGCTTTTATTTTAAATAGTAATAATTTTCTTTAATGCTGTGATAAACCTCAGGCCATTTTAACAGTGGGTTTTTCATGAACGCTTGTGATTCTTGAATACGAAGTACTTTAACAAAATGAATTTACTCAGCATTTAGAATGTCACACGCCCTGCTTTGTGATCCAAGTTAAAGGGATTGCACTGAAATAAAATAAATTGTTTAATATCGCTATTAGAAATTTCTCTTTGTTAAAAAAAAGCGTGATTGACACGGTGCAAACAATGTTCGTATGCGTTTCGGCATTTTAATAATAGTAAACACAGTGAGCAAAATATCATTTTAACTTTCCTATTAACGAAATATTAACCTTTTCCGCAAAATAAAATATAAGGCCTTAACTCAGAAATGTCCGTGACCATTTAAAACAAATTATTGGTGAAACCAGTAATATGTTTCTAATCAAAATTTCATGATAAAATCTTGTTGGGGAAATATGAAACAAGAAACTTCTTTAGTATTATTTCGCTTCATTGCAGGTCAAGAAATCAGACCCGTAGCAATTTTTTTAAACAGTACTGAGTACGCCCTATTTTGATTGGTTTTTTTTTTTAAAGTTTTTATTTTAAAGACGTTTGTGGAAACCAGCAGCTAGCGAACGTTTAGACTTAATTATTACGCAAACATCACTTAATTTCCCTGCGACTTTATTTCGTACGTTATATTCTTCCAGGCTTAAAGGAAACCCGCGAGTAAATTTAATTAAACCAGAGCAAGCCATTTTTTTTTCGACGGCTTTTCATTGTCCTGGCCAGGGAAACGAGGTTTACAAGAGCGTGGTTTAATTTTGCTTCATAAATTAGGAATGACATTTAATTCCACCAAGAGGCGGAAGTTTGCCTTCGCGACTTTATTTCTTTCTTCCGTTCTCCTTTTTTATTTTTGTGTGTGGTATAATTTTACCACGGTTTTTACCAAAGCTTGAGAAAGAAAATCCCCGCTTGAATTAAAAAAACTGGTAGCGAGTAAGAAAGCAGCAATATTGAGAAGTAAGATGGCGATTTGCGTGTATTCAGGCTACAAACGGGAATACGTGCAATGTGAATTACTCCGAAGTTTGTAAACACTTAAGGGTTTCACCTGCCTGCCTGCCTGCAGTACTAGAATTTTTTGTAGATTTACGGAAATTTTTACGAAGATGTAGAGTTAATTCACGGAAAGGCACTCCGTAATGATACATAAAGGAAATGAGCTCCGTAAATATAAAATACGTAAGCTCTTCGTATTATTATGGCTTCAATTTTGAGACATGAACAGCGCAGATGATACCTGAAGTGTATTAAACTCCATCTTCACAATACTACTTCGTGTAAAATAGTAGTAGATNTGAACAGCGCAGATGATACCTGAAGTGTATTAAACTCCATCTTCACAATACTACTTCGTGTAAAATAGTAGTAGATGAGTGGCGAACCACTCATGGAGTGTCAATTCGTTGATTATTGTTCAAATTCCGCTACAGCATAAAACCTTCGGTATGTGAAACACGCACATAATGAAAATAAAACAATTTTTTTCGTAACCTCATTTTATAAACCACAAATATAGCAAGCGCTCTAACACGACTTGAAACTAAGACAGGCAGATTCGTCACTTTCATGCAAAATCCATATTTATGGAATACTGCGTGTAAAGGTGTGGTAAGTGAAAGGTTCAAGTTAATGTTTGTTAATTTTTCGATTCATGTTCAAATGACACTACAGAACAAAATATTTAAACGTTTTTTTNGTTCAAGTTAATGTTTGTTAATTTTTCGATTCATGTTCAAATGACACTACAGAACAAAATATTTAAACGTTTTTTTGATTTCCCTGTCATACACAGTGAAATACATTACGAAAATAAAACTCTTTATCTAACCCTCATTGTAAACCTGAAATATGAATGAAAATCGCANTTTTATTTCTCTGTCATAAACAGTGAAATACATTACGAAAATAAAACTCTTTATCTAACCCTCATTGTAAACCTGAAATATGAATGAAAATCGCACACGGAATAACATGACTAGGAACTAAGAGGTGCATGCATTTTTCTATATAAATTCCGTAGTTACAGCTTCACTTTTTGTAAAAGCATGGTAGGTGAGTGGATAACGTGTTGAGCTATCAAAAAATATTCCAGAGTTCGAATTCCCCAACCCGACGAAATTTTTTATTTTTGATAGTAATTTTTATACACAGTTAATCACACACATAATGACAGTAAATCTTTTTTTGTGACCCCTCTTTATAAACAGCAGATTTAAAAAAAACTTGCAAGTTTGTGAACACGTTCCGTATATTCACGGAGATTAAAGTAAAATTTACGGAGAGAACGTTATTGACAAAAAAGAAGAGATCGTAATTTAACTCAGATGTCTAGATAATGTTTAACCTGTATTTTCCGTAATTTTACGGGCATTTTTTCTAACAGTGTGGTGCTTGAACTGCGTTGCCAAGTGTTTGAAATCCTGTTTTTGTAAAGAAACTATTAAACGTGCCTCCAGTATGTTAACATACGGAAATACTTTATACCACATAACAGGAAAGAATGGTACTTTAAAGTTACCACGCATGCTATAAATATTATTTTGGAGCCCTCGAATACAGCTAAAAATGGATTTTTCAGACTGCCGTATATTAAAACATGCTTGCCCGACACGAGCCAAACTGCGATAGGAGCCTGTGTTGAACTTTGCTACAGACTTTTCATCAATAAAATAATAGGGTCACCGGTGAAAGTCCATACGACAACCCTGCACGTCAATTCAGAGCTCTGCGCGTGGCGGCGATAGCGCTCTTGTAGCGCGTGTTAGTGTGACCCTTATAGCTCCCGCGCTTCTCGGCCAATAAAGGAGAAAAAACGATGCACGCAGACGGGACCCTTAAAGACGTATATAATGCACACATATTTCTAATACACATTTTGCCTTTGCTAATTAATAGATGTCTCTCTCTCCACTACATTGCAACTTGTAATGCACTATCATTTTAGTATGAAGTCTAAGGGTTTGGATATTTGTAGATATGCAGATTGTTTACAAAAAATATGTTACCACAGAATAACTACTTGTAAGATTCCCTTTCGCCAAAATGCTGTTCTACTTTTGAATGATGTATCCGTAGCAAGATTTGTTCTCGAGATATATATTTCTGTGACGTAATTGATTTACTATTTTTTCTGTTTGTGAACAGGGCGATCTTGTACAGCTCAAGGAGATCCCTGTACAAGGAACTTTTGAGCTGAAGAACAAAGCTATGGATGTCCTGGTGACGGTAAGTTTAGAATCAGTACTTTCATTTAACGTAACGTCTGTGTAAATGTCGTGATACCGGAATGTTTGCTGGCATAAAGAGAGAATCTTTAAAAAAATATTTTCATTTAAGAGATTGGTTGAATGGACATGTTCTTTACAAACCATTAAGTCTTCTATGTTATTTCAGTCCACTGCGAATTTGTAGACTGTAACGGAAAAACTCTTTTAAAATACTGAAAACGTATGAACTCAAATATGTGATATTTGAAACATAAGTATGCTTCAGTAAATGTTGCAATAAAGCAAGGCCCATATTAGATAAATTAAGTAGGTGAACTAAAATTTCCGTTTGGTATATCTGTTCATTTCTTCTGACTTTCTACTGAATATCAGAAAGATGACTCACGAACAAAATTAATAACTGACTTAATCTTATTATACTAAAACTGTTTTTAAAATATGCGCCCACGAGATGAATCCATCTTGTTTTAAGAATTTTAGGAGTTAATATTTTATAAACACATTTAATCTGGCATCCAAATTTAATCGTATTATTTACATTTATTTATAAAGTGCAGGACTACTGTGTTACCACGTGTAAAATGGTTTTGTTAAGACATATTGCAAATGTGACAATTAATTTCCTAAAAAATTATGTGTTATCAGTGTTTTTACACGTTATTATTTGCCAATGACGGGAATAATTATTGCTTCTCAGTATGCCTGATAAAAATTCATAGTAGCAAATAGTACGCCCCAACATATTAGATAACTTTTAAAATGCTTATAAGAAAATGCAAAACTTATCATTTATGTAAGTTTGGAATTCAAGTGCAATAATTATGGAATGAAAATTCATTGTTGTACAAAAGTAAAGCCAAATGGGAAGCAAACTGTTGATGATGGTTGAAATTCTGGTCTAGGGTGGAGTATACGATAGTGTTTAATATAATTTGTTAAAGTAATCTAAATCAACGCATGTAGAAAAGTCGATGTTATTTATTTATATTGCACTGTTTTAATATTAAAACAGAAAAATATGATAGTCTTGTGAAATGAAGTCATATGTACTCGGAGTTCCACATAAATTAATAATACAAAAGAAGTATGATGATAGTAAATAATGACTATCAAAACAGTTATCTGACAAGATAATTAATTACCTCACAAGATTAAAAAAAAAATTACGAATTACTTATGTGGAATGGAGAATTTTGGGTGGCCCTTAAGGCCATATTTCATGATGATTTTTTATTTCATTTTTCTCAAAGAGATTTTTATAAGGACCACATAACTGTAAATATTTGTAGCTAAATGATTATAATTTTCATAATACAGCACCGAAAAGTCGAAAATTTCGGAATATTGGAGCCCACGTTTCTATGCTACTAATTACTTTGCCAACTAAATCATATATTGTATGATATATATCACATACACAACATAATCTAATAAATATTAATATTATTTTTCCTTTGACGAATAAAAATGAATTGGAAAAACATTAATACTTACTTTAAATATATTCAGGTTGCGAGTACCCGAGTACCAAATGGTACTCGCAACCTGAATAAATTTAAAGTACGTATTAATGTTTTTCCAATTAATTTTTATTTATCAAAGGAAAAATAATATTAATATTTATTAGATTATTTATAGTAGTCCAATAGATTGCTCCACCATCGCCATACTTTTATATTTGGTTAATATTATACGATATTTACACATACCTTCTTTTCTCTCTAATACCTGTTAACGTCAATTGTAAATAGGCCAGTTTCCTTATGATAACGTTCAGCGTTTAACGATTAGCGTCAGGTTGGTTGTAGGCGAAGCTTTACCATCGCAAAATGAAGAGTGACGCTGTATGAGGCAGAAATGCGGCCAGCGGATATTATTAAAACACAGTTCATAAACAAATGGCAACAAAACGCAACCGCCACAACCGCAGGAGTGTGCAAAAGCTCAGAGAATAACTGGGTCTGGCTGATGCTGTGAGGGTGCGGCAATTTAATAAAATCTGACGTCAGTAACCCCACCCAGGCTACACGGGAGAGCCAATAGGAATCGAGTATATCGGAGGTGGGCGTGAAGGCGAAATGTTGTGGACCCTGAGGTGCAAAGCAGTTGCGTAGAACGCGACTGTCTCCTCCGGGTGGTGAACCAAGGACTCCATGCTAGGGCAATAAAGCGAGCACGGACCCCTTCATACGCCCTTGTCCAACCTTGCACCTTCAGTCTATCATCCACATGTACTTCCGACCCTTCATCCCTCGTACCACATCACAAATTGTATTTATTTTAGATTATGCCTTAGTAAATACTATTTTGAATTTATAGTTTATATCCTTAATAATCCCGTGGTTACTTTCATATTAATGGGGCCGCGGTGCTGAGCGGTTAGAATACTCGCCTCCCACCAAGACGAACCGGGTTCAATTCCAGGCTGGGTCACTCCCGGATTTTCGCAAATGGGAATCGTGCCGGATGATGTTGCTGGTCATCGGGTTTTCTCGGGGATCTCCCGTTTCCCCGACCCTTGCACTCCGACGCTGCTCCATTCTCCTCTCATTTCACCCTCATCGGCTCTCAATACCTCGTTGTTAAGAGCCGCCCAAATCTCTCAACTCAACTGTAAAGATTTCCTAAGCAATTTTACGCTTGTTCTTGTAGTGAAGTGCACAGGATATCTCTCTATATGCTCTTTACAAGTAGTTGTTTTTGCTGTTGCAATTATTTGATATTTTTATTTTGTGCATGTCAGTTACCTTTAAAAAAGGGTTTAAATGTGATGTATACACACCTGGAAAGATTTTCACCGGTGCAAGAGGATATATGTGTGTATACAAGCGTAAATTTTCCAACTGCATTTGCACTAACTGTTTTATCCCTTATTGCTCGATGTTTATGTCTACATACGGCACGGTCGTATGTTGTCTCACACACTCACAATGCGCACCCCACTAATTGACATCACATTCTATGTCCGGCCCCGCGGCACCATTACCGCAGACGCTAATGACAGGCAATTAAAGAACAATGCCAACTCATCAAGGAAGAAATAAAACGGACGAACAACAGTGAGATAATTAGTTTTGGTTATTTCTCAGTCTCCCTCCCACATTATCCTGACATTGTGCATGAATATATCACATAAAATAATGAAATATTACTCTTGTAGGTAAATTGGAAAACACTAAAAAAGCGTGATATAATGACCAGATAATTATTTCGCAGAATGCCGTTCGCTTAAATCACGTAACATAAATAATAGGGGGAAAAAAAGAAAAAATTGTTAATAAAGGAAATTAATTTAAATTGTCAGGTGGCAGAACATTTAAAGACATATACGAATTTCACGTGTTTATATGAAATTTCAGTAGTATTATTCCGCATATTTATAATTTATTTTTATAAGACTTTATAGATACTTAATTTGATTCATGAGTTTCATAAACTGTCTAAAGTTGTATCATATATGGAAAAAATAAGGACATAAAGCAGGACGTTATTGTTTATGAATTGTTTAAGCATAGAGTAAATACTAATAAACTCACTAGTAAGCCTTCATTGTGATACAGGAAGGATTGATAACGAAACTGTGTTACGCATGCTTTTGAAGAACCGCTTACACAGGCACGAAGACTGACTTTCATGTACTTGTGTCGCGTGTGTTACATTCATCGCGACTACAGCACGAAACCAGAAAATTAATAATAATTATATAAAATGTATTACCTTTGCTTTTAATAATACGTACAGTTTCGCCTAAGAGATTCGCACAGGCAAATTCTGCCACACGATATTCGTGGACAAGTCACTTTTTGATCGGAAGCTTGTATGTGGCATGTATCAGGTTTTTGTAAAAAATTGATCTTTATAAATATTTTAAAATATTCACAGTTACGACTGATATGAAAGGAAGAAACAGAAGATAAAATGAATGGTAACGCTCTGTTGTCGTCGTGGGCTATGGTCGGTCAGTTTTGCAGTTACAAAATGCAGCTATGTCTTAATACACTCGCTGAAGCAATATTATCGGCCAGGCATCGGTAGGGAAAATTCGTAATTTAAAAAATTGTTTCCTGATAAAGCACGCTTCATTTCTTTGAACACGATTTTTTAGTGGCTATAGGTGAGAAGTACGAATAAGCAAAAGCGCAGACCACTGGAAATTAATAAATTATTAATGTTAAACTCGTTTGTTTTAATTTTTGTATGGTATACGATCTATGTAGTTAATTTTTAAAAAATACTCCGTGGATGGAGCCATGGAATTTGTGTCAGTTATTTCAACGACTTAACTAGAGCGAGGAGCATTGGCGCCGAGGTGCACTATAAAATCGAAACAGTCGAAATTGTTCCAAATTGTTGTGGTTGCAAGTATAAAAATTATTGCGTTAAAGTTTTATTCTGTGTTCAATAATGTATACATACGAATTACATACACTTATGCNATGTCACTTTTTGATAGGAAGCTTGTATGTGGCATGTATCAAGTTTTTGTAAAAAATTGATCTTTATAAATATTTTAAAATATTCACAGTTACGACTGATATGAAAGGAAGAAACAGAAGATAAAATGAATGGTAGCGCTCTGTTGTCGTCGTGGGCTTCGTAGAAAAATCCTTGTCCACATGCTATGGTCGGTCAGTTTTGCAGTTACAAATTGCAGTTATGTGTTAATACACTCACTGAAGCAAAATTATCGGTCAGGTATCGGTAGGAAAAATTCGTAATTTTAAAAATTGTTTCCTGACGTAGTAGGCTTCATTTCTTTGAACGCGATTTTTTAGTGGCGATAGGTGAGAAGTACGAATAAGCAAAAGCGCAGACCACTGGAAATGAATAAATTATTAATGCAAAACTCATTTGTTTTAATTTTTGTATGGTATACGATCTATGTAGTTAATTTTTTAAAAATACTCGGTGGATAGAGCCATGGAATTTGTGTCAGTTATTGGATGAAGTTGAGATTGGTTGCAACTGAAAACTGGGAAATTACGAGAATTATATTGGAATCACAAAGTTTCTGTTAAATAATCACGTCGACAAAGTATTGGGAAGATTCTTTATGTAGTCTGAAGGGGTAAAGAGAGGAATAAGGAGGAAGTAAATTATTTGTGGGTAAGCGTGCCTATATATAGCGTCTGGAATTTTTCGTGGGTGGTGTTGGAGTTCTTCTGATGGTCGTATTATTTCAAAATGTTATTTTATTAACATTTTATATTTTAAACCACCTTATATTGTGCAGTTAGTGAAATATTTATATTAGAGGTGTTTTTTGTGCATTTATAAGTTGTGAATGAGCAGGATATTGGAATGAGCGGGATTGCATTTTATGTGGGGTTTTTTCATTGGTTGTGAGAGTAAGTAGAGTTAATGCTGTTTGAAATACATCTATCAGCCACACAGAGGCAAATGTTTCGAAACTATATATTTTTTAATAAATTCAATTATACGTTTAAATTATTTAATGGGGGTAGTTAGTGAACTCATCGCAATCCTTTATTCGTGACATTTTCTATTCTAAATATGTAGATAGTTTCTATTTCTTTTTCCTGGAAGGGATAGGGTATTTATAAAGTAAATTTTGTGGAAAAGAAAAGATATGATATAGGGACACAAGGCTGATAATTATTTGCTTAGATATGGACTTAGCAACAAGCAATTATCCAAGTGGGATAAGTGGCATGAGCCATGGAATAATTACGCTTCCCACATATTACATAAATATTAGGTTAATAATTGCCCTGAAGTTATATAACATTTAATTTAAGTAGGGTTGTATGAAAATGTGAAATGTATTAAAAGCACAGTATATATTTTCAACGACTTAACTAGAGCGAGGAGCATTGGGGCCGAGTTGCACTATAAAATCAAAACAGTCGAAATTGTTCCAAATTGTTGTGGTTGCAAGTATACAAATTATTGCGTTAAAGTTTTATTCTGTGTTCAATAATGTATACATACGAATTACATACACTTATGTAGAACTTGACAAATACCATAAAGCAAAAGAAAAGAAAACATTGCTTTTAACAACNGCAGAACTTGACAAATACCATAAAGAAAAAGAAAAGAAAACATTGCTTTTAACAACAGGAAACCATTGAAAACATTAAAAAAAACTACAAATCAAATGAAGTCTGGTTAAAAGAAAGAGAATAATATTAAAATGATTATTAATAGATAAGCACTGCATTTAATAGTTATAATAATAAAATAAAACGTGCTGACGTGAAAAATCTGGATCCNGACAAATACCATAAAGCAAAAGAAAAGAAAACATTGCTTTTAACAACAGGAAACCATTGAAAACATTAAAAAAAACTACAAATCAAATGAAGTCTGGTTAAAAGAAAGAGAATAATATTAAAATTATTATTAATAGATAAGCACTGCATTTAATAGTTATAATAATAAAATAAAACGTGCTGACGTGAAAAATCTGGATCCAAGTTACGCCACTAGTTTATCAGACTTCAAAAATACCACCCTCTATACAAAGAATACTTAATGTCATACAGTAAAATGAAAAAGTAGAATTTTTTTATATATACGGAAAACATTAAATTGCTTCTTCAAAAATTTAGCATCTTGAGCAAAAGGATTGTTTAACATAAGTTTCCTTCCAGAATAAGGTTTCTTTAAATTTCAGAAAAATAAATGTCTTTGCCTCGCTAGCTACAGTAGTTTATTGTGCAAAAATGGAACTCTGGGTCACGGTGAGAAATCCTGTAGCACAGAACTGTCCAGATCACGAAGAAAATGTAATTTCACTTAAGAAATGGGCAATTATTTAATACTAAGTAGCCCCTCCGGCTAGGCAAAACTGATGGCTTCATACCCAACAATGAGGTTGTGGCGCCGACGTCTAGAGCCGTCAAACAGCGTCAAGCGGCGGAAAGTTAACTTTTGAAATGTAAGGAGCAGGCCGGTCCGCCATCCTCTTCCGTACGTGATAGAGCCTCCTACAAAAAAAAAACACTTTCTGACCGGGGCAATAAAACTAGCCTGCCTTATGGTGGTGCCGGGGATTTAAAGATTAAAATCCCCGCGAATATAACCACGTTCGCCACAATCAAAACGTGCCCACCATAAACACCGTTTCCGGCACGAAATCATAAAACCTGCCAAACGCAACAAAACGAAAAAAACTACAACCGGTAGTCACCGGNCGGTCCGCCATCCTCTTCCGTACGTGATGGAGCCTCCTACAAAAAAAAAACACTTTCTGACCGGGGCAATAAAACTAGCCTGCCTTATGGTGGTGCCGGGGATTTTAAAGATTAAAATCCCCGCGAATATAACCACGTTCGCCACAATCAAAACGTGCCCACCATAAGCACCGTTTCCGGCACGAAATCATAAAACCTGCCAAACGCAACAAAACGAAAAAAACTACAACCGGTAGTCACCGGGACTACCAGAAAAACTAACAAACCGAAAAAGACATAACTCAAACTAAAATACCACAAAAAAATAAATCATTATTAATCAGAAATAAAAGATAAAATTACAATTCCAATAGTTATTAAAATCAATTACAATATCTAAATGATCCAGATGCTAAAAGTTTAAAGTAACATCAAATAAGCAAAGCCCTATAAAAGGGATGGGTGGTTTACAAATATGTTTTAATTACTTCAAGTATAAAAAAATGGGGCTTTATTTAATATAGAAAAAAAGTAAACATCACCCANTCAAATATGTTTTAATTACTTCAAGTATAAAAAAATGGGGCTTTATTTAATATAGAAAAAAAGTAAACATCACCCAATTCAAACATGTAAATAAACTATTTGGCTAATAACTTAAATAAACAAAAGTATTTTATACATGTTGTATGCCACAACCGTTATAATATCAGCGAATTTGACTGAAAATCTGTTGAAACTGCTCCACTTGAATCAGTAAAATTCTGCTGAACATCTTACAGTTGTTGTTGCAATGATTAAACAGTGATTTCTGCTGGTTCCTAGTGAATTGCACTGGCCAGGCAGTAAATCCTCAGTGCATTCCACCATTTCGCCAATAAACAATAACTTATGTACTGAATATTCAGTAAAATTATTCTACTGATAGAAATGTCTTGTCCAGATCCACGGACTGCGGCACGAGAACCTGAACGTACTGATCGGCTGCCTGACGGAGCCGACGCGGCCAGCGCTCGTCTACGAGTGGTGCAGCCGGGGGTCCTTGGAGGATGTGCTCGTGCAGGACGAGATCAAGCTCGACTGGTCCTTCCGACTCTCCTTGCTCACCGACCTCGTGCGGGTGAGTATTGCTTCTGCCTCTCCTTGCTCACCGACCTCGTGCGAGTGAGTATACTGAGTGCTACATATCTTCTGGTTTAAAAACAGATTATGAACAAGTCTTTAGTTTTCGTCTTAGGGGTATTTCATTGTGTAGGAAAAATAAATTTAAAAATTTCCAAATATCCTTGTTTTGAGGGAGATTTGAACAGGAACTTAATTATAACTGGTTTATGACTCTAACCATTCACCTACGACTCTTTTTCTGATAGACTGTGCCATAAAAACGTTATTTATATAAATGATATAATTTTAACGTTTTCAGTTTCTAGTACAGTTGAATGTTCAAGTGTAACTAACTACCTTTTTATGGTGGACGATACTACTTTTTTAATTTTTGGAGATGGTCTAAGTTGTCGTATATATCATAACTGCCGCAGAGATGATAATTTTCTGGTTACAGTTGCGAAGAAAGTTTCGCGTAGACTCTGCATTGTTCGTTCCGGAAACCCGAAGCTATGGGAAATATGGAGACGTTCCGTATTTTGTATTTACAGAGCTCAGATCCGTTCCCCGTCATTACGGATCGCGTTTTAGTACATTACCGTAAATATCCATAAATATTTCCGGGAATATGCGGATACTTTTAAGAGTGGATTCGTGTTTGTAAGTTACTGTAAAACATCAGGACTTTGAATTTATTTCCTTTCAACACCTTGATAACAAAAAGCGACCAATATTATCTTAGGAATAAGTAAACGGGACATCATCTTTATCAGGTGAGACTTTCAATAGTGTTGTCCATGGTCGTGATGTCTCTCGTTGTGCAATATTCTTCGTCGCAGAGAATCAGCCTTCTTCGTTGCCGTTAGCATATGCCCTTCACGGATGGCTGTTTGCAACTTTAACGAACGGCACCTGTGGGATCGCACCGGATGAATGAAGATCTCGAGGACCGCGGTCGACTATGTGTGGGGGGGGGAGGTGGTGCAATGTACACAGCTTATTGACCTGGCTTGCCCGGCCAATCAGCGACGGGCGTGAATGTTTGATGACAACTGGGGGGAGGTGGTCTCGTGTGGAGGACTGAAGCCACCCCCTCACTTTAGTCCTTTACCTTCTATCGCGCTTCAAAGCTGACTCCCGCGCGCTCTCTCTTATCACAGCGGTGTTTCGAGGTTGTTAACGGGAACGGTTTACACGCGGGAGCCCACGTCCGAAAAGAAACACTTCCTCTACCTCCCGGAGCCGCCAGAAGCTCTCTGACCCTCGCCAACGCATGCATTTTTCAACGCGGGGCCTTCGCAAGCGACTGCCTGAATCCTTGATGTCGCCGAGGCATCTCTCGCCTGACAATTCAAGTTCAGAGGCGATGCGCATGGCTCGTCCGTGCTGAGAGAATCTACCGAGGACGGGAAAAAGTCTCCAAACACACACATCCGCACGTGGTGATATATAAAACATCCGCACTTTGTTCCCGTCTGCTTTGAGATATAAGGGCGACGGTGACACGCGCATCAAGTGCCCTTTTGCCACTACGTGCAAAGCACTCCGTTCACGTACAAATGCTGCGTGTAACCGTGAACGACTGAGAGATTTGGACCTTCCTAAAATGACATGTTTCCGCCCATTGCTGTTGTGAATATGTAATAGGCGAGTGTAGATCCGACATGTCTGCACAGTAAAAAATATCTCTACCTTTTACAAGCAATGCTTTGGAATACTAGTTGCCAAAATTGTCTTGTAAATCTACAACTGAAANAGTTCGCCGGGTTTGCTAGTATTGTATATTTACAACATATTATTTTAGTAAACATACCAAATTTTTAATGTAGCTTAATAATTACAGTTAACTTGAAGTATATAGAATTTGCCCATTAAAACATAACATAAGTTTCACACACTCCACAATAAGGTTTTGTGGGGCCACGGTGGTGCAGTGGTTAGACTACTCACCTCCCACCTGGCGAGGTCACTCCCGGATTTTCGCATGTGGGAATCGCTGGTCAGAGGGATTTCTCGATGATCTCCCGTTTACCTCACCCTTTCATTCCGGCGCTGCTCCATACTCACCTCGCTTCTCCCTCATCGGCCTTCAAGACCTCAATGTTAAAATACGCCCAAATCTCTTCACTCACTCACTAAGGTTTTGTGACATCTCATTTATTTGCAGTTTTATATAAATATTGTTGGCACCTACTTTCCCAAGAATCCCTTGTATACATACAAAAATACTGTGTTGTGCAGTTGGTTACATGACTGTTTACGGCGCGAAAAGTTCCATGTTTTTTTACCGGGTAAGGCATGGGTGTAAATTTGTGTGGTGGGTTAGTAGCAGTCACCTTACCATGGGGAATCTCGCCTAGACACAGAAAGAGCTGTATCATGTAAAAATTAATGTCAACAACTAGAGACCTAAAAAATTCGTGGTTTGATTTAGTGACAGTCTGGGTTTCAAAGGCAGGGATGTTTACATTCCTTTCGCAGCTGGGCCACGTCTCGTTTGACACGCGCTGAAAGATTCTGAGCCAATAAGAAACCTAAATAAAAAAATAGTGACACATCACAGACAATTCAGCTAAGATTTGAACCGTCATATTATTAGGGTAGAATCCAATAAGCAAATTATAGTGGCCTGAGTAACACAAACGGCTCTACAGTCCAACCTACAGGTCGTTGAACACGTGAAATTTTCCTGTCTCTATTAAAAACATCTTTAAAAAGTCGCTAGAGCTACTGTCTGCAATGATTTTATTTCGTGTTCAAATCTTGCACCAAAACAAAACATTTTAACTTCTTTTATGGTTTTTTATACGTGGTAAAACACCCGACAAAAAAAACCANTCTTGCACCAAAACAAAACATTTTAACTTCTTTTATGGTTTTTTATACGTGGTAAAACACCCGACAAAAAAAACCATGCATTATTTTCTTAATCCCGCTTCAACGTTCTATTAAAATTGCTGAGAGTCTCCGTGAAATAACAAAAATTTCTGTGAAAAAATATAAATAGTTTATAAACAAATAATTTTCGGAATTTTTAGGAGTATTCCAAGATATTTATTATCAGCACTTTACCGTAGCTTTCCGAATATTTTTTCCAATAGTGCGTGACCACTACGCAGCAACGACTCCACGTGGGATATAGGCGGTAGCGTTTATGGTTTACAAGTTTTGAACATTTAGCAAATTTATATGTCGTTGTCAATTATAGGTCCAAATGTATCAGTAATATACTTCGATATACAGCAGTGTGTGGAAACGCTATGTTGAAATTCGGCGAAATAACCTTTATAATGCGCAGGTTTTCTTAATATGGCATGTCATTGTATAAATGTAATGCCTAACAGAAACCCTTTGATTTATTCTGTGTTACAACGGAGGTATTTCTTCATAATATTTTGGAAATATCCATGCAAACAGTATGACGTATATGTAAAATTTTCGGAAATATAACACTACCTAATAAGAAACAAAATGTATTGGGTGTTACTATAGTAAAATTTGGAAATTACTGTATATCGCGGGTTTAATACATGTATCCTATGTCATGTTTAACACTTCTTAATTTTATTCAGTTAAGATGATGCAAAAAGTCATATATCTAAAATTAAGTCCGACTAAACCCTGCAGAAGTATTAGTTGAAAACACATTTCAANTTGATGCAAAAAGTCATATATCTAAAATTAAGTCCGACTAAACCCTGCAGAAGTATTAGTTGAAAACACATTTCAAGCACAGTAATTTAACAGTTAACACCTAAGATATATTAAGACACAATAGCCGTCTACGAAAAGGATTGGGAACTTGATTTATGTATATAATTGTTAAAAAACAATCAATTTTTTATCCTTATCAGTTGCCTCATTCATCAATAGTAGGGTTACATATGTAACGTGTATCACTTCATCCTATCATTATTTCCACGACTGATACGTATACCGGTTGCGAACTGAAAGAGCGACCAAATTTAGGCATTTTTAAACATAATTTGATTAAAGTAAGATTTTGATGTTTTATCAAAAGAATATAATTCTCTCAAATAAAATATGTGTTAGTTTGGAAAACTGTGATTCTTTTTTCTTACGGTACATTTTGTTTAGTCAATAATATGTTTTGCAACAAAAAATTGCTGTTTTAAACAAATTATTATTATTTTTTATTTTCTTCCAAGAACTAAAAACACATAAAAGCAATTAATACAGCGTTCGGAAAAATACGTCCACTTTTACCAGAGTTCTAAAATGCGTGGAGTCTCTGAGAGAGGTTTTCCGTGCGAAACTTTGTGCAGGCAGAAGTTTTTCCTTCGAGCACGAACTCGACGCGAAGTTAACGGAGGAAATGAACGTGGTTCTCCCGGCAGGAAATTCTTAGGGACTTTGCGCTAATTTTTTATCTTCGTCTCACTCGGAGAGCTGTGTGACCAGAGACTGCTTGCTCCGCTGTGAATCTCGCCTGGGCCCTCTGCCAGAAGAAGATTATGATTGGCCAATACCGTTCGAGGAGGGTGCAAAAGGGGTAGCTGAGGGGGTAAAGAGCGCTGCGGGAGCATCTGGCTGGAGCAATCCTCTTACCTTTATCGATCGGGGTTTCCACTCTTTTAAATTCCCCCTTCCCCGCTCGGCCGACAAACCGTTTCCGCACTCGCTCGCTCACTTGTTGAAGACGTCGAGGGCCGAGCGGTCCGCCAGAAACTCGAGCAGGCGAAACGAATCCTTACCGTAGATACCTGAAGTCGAGGTTCTACTCTCATACTACTTACGGAGTATTCCAATTGCCTACACTGGGTGCGCACTCAGTGCACCCTGATAAGTAGAAAAGTGCAGATATCATGTGATTGCCCGAAGCAAGTATTATTCTACTCAGGTTAGGGAGCTCAGTGCTTTTAGTTTGGCAACTAGAAATTATCGTCGCCAGGACGCACTGGNTATTATTCTACTCAGGTTAGGGAGCTCAGTGCTTTTAGTTTGGCAACTAGAAATTATCGTCGCCAGGACGCACTGGTGATTTTTCCGTTTTATAAATGTTAATAGAGGGGATAACTCAAATTTTCATAAAATAAATATAAATTTTTTAAATTTTCCCAATTGTATTCTGTNTATGTTAATAGAGGGGATAACTCAAATTTTCATAAAATAAATAAAATTTTTTTAAATTTTCCCAATTGTATTCTGTTAGAACCTACAGTAAAGAATAAACTTTGTTCTTAGTACGAGACTGAAAGTATAACGAAATATGCTCACATGTTCTTTAATATTCAATCGTGAAACTGGGTTAATCAAAATACTGGCTTACACGGGGTTAAGAAAAACGCTGACTTACACAAATTTAATTTCATACAGCGTGCATTTCCGTGAACATTTCCATGAAACTGTTTATAAAATAGTTTTTAATATCCGTGATTATGACTTTTCTCTCAAATGCATTTGTGGTGTGTATTAACGTGGGTAAATGAGGCAGTCAATAATTTTGCCCGCGAAACGTAGGCCAGTATTAAAAGAAACAGGATGGCGACGTCAAGCGCGTTGTCTGTCAACATAACAAAGTGAAAAGTGTTTATGTTAATCTGTGTTCTAACGTTGGCAGTGTCGTAGAACCTATTTCTCTACTTTGGCAAACAAATTAACAAGATAAGGGTTTCTCATTTTAAACCTGAGTTGCAACGCTATCNAACCTATTTCTCTACTTTGGCAAACAAATTAACAAGATAAGGGTTTCTCATTTTAAACCTGAGTTGCAACGCTATCTTTATATGCTCCTTCGGGACAAGTTGGGGCGCCGTCGAAGACATCTTCCACTTAGGCTGGGTTCACAATAGTCCGTCGCATCCATCAGTCGTCCGTCCATCCAGCAGTCATCTATCTGACGTTTTCGTCCGTCAGATGAAAGCAATTCACAACAATCCGTCGTCCGTCAATTCTTCTGTACGACAAAATTTCTGAGTGACAACTTAACATCGTGAACTTTTTTTAGTTGAAGATATTATATTTTGAATGGGAATGCATTTTCAAGAGAGAAGCATAATGGGGGAGTATATTATTTACGTAATAAGAATTTATAAAAAAATCTTTTACACTTTGAATACTTGAATCTACCATCACAGATAAATAAACACAGATGCACCGCCTTGCACATTATTTCAAAGTGTGTATTCACGTCTAAGGAACGTCGTCCGAAGGAGGTGGCTCATCCGTCCGCCCGCTGAAATTTAAAGTTTGGTAAATATTTGATGGATGGACGGATAGAAAAAAACCATTTTCCCTGTGACAAGTCGAATATCACGTGACTACCGGACGTACGACTGACGGATGCGACTGACTGTTGTGAATCCTGTCTTAGCGGTTGCTTCCAGCTTCGTAAATCGCTGGCCGCAGAAAACGGAAGCCCGCGAGACACTTCGTTTGAAACACCCCGCGCTACCATGTGCTCCAGGCGGACCTGTAATTTTCAACATTGTCTGCCCCACCACAGTAGGTAGGTGGGACTTAACGTCTAGTAGACAGCGAGGTCATTGGAGACGGAGCGAGTTGCTCAGAGAAGCAGGAATGGTGATGGAATCGGAGTAGAAGAATTATGGGGACTTTGCACATCGGGATCTGGGACCGGAGCGTAGGAGCTGTTCGTGCTCTGTCATTCCGGTCAGCCTGTGGCCATCTTGTATCCATATGACCTTCACCTTTGATCTTTAACCTTTGACGCCAAAAATTAAAACAATTAAAAAAAATCCTAACATTTATAAAAAACATTATAAAAAATATAAAAAAATTGTTTACAAATTATTAAACATTTATTTAAAAAAACTTAAATTTCTGGAGGTCTCCCACACCCCCTCCATCCCATACTCATTCCACCATCTTGTTATGTAAAGTTCACCATCTAGGTAGGCGCCACAGCTAATGTCCATCATTTTGGTCGGTGCAGTCCGCAATCTTGGTACGTGCTGTCCGCCAGTGTCACAGCCACCGTCCGCCATCGTGGTAGGTTCAGCCGTCAGCCATTTTGGTAAGTACAGTCCGCCATATCGATAGCTGCAGCCGTCCGCTATCTTGGTCGGGGCAGTTTTCGGAAACCCTCATTCCTACCAATCGGTGGCCTACTTTAATAGCGAATGTGGACTATACCCCCACTTTAAAACGCTTTATAAGACGGACCCTGAGCCCCTCGGGCAATCAGTAATTTTTCTCGCTCCTAGAAATGTACGCGTGTTGTCCGAGCGGCCATAAAATCCTTTCTGCCATTTTGGCATTTAGAAAGGTGCGCTCGCTTAGTGTCTTGAAAAAAGGGACGATTGACCGTACCTACCGAAAGGATTTCACCTGGTCTACGCACCTTACGAAATATCCACCGTATTCAAGTGTTTGCCGGTGTACCTGCAGCAGGACGAAGACATACGGGACTTCCTCCCGTGCAAGGAGTGTTTCGAAGGCCACCTTGGTTCCTGACACGCCGCATCGCAGGGGTTGGTGCAATACCCGCAGAGCAGCCCTCGCGATGTCTGCACCCGTGGAAGACGACTTGCCTGTTGAAGACGCCCGCCCCGTAGAAGACGACATCTGCTTGCAAGTTATCTACTCGCAAGCTGTACCCGTGGAAAATGCCTGCCTNATGTCCTGCTTACATAAAAAAAAACACCGTGGGAAAAGAAAAAATATTTAGTATATCAGTTCTGTTATAATTTAAAGAAAATAAAATATTTAGTTTATCCGTTTTGTTATAATTTAAAGAAAAATATATTCAATGATACTCTAGCCGCCACTAACATAACGTATATAGATTTTACGTGTAGGAACGTAATTATTAAAAAAAAATTAAGCATTTTGGAAAAATTCACGTGTCGTGTACGGATGTGTTATGCTGCTTTCTATAAAGCAATCATGGTTAGAAAACCCCAAAAACATAGTTAAAACCACTTCACCATTGCACACGGTATGCGATACGCTCAGTGAAGGATCCCATGCATTCCCCCTAACCCAAGCATAGACACTCATCATTAAAAACATTTCCACCCAAGTTTAAAANGTGAAGGATCCCATGCATTCCCCCTAACCCAAGCATAGACACTCATCATTAAAAACATTTCCACCCAAGTTTAAAATCAGTATATTAGGTAATTTGGGCAGAAGGAAAAAATACACATATTGATACTCCACGTGCGGCGATTTTTATAGCATCCGAAGTCAGCATATAAAACTCTTTATACGCATAAATAATGCACTTATACTAAGTTTTAAAGGGAAAAATGTATATACCGCGAGGNGCATATAAAACTCTTTATACGCATAAATAATGCACTTATACTAAGTTTTAAAGGGAAAAATGTATATACCGCGAGGAGACGCTAGCGTAAAGGTATACCCACCACAACTACAAAATCATAATATACAGTTAGTTACCTTCGGCAAACAAAATTTCTGTATTTTCATACATTCGTATGCGCTCACTCCATTAAGACATATATCTGATCCCCGATAAAACACCCCCACCCTCCTCCTCAGAGTCTCAACACACTGTTACGTGACTTTAGCCGAATGAAAAGTGACATGCGAACATGGGTATGGATATGTGTGCGGCCTCTAATCCATTAGGTGTCTTTATAAATTACGCCAACTAAAACATAGTTTTATCCGCGAGATGCTAGTGCACCATGCAGATTTATACCACAATACGAATTCCAGCAAAGACACGCGTACACNAGTTTTATCCGCGAGATGCTAGTGCACCATGCAGATTTATACCACAATACGAATTCCAGCAAAGACACGCGTACACAGCTCTCATTCACGACCCTTCAACGTCATCGACACATATAAGGAAATACTTCACAAGTGCGAAAAAATTAGAGTATATTGCAGGCGGTGTGTTATGGAGACCATGCAGTGTTAGAGTTATGTTAATCGCTTTAGAATGTAGAAAATTAATTTTATGTGCAATAATTTTTGTAAATAAATTCTGGCTCGAACTCAACCTTTGTTTTATTTTTCGTATAAAAAAGTCAAATTTGCAATTTTTTATTAATTCCGGTGAAACCAATGACTATTTGTGATGCTGTGAAAATAAGAAATAACGAAAAAAAAAAAAAATTATCACTCTCCACTAGCTCATACGTCAAACACACACACATCTACATACACATATACATGCACACAGAGATCTCTAAATATCCCAATTGCAGGCGAGACTTGCAGACGCGTTAAAAACCTTTAAGAAAAAATCATACTTAAAGAAGTGGTCACGAGTCCCATTTCAGAAGTAAACGAGAGGCACCTGCAGTCATAATCTGAGCTCGCACACACGGCCAGCCGCGCTGCACCAGGTATTGAATTGAACTTTGCCCTAGCGCACTGACCACCGGGAGGAGGCTTGTCGCCCCAGCAGCCTGTTATATTTCTCACACGAACCAACTTTAATTCATTGGCTAATAAACACAGATATCTGTACGCACAAGTCAACGCAAGGGAAGATCCATGCTCAAGGGGACCCAGGTTCGATACTCGACTCGTTCGGCTCGAATTTATATTTTAAAAATCACTCCAGGTGAATGCCGAGATGGTTTCTTAGTCGTATCCTTACTGGTTTCCGCTTGCCCTAGCAACTCGCTCCGTCTCAAAATAGTATAAAACATTTTTTTTTTATTATTTTAGCTTCTACACCACCTAGATAATGTAAACTCACGCTACTATTTTACGAGAATCTAATACAGTCACGAATAAAAAATATTTATATGTGTTCATTATAAGAGAAATGGGGTTGCGCCATTTTCACTAACATCGTATCCGCAGCATCGGGCTTTCGAATCACGAGCCAGCCACGTTTCGAGGACGAAAAACATAACAACATAGTAACACGTAATGCAGACAAATGTGTAGGTACGTGATAACGTGAAAAAAAATCACTATATTGAGCACAAAGATTTATTTGGTATCAGCAATTCCTTGCATATTTCAGGCATATCGAGATATCATTTTCCGTTTTACAGGTATTTAAAGCTACCATTTCGCACACGATGCGTTGTTGGCCNTCAGGCATATCGAGATATCATTTTCCGTTTTACAGGTATTTAAAGCTACCATTTCGCACACGATGCGTTGTTGGCCAGTCTGATAACTCTAGGAATATATACTGAATCGGTTCATTATTATTATTTCGTAATCCAACGACGACTCCTTTCATCAGTTGATGCGTATGCTTACAAATATTTCCACGCCCACGTACACAGTGGTCAATTAATGTTAAACCGTTTGGGAGGAAAAAACCTAACATAATATTCCACCCGCTCACATCTGCAAGTACGAGTGTAAACCTCCTTTCATGAATAAAATATTTAACCCTTGTTGCGACGGGAAAACCTAGGACATTTTTACACCTTTTACACACACACACACACACACACACACACACANAACCTATTTCTCTACTTTGGCAAACAAATTAACAAGATAAGGGTTTCTCATTTTAAACCTGAGTTGCAACGCTATCCTTGTATGCTCCTTCGGGACAAGTTGGGGCGCCGTCGAAGACATCTGCCACTTAGGGCTGGGTTCACAATAGTCCGTCGCATCCGTCAGTCATCCGTCCATCCAGCAGTCATCTATCTGACGTTTTCGTCCGTCAGATGAAAGCAATTCTCAACAATCCGTCGTCCATCAATTCTTCTGTACCACAACATTTCTGTGTGACAACTTAACATCGTGAACTTTTTTTAGTCGGAGATATTATATTTTGAATGGGAATGCATTTTCAAGAGAGAAGCATAATGGGGAAGTATATTTTTTACGTAATAAGAATTTATAACAAAAAAAATTTTACCCTTTGAATACTTGAATCTACCACCACAGATAAATAAACACAGATGCACCACCTTGCAAATTATTTCAAAGTGTGTATTCACGTCTAAGGAACGTCGTCCGAAGGAGGTGGCTCATCCGTCCTCCCACTGAAATTTAAAGTTTGTTAAATATTTGATGGGTGGACGGATAGAAAAAACAATTTTCACTGTGACTAGTCGAATATCACGTGACTGCCGGACGTACGACTGAGGGATGTGACTGACTGTTGTGTATCTTGTCTTAGCGGTCGCTTCCAGCTTCGTAAATCGCTGTCCGCATAAAGCGGAAGCCCGCGAGGCACTTCGTTTGAAACACCCCGCGCTACCATGTGCTCCAGGCGGACCTGTAATCTTCAACATTGTCTGCCCCACCACAGTGGGTAGGTGGGGCTTAACATCTCGTAGACAGCGAGATCACTGGAGACGTAGCGAGTTGCTCAGAGAAGCAGGGATGGTGATGGAATCGGAGTAGAGGGATTATGGGGACTTTGGCACATCGGGACCTGGGACCGGAGCGTAGGAGCTGTTCGTGCTCTGTCATTCCGGTCGGCCTGTGGCCATATTGTATCCATGTGACCTTCACCTTTGATCTTTAACCTTTGAAGCCAAAAATTAAAAAAAAAATCCTAAAATTTATAAAAAACATTTAAAAAAATATAAAAAAATTATTTACAAATTGTTAAACATTTATTTAAATAAACTTAAATTTCCGGAGGTCTCCGACAGCCCCTCTATCCCATACTCATCCCACCATCTTGTTATATAAAGTCCACCATTTTGGTAGGCGTCACAGCCACCGTCCGCCATCGTGGTAGGTTCAGCCGTCAGCCATTTTGGTCGGTACAGTCCGCCATATTGGCAGTTGCAGCCGCCCGCTATCTTGGTCAGTGCAGTTTTCGGAAACCCTCATTCCTACCTATCGGTGGCCTACTTTAATAGCGAATGCGGACTATACCACCACTTAAAACTCTTTATAAGACGCACCCTGAGCCCCTTTGGGAAATCAGTAATTTTTCTCGCTCTTAGAAATGTACGCGTGTTATACGAACGGCCATAAAATCCTTTCTGCCATTTTGGCATTTAGAAAGGTGCGCTCGCTTAGCGTCTTGAAAAAAGGGACGATTGACCGTACCTACCGAAAGGATTTCACCTGGTCTACGCACCTTACGAAATATCCACCGTATTCAAGTATTTGCCGGTGTACCTGCAGCAGGACGAAGACATACGGGACTTCCTCCCGTGCAAGGAGTGTTTCGAAGGCCACCTTGGTTCCTGACACGCCGCATCGCAGGGGTTGGTGCAATACCCGCAGAGCAGCCCTCGCGATGTCTGCACCCGTGGAAGACGACTTGCCTGTTGAAGACGCCCGCCCCGTAGAAGACGACATCTGCTTGCAAGTTATCTACTCGCAAGCTGTACCCGTGGAAAATGCCTGCCTTCAAGAAAATTACTAGCCAGCACTACCCGTTGTGGAAATTAACATAGAAAACAGGTGCCCGATGTGATTGGACTTCGATAAAGTTATAAGAGACCTTGTAAAAAAAATTTGAAACTCGGTGTGTGCGTGGGAACCTAAATTTTTTTTATATAACAAAAAAACATATAGTTTAAAAAAATGTTTTTGAACACCCAAGGTTTTTGCTTGTTGGACTCGTACACCATCAAGCAGATTGCCATCTCGTACAGTGACGAAGACAAGAAAATCAAAGTCTTCACTTTTTAACCGCCGTGTCCATGGCAGCATCTCGACCGCACCATGCAACAGACGTGCCGCCTACAGACGTACGAAACACACGGACTAAGGTGGAACGAGGGGAATATTCTGTATGAGGAAATTCCGGCAATGCTGGACTCTGCCATAAATCTCCACTACCCTGTGTATGTGTTAAGAAGATGCAAAGAGTTGGCTATTCGCAATGCGTGCCCCATCGGAACGAACTTTGTAGACCTTCACAAGCATTGCCGCTGCCCGCCGTTTCGACAGCTCGTCAAGACGTACACCACAAGACTTCACGAGTTCAAAAATCAAAGATATTGCTGTGCCCCGTGCAACGCCGAAACTCTAAGATAGTGGAGTTATGTTAACCCGTGGTATATGAAAAAAAAAATATAATATGTGTAATGCCCTCCAAGACTCAGAGAATAAATACGTGTAAAAAAGGTTTTCCCTGTTTTATGAATAATAATAATAATAATAATGATATTGTAATAAATGTGTTTAAAACCATATATATATTTCTTTTTTATCTCATGTCATGTCCTGCTTACATAAAAAAAAACACCGTGGGAAAAGAAAAAATATTTAGTATATCAGTTCTGTTATAATTTAAAGAAAATAAAATATTCAGTTTATCCGTTTTGTTATAATTTAAAGAAAAATATATTCAATGATACTCTAGCCGCCACTAACATAACGTATATAGATTTTACGTGTAGGAACGTAATTATTAAAAAAAAATTAAGCATTTTGGAAAAATTCACGTGTCGTGTACGGATGTGTTATGCTGCTTTCTATAAAGCAATCATGGTTAGAAAACCCCAAAAACATAGTTAAAACCACTTCACCATTGCACACGGTATGCGATACGCTCAGTGAAGGATCCCATGCATTCCCCCTAACCCAAGCATAGACACTCATCATTAAAAACATTTCCACCCAAGTTTAAAATCAGTATATTAGGTAATTTGGGCAGAGGGAAAAAATACACATATTGATACTCCACGTGCGGCGATTTTTATAGCATCCGAAGTCATCATATAAAACTCTTTATACGCATAAATAATGCACTTATACTAAGTTTTAAAGGGAAAAATGTATATACCGCGAGGAGACGCTAGCGTAAAGGTATACCCACCACAACTACAAAATCATAATATACAGTTAGTTACCTTCGGCAAACAAAATTTCTGTATTTTCATACATTCGTATGCGCTCACTCCATTAAGACATATATCTGATCCCCGATAAAACACCCCCACCCTCCTCCTCAGAGTCTCAACACACTGTTACGTGACTTTAGCCGAATGAAAAGTGACATGCGAACATGGGTATGGATATGTGTGCGGCCTCTAATCCATTAGGTGTCTTTATAAATTACGCCAACTAAAACATAGTTTTATCCGCGAGATGCTAGTGCACCATGCAGATTTATACCACAATACGAATTCCAGCAAAGACACGCGTACACGGCTCTCATTCACGACCCTTCAACCTCATCGACACATATAAGGAAATACTTCACAAGTGCGAAAAAATTAGAGTATATTGCAGTCGGTGTGTTATGGAGACCATGCAGTGTTAGAGTTATGTTAATCGCTTTAGAATGTAGAAAATTAATTTTATGTGCAATAATTTTTGTAAATAAATTCTGGCTCGAACTCAACCTTTGTTTTATTTTTCGTATAAAAAAGTCAAATGTGCAATTTTTTATTAATTCCGGTGAAACCAATGACTATTTGTGATGCTGTGAAAATAAGAAATAACGAAAAAAAAAAATGATCACTCTCCACTAGCTAATACGTCAAACACACACACATCTACATACACATATACATGCACACAGAGATCTCTAAATATCCAAATTGCAGGCGAGACTTGCAGATGCGTTAAAAACCTTTAAGACAAAATCATACTTAAAGAAGTGGTCACGAGTCTCATTTCAGAAGTAAACGAGAGGCACGTGCAGTCGTAATCTGAGCTCGCGCACACGGCCAGCCGCGCTGCACCAGGTATTGAATTGAACTTTGCCCTAGCGCACTGACCACCGGGAGGAGGCTTGTCGCTCCAGCAGCCTGTTATATTTCTCACACGAACCAACTTTAATTCATTGGCTAATAAACACAGATATCTGTACGCACAAGTCAACGCCAGGGAAGATCCATGTTCAAGGGGACCCAGGTTCGATACTCGACTCGTTCGGCCCGAATTTATATTTTAAAAATCACTCCAGGTGAATGCCGAGATGGTTTCTTAGTCGTATCCTTACTGGTTTCCGCTTGCCCTAGCAACTCGCTCTGTCTCAAAATAGTATAAAATTTAATTTTTTATATTATTTTATCTTCTACACCACCTAGATAATGTAAACTCACGCTACTATTTTACGAGAATCTAATACAGTCACGAATAAAAAATATTTATATGTGTTCATTATAAGAGAAATGGGGTTGCGCCATTTTCACTAACATCGTATCCGCAGCATCGGGCTTTCGAATCACGAGCCAGCCACGTTTCGAGGACGAAAAACATAACAACATAGCAACACGTAATGCAGACAAATGTGTAGGTACGTGATAACGTGAAAAAAAATCACTATATTGAGCACAAAGATTTATTTGGTATCAGCAATTCCTTGCATATTCCAGGCATATCGAGATATCATTTTCCGTTTTACAGGTATTTAAAGCTACCATTTCGCACACGATGCGTTGTTGGCCAGTCTGATAACTCTAGGAATATATACTGAATCGGTTCATTATTATTATTTCGTAATCCAACGACGACTCCTTTCATCAGTTGATGCGTATGCTTACAAATATTTCCACGCCCACGTACACAGTGGTCAATTAATGTTAAACCGTTTGGGAGGAAAAAACCTAACATAATATTCCACCCGCTCACATCTGCAAGTACGAGTGTAAACCTCCTTTCATGAATAAAATATTTAACCCTTGTTGCGACGGGAAAACCTAGGACATTTTTACACCTTTTACACACACACACACACACACACACACACACACACACACACACACATACACACACATATATATATAACACATATATATATATATATACACACACACATGTGCGCGCGCATGAAACCAGGCCACCCATTACAGAAATAATAGGGGAAAACTTTCCCAGTAACGAACTTAAGACAATACACTTCATGCCCCGAGCAGTGCTACAAATGTCTGAGTCAGCTCATCGGACAGAACGGAGGAGCGGTCGTCCATATGAAGATTTTAACCCGTTTAATTCAGAGAGAAAATACGGATGAATTGCATATATATTTTTAAAAAAAGTTGGAGCACCCTGAGAAAACCCTCATACTCTGTTCGCACCAGCAAGGGCCCCGGGGAAAATACAGTCGCCTATGCACTAACATATATTTATATTAATGCATATTATGCTTTAGGTATGTTTTTATACTAGTACATAATATGCATATATATTTATATTCCCATATAATATACATATACATTTTATATTACCATATAATATGCATATAGAATAAAATATAATCTGTAGGTTAAAAACTTCCATTACTGTTTATGAAGTTTCGCAGAAATTTTTTTACAGTGTAGGCTACCACGCTAACAAACATACAGTTTGCTTTATTCTCTCGCTCTCTCTCTCTTTCTCGTTCTTTCTCTCTTTCTCGCTCTCTCTCTTTCTAGTTCTGTCGTTTTCTCTCGCTCTCTCTAGCTCTCCCTCTCGCTCTCTCGCTATCTCTCGCTCTCTCCCTCTCGCTTTCTCTCACTCTGTCTCCCGCACTCTCTCTATCTCGCTCTCTCTCGCTATCTCTCGTTCTCTCTCTCTCGCTCTCTCTCTCTACTCGCAACACTTTCAAGAATGCAGTTGATGCAGGGTCTGGGCAGTGTGAGCGGTTGCTTGAAGCCCCAACAACGCTCCAACTCACGACAGCAGCCTGCGCATCTGTTCCGGACTGCTTGTTCAAACTTCCGACACAGCACCTCACTCTGATGTGGAGTGATCCTTGTTTCCTGTCGATGTCGTTTTTTTTTTTTTTTTTTTTATTGTGACACTTTATAACTAAAAGTTACTTCCCGCCTCGGGGACCCCAAAAATGAAAAATTTCAATTTCGTTCGCGCCTACGAAAAACTTTAGTCATTAAGGAATTGTCGGTCCTGTCTCTTATTTTCATTCTTTTTCAGAGAAATTTTTTGCTAACTAATATGTAGTCAGTTAAATTATTCCATACAATATTTTTTATTAAATTTAAGTAATCGCTATTTTTATACTTTAAAGGCATAATACTATTTTCAATGGTTTTATCGATTATTTGTAAACCAAATAACCAAGAAATACAGAAAATTTAAGCCTAGTGAACAAAAACAGCTTTTCAGCTTTCGTAATGTAGTCNAAACCAAATAACCAAGAAATACAGAAAATTTAAGCCTAGTGAACAAAAACAGCTTTTCAGCTTTCGTAATGTAGTCATTTTCAGGTCGCTAATTTAAAATAAATATAATTTCCTATAAATTAATTTTTTGTATATATTTTTTACTACTTATTACAAATATTTATCCCAATTTTAAATAAATTTTGAATTGCAGTCCAAGTTTATTACAGTAAAACATGCTTATTTTCGTTTACATATTACTCATAAAATTAAAGAAGAAAGGACTTTACACTTTAGCGAATATCAGCCGAAGATATATATTTTAATTTAATTCTAGTTAATTACAAATATTGCATCCTGAGATTCTCCATATGTACATACGAGATACTTAAAAAAAAAGCTGCAGACAGAAGGCACTCATTAGAAGAGTGCTCATTTGGCACTAGACTCGCATACACATTAGTCTTCAAGTGTTTGCGCAGAGTTCCACTACAGCCTAGAAGGGAGAGAATCGTTCGACCCAGCGATTTCATGTCGCGTTAGCCGTGATAAATGTGCATCCCACAAAACTGGCCACGTGAGAAAATTGAAAAGCAGGTGCGTTCGTTTCCTGTTCGAAGCTACCACCTGAGACGCCGCAAGAACAAAGGAGGATCACGCAATGGGTAGGGAGAGTTAGAAGATAATT
This sequence comes from Clitarchus hookeri, assembly GCA_002778355.1. Classification (NCBI taxonomy): domain Eukaryota; kingdom Metazoa; phylum Arthropoda; class Insecta; order Phasmatodea; family Phasmatidae; genus Clitarchus; species Clitarchus hookeri. Next base: position 477,285 of record NQII01000978.1, on the reverse strand, counting down.
GAGAGCTCCAACCCTTAATCTGCTATATCTGCTAGCCCTTCACCCCCTTCCAGAGCCATTCGTTTATAGCGTGGCTACTGAGGTCGTGTTTCAATTGGCCATTCTCTTATTTAGTAATTTTCGATCTTGATGTTTTATTTTGAATGCTGTCGGCAGTCACTTGTTCAACAATCGTAACAATACTCAAACATTTAGCAGGAAAAAACATTTTTTTTACTTATATAATACCTAAAAGAACTAATGTAATTAAATTTGAAAATTATTACGGCAACTGTAAAAAAAANTTTTTTTTACTTATATAATACCTAAAAGAACTAATGTAATTAAATTTGAAAATTATTACGGCAACTGTAAAAAAAAGTTGTAAATTGTCGTAATGAGGAGAAAAACTACTTATTTTTAATCACAGTTATTTATTTCAAAAAAAGGTGNTACCGAGCGTTACACTTTTTCATAAGTGACTCCCAGCCGCAACCTAATTTAAGACGTTGTCACGTCAAAAGTTGTAAATTGTCGTAATGAGGAGAAAAACTACTTATTTTTAATCACAGTTATTTATTTCAAAAAAAGGTGNCAAAAGTTGTAAATTGTCGTAATGAGGAGAAAAACTACTTATTTTTAATCACAGTTATTTATTTCAAAAAAAGGTGTAAATCGTTAGGAGTGTAAACGTGTAACATATCTGCACAAAGCTAACAAAAAGTAAATTAATTATGATATCTCGTTCCAGGCATCGTTTTAGAGTAGCCTGTTGTAATGGTTCGCATTGGTAGGTTACCGTATGACTTACTACGGTACAACTAAATTAATTTAATATTTTGTGCCTCATTCCACTTCATGATTAAACGTGCTAATACTCACTGTAGAGAGACCTGTGAGTGGCTGGAGGACTGATTTGAAACTCTGGAGCTCTCACTGTACTCGTACTAACCCCACTACATAATATTTGTTGACAGTTATAGTGTGTCAACTGTTGTGTGTAGTGCCGTGTTTATAGAGTACACATATATTAGAGTGTAATGTTGGTTCTGTTCGATGTCCTTGGGGAAACAAAAATCTTAAGAATTCTTATCTGTTTACTGGCTCTTACCATTTGCACATACTGGTCTCAAATCAGATAGTATGCCACAGTGTTCAGCACACACAAAAATCATCATCAGTTGTCACACGGAGCTACGGTGGTGCAAGTGGTTAGACTACTCACCTCCCACCTGGGCGAACAGGGTTCGATTCCCGGCTAGATCACTCCCGCATTTTTGCATGTGGGAATCGTTGCGGACGATGCCACTGGTCGGTAGGATTTCTCGTGGTTCTCCCGTTTACCCGTCCCTGCATTCCGACACTGCTCCATATTCACCTTACTTCATCCTCATCGGCTCTCAAGACCTCGACGTTAAGAGCCATCCGAATCTCTTGAATTCTACTAGGAATTTTATTTTTTACAAACAAAAAAAAAATCAAAAACTGACGGGATTAGGTTTCCCTTCATGAAAACAAATAAAAGGAGTTTTTTGTGTTCAATTTCTATTTTTATTTTAGCGTGGAGAATATGGGGAAAAGAGAGTTTGTCTCAACACGTGAATCATCAGATGCAAGATTAAAAAACTACTGTCGTCTTACTGGGGACCAATTCGACGAAGTTCGTGATCGAAGCAGACATAACTTAAACTCAGATCTTTTTGTACGCACACAAAGCCAACGCGCAGGCGGTGTGCAGGCAAGCGTCTACGCTACGAATCAATGCGTGGCTCGCAACTTAGACCTACAGGTGCCTACACGCATGCGCTGCACCGTGTTACACCACGTGCTCGCCCAACGTGTGCATGCAATGGTATGTTTCTTGAAGAACTCCCAGAAATACAGACTTCGGATGGAAAAAGGTTGTGTCGCGCGCTGCGCCCTAAATTTCTTATCTTGACGTCTCCTGCACACGTTGCGCGAGCACGTGGTATAACACGGTGCAGCGCATGCGTGTACGCACCTGTAGGTCTAAGTTGCGAGTCGCGCATTGATTCGTAGCGTAGACGCTTGCCTGCACACCACCTGCACGTTGGCTTTGCGTGCGTACAAAGAGATGTGAATTTAACTTAAGTCTGCTTCAATCACGAACTTCGTCGAATCGGTCTCCAGTAAGAGAATAGTAGTTTTTGAATCTTGCGTCTGATGATTCTAGTGTAGAGACAAACTGTCCTTTACGTATATATTCGCCACGCTAAAATGTATGTCTTCTTATGCGGATATCGTAACGTAACCTTAAACTCTTCCACTTCTATCCTAGAATCAGATTAAAAGCGTACATTCATCAAGCTAGCTGTGTCTAAACTGATGTCGAACACTGGTCTTCATTAGGCGCGTAAGTTCGTGTTGAGTGGGCCTGACTTGCTCTGCGCTGCATGACAAGGTCTGCGTGACCTACATTCTCTGTCCCAAAGTTGTTGCTGGTGACAGATTTCGGCGGCTCTAAACAACAGAGTATTGAGAGCAGACGAGGGTTAAATGAGGCGAGAATGGAGCAGCGCCGGAATGCAAGGGCGTAGGAAACGAGAAATCCCCGAGAAAACCCGCCGACCAGCAACATCGTCCGGCGCGATTCCCAATTGCGGAAATGCGGGAGTGACCCGGCCAGGGCGTGTACCAGGTTCGCCCTGGTGGGAGGCGAGCGGTCTAGCCGCTCAGCCNGTGCGAAAATGCGGGAGTGACCCGGCCAGGGCGTGTACCAGGTTCGCCCTGGTGGGAGGCGAGCGGTCTAGCCGCTCAGCCACTGCGGCCCCGCGTCCCAAAGTACGCTCGGTGCGAGCGAGTCCTACAATGGAGGAGTGCTTGCGTTTTAATTAGGGCATTGTTAGTTCTCCAAGGAGAGTTGATAAGGTCACCGGTCGTCTTCAATCACCCCAGATTCGTTTCGTGAAGGATGAGGCCGGAGGAGGGGAAGGGGTAGAAAATTAATGGCAGTTTAATCTGCACGACTCATTAAGCAGCCAACACTCTTCGCTTATTGACCTCGTCCGTTTACACCTTGACGGGCGGGGAACGAGGCACGAGTCAGGTCACGTGATTAATGGAGCCGTCGACGGCAGACTTTCGCTGAACTTCTGGACACCACAGAGTATATAGTCCATTCACGGTTATTACCAACTTTTCTGAAGCCCTGATAAAGTTCTACTTCCATGAGATCACTCCGCCTCATGCAAACAAATCTTAACNTAATTCCATGAGATCACTCCGCCTCATGCAAACAAATCTTAATGGAGTCTAGAAAATTATACCAAAGGGACTAAGACACTTTTATATTATTTAATGTCAACAGAAGTATAATATGTTTGTGATATTTGTTGCTTAAAGTGCAGGTACGCGAACATAATTTATTACGGAGACGTACCTTAGTCTTGAACATTTAATTTGGTTATTCTGTCTTACGCGACAACAAGTCTGCTTTACATGCCAGTGTTATGAGTAATTTCATGCTTATGCCAGTGTCACACTTAAAGCTTTAAGTACGTTGGCTCTACTAGTGTAAACAAACTACGGTTATAAAAAGAACTTCTATTCATGACACGTAAAATACTACGCATTAAAAATGATGTTCACTTGATGTTTGACAAAATTGGATCTGTTTCAGGTTTGGTTGTAGGTTTGTAAATATGCTGCGTTGGATGTAAATTTTGTAGCCTAGAACTATAAAACATTGTATCTATAGCGTTGTATTAAATTTACTACCGTTATTTTGTAATCCCATTTTAGAAGCCATATTATAAACGATGTACATAAGAAAACAGTTTATTTACGTTTAAGGGTATACAAACTTTTCTCTTTACTGAATATCAAATCATTAGTATTATTACTAAATTTTGCCGTTCAACATCCGCATTATACAACCCAAAAGAAAACAAGGAAGGCAGTTTTCTTATCACGCCATAAGAAATTGTTGCTTGAAAAATTAAATTATGTTTTAATATTGTCAAAACTAATATAGCTAATCCCGAAAGACATAATCCCATGAAGCAAATAATTGGTTTGCTCTGACTCAGAAATATAATATTGAATCGACTAGGTTCATTATGTAGCACTAATTTAACATGAGTTTATTGAATAAAACAAATTTTAAAGATCTCCAGAAACACATGGTCAGGGTAAGGATCAAAGTTTGCCAGGCTGGTACTCTTATGAACTGCACACTACCAAGATCCAACGTTATATAAGCGACAGAACGGGCGAATCGCGTTTTTACAACAATAAATACCGTCATTTTCTGGCAGCAAGAAAAATTGGAGATCAAAGTTTGNAACGGGCGAATCGCGTTTTTACAACAATAAATACCGTCATTTTCTGGCAGCAAGAAAAATTGGAGATCAAAGTTTGTTTCTAAGCATTATGCTAATCGTGCAAAACAAACATACAAGAACGGTACACTCTGTTTTATAGCACTTTGGCTGTTTTTATACCCAATTTTATCAACTTGGCTATAATTTGCTAAATATGGTAAGGCTACTTTCACCTCTTATGGATTTAACACTCATCCACGGGAAAACAATTGCACGACGTAAAAAAATCTTATTGAAAACTGAATAAAGTTAAATCAATGGCAAGGAATTGGTTACCGTCTTCAGATGCACTGTAACTAATCTGAGAGTTTAACATATAATATCCTGTGTACTTTGCACAGGTTAGCTGCTCACTCGCGGACCACGGACTCGCATGGACAATTAAATACGACACATGAAATTATAATTTTTTTTTTTTTTAGGTTTGAGAGGCGTAACATTTACAGTTGTATTTTCGTCAAGTTTTCCATAAAATGTTATTTCAGTTATACCTGCGCGCTCCGCTGCCAATTATTCATTCAATTAGCAAATACTCTGTTTTTAATTATCCGAATGTTTGAATGTAAACAGAAACAACTTCAGCGCGATATAGTTACTTTCACCATTGAAATGTTTATGCTGGTGGTATACAAGAAAAATAATATATATTTTCCTTTCTACGCGTTGCATGAATGCCGAAACTAAATAGTGCGTATTGGGGAAGAACGGATGTCAGATCCGCAGAAGTTAGTTATTTATTTTCGCAAGCATGTTTACTACTGGTCTTGAGTCAGTTTCTTCGGGTGATGCTGTGTTCAGCAAATCCAGAATATTTGTTGTATTTCTATATTTATAATATGATTATGCATTNTTTCTTCGGGTGATGCTGTGTTCAGCAAATCCAGAATATTTGTTGTATTTCTATATTTATAATATGATTATGCATTACATTTAACCACGAAATAGTTTATTTGAACTTCGATTTAGAATGAATTTTTCACCCCTTAGTTGTAGCATCTTCATATATAAGAATATTACGTACGGTTCTATGTAGATAGCCGGTAGCTTGGCTAATCAAGAAGTTGAATTATTCTCACCAATCAAGATGAGCAATTATTTCCAGTATTAATACTTAGCTCAAGGACAATGGCACATAAAGNTGAATTATTCTCACCAATCAAGATGAGCAATTATTTCCAGTATTAATACTTAGCTCAAGGACAATGGCACATAAAGATTTTTAAATAAGACTAATACTTTATTTGCGTATTAAAGTGTTTATCAGGAATCCTGTAGATATACGTCAAGTTACCGATTAGGTTTATCGAGCACGAAGGCAAAATCAGCCGCTGAAATGAAATTATATTTGACTTTGTTATTTTTACCAAATTCCATAGATATGTTGAAAGTTTATTTCTCTGAAATGCATACATTATGAAGTGATATATCGTAATCAATTAGTACTGACATGTATGTAAAATATGTAAGTTTCTTGTAACGAGACTTTGTTTCAGCTCGGGCGCGGGTTCGTATTAAGAAGCAAGTACACGCATTCGCTTGGAAAGAAGTTGGAAAGTGAGATGGAAAACACCCGCCCGCAAGGCATCCACATCTGGATCGATACACCTCGCCCCCCGAAAGCGAGCCGAGGATGATAATTCATGACCCGACACGCTCCGGGCTGCACAACATATCACNTCATGACCCGACACGCTCCGGGCTGCACAACATATCACACAATCAGACGTGTGATTTTGACGTGAAATACGGTGCGCTCCTTTTGACGCGGAGCGGTTGGTATCCCCGGTACACTGTGTTTCAAGTCTCGTCCCGCCTACAAGTTCCAGTCGCTCGTACGAGTGCGGCTTGCAACTTCGATAACAACAATTAATGTAGGGAATAACGATCAAGTGCTAAGCTATCCCACAAATTCTCTGTAAATACTTACATGTAATTATGGCGCTGTTGTGTTTCCATAGAAGTAACCATCACGAGACTTCAATATTTCTGTCTAAAAAAGCGAAAACTGTTCCTGGTACCTCACTGGAGTATGCTTTGTTCTCACATAGAAAGATAAATAGAGATAATTTGCAAACGAATCTTGTCTTCCGGCATAACGGCGCCACGGGGCTGCATCCATATTCTACGTGACCAAGTAACATGCATAAGAAATGTAGAGAAAATTTGAAAAGGCTTCGCTCCTTTAGCAGCCTGTATATACAATTATATCAGTGAAGTTTATGACGCATTTCCAATGCGGTCAGAATACCGCACTGATGGTTTGAGACCTAGACTTGTGACATGGTTTTCATAACACCTAAACATTTTCATACTTATACAATTCTAGAACACGTTTACACGTGCCTCATCCACTTGCATGAAAATAACTAAGGTCCAGTAATTAGCGAAGGCCTATATCTGCTTTCTCACTGACACCGTCTAATTAGAAGACAGCTATTCGCGCAGTCGAAAACCAATAACAACAAAAAAAAAACTGAAGTTGTGTGTATTTGGTTGGTGCCATACAAGCATTCAGGCGCCCTCTCGATAAATTACCTTTCTGTAATCATTTTTCTACGTCGATTCAGAAAGCAAGTGACTGATAAGGAATTTCAGTCATCGGGAATATTTCTTTGCGTATCCGTGTGTTATATAGAACTCTTTAAGTTAAGATTTGTAGAATGTTAAATTGGGCTCGCTTCCCTTCCATATTTTGTGTGGAATGAGCATATGTACAAACAAGTACTAGTTCGTCATTTACCTGTAGATAGGGGCTCCTGTTTTTAGCGAAATATTTTCACAAGTTGTGTTCCAAGTACTTTAGTTCAGAACAACTTTCGTGGTTAGATAATTTTAATTGTTACGCGTCTTATCTGTCTGCCCGTGAATCACGGACGATCAGTATCGGAGAGACTTATTCCTGATTGCCTCACTCGTGTAACAGATTCTCTTCACACAAAAACTAGCGGCCAGTAGTCAAATGAATACCGCAAGTCTGCACATAGAATATTGAAGTCTAGCCCCGGCGAAAATATTTTCGCGATAAACACGTGGCAGAAATGGTGTAATTATTTTGATTTTCTGTACATGCTCACAAGTTTGGTCCGTGACTTGTCTACAAAAATGTTGAAAACATGCGTTGTAATAGCGATGTGAAAGTTTGTTTACATTAAGTGTTTTAATAGACTTAGCTTTTTTAATAAAATAGTATTGTCTATATCTTGAATAATTCTTACTACTTTAAAATGTGGTCTCTTTGCGGTTATATGATCATATATTATATATATGGTGATATCCTAATTAGGATATAATTTTCCGCCAATTGTGCACCATTTACAAACTGAATGAAATTAATTCGGTGCCCACAAGTTCAAACGTTACACTTTTTACACAATGCTAAGCAATGTAACTATTTTTCCTACATCGTTGCCAAGCTTTGAGCGGTTTTAAATACATATATGTAGTTAAGGTCAGGGGGAAATTTCAGATGTTGATTTGAAAAGTTGTCAATTAACCGCCGACCAGTGGTAATATCTTATCAAAACACGAATTCGCGCAAGTAGTAAGCTGAATAAATTACCTTAGTTAAACCCACATGGTCTGACACTCCTAGAAGCAACTGAAGCAGCTCGGTTCTGGAACTCAGAAATTTGTTCCTGTGCAGTTGACATGCTTACTCTACCCCACATTCCCTCTCTACACTGTAAAACAAGTCTGTAATTTTGCAGATAACTCTTTGGAACATATAGTCACCAATATTATTTTTGCAATACTACGTAAATAAAAGCAAAGTTTACGAAACGTTAATTTGGAATGTGTTAAACTAATGCTGCTATTTCACAAACAATTACGGTACATATCCAGTTTATCAGAAAAATGTAGCCAAATAAATATGTTCTTGTGTTTTGTAAAACGATGCGTTGTAAAGATAGAGTATTTTAGTTATAAATTTTCTTGAAAGATTGTTTTCAAACAATTGTCTGTAAAGCGTACAACATTTTTTTACTTTGTACACTGCCCACCGTAATCGGTGTAGCATCGTATGGTAGGGTTAAACTATAATAATGCCGTTAACCAATTTCCAGGCGGTAAAAATCACAAAATATATGTGAATTTTTCGAATTCTTTTGAGAGCAGCCTAGTTTTTCCAGTTCTTTATATGTTCGAGCAAGAATGATTTACTTATTGCCTGCCGGCGTAACGATAGACCAAACTGTTTTTTATCCGACTTTGTTGCACGTGCTAACGTCACGATATTTATTACTGTTTACTACTGGCTAAAGCGTTATACGGGATGAGTCCAAACAAATAACGGTAAATCATGAAAGGAACACGCGAGAATACTCTATACGGTGTATTCGCGATTTCTTCGCACTTTTATAATCAAACATTTAAAAAAACACTCCATGTATGACTTTTTTTTCCTGTCTCCAAATTATGCCATGTACCAGTATATACATGTGTTAACATAAAAGTTTTTTTATTTTTTCGTAAATTGAACATTTACTTATGTTTGATCTTTAAATGATAATATTTAATTTTTAACTAATACCAATAAAAACCGAAAGAAAATAGGTATGTTGGTGCCTAGTGATAATTAGTTCTCATTGAAAATATAATTACACTGAGTGTGCACGAATGTGTTGCTTTGTCCCTTTGGTGTAATTTTCTAGGCTCTGTTAAGTTCGTTTGCATGAGACGGAGGAATACCCTGAAAGTAGAACTTCAGCAAGGCCTTAGAAAAGTTTTGAAATAACTTGAATGGACTCTACAAGTCTACCGAAATGTTTTTCTATATTCACAGATCTCTGAACATTACTAACGTAACTGAGCAAACGCTAAGAATGAATTTGGGGAAAATTCTCCCCTATATCTTGTAGTCTACTCGTGGACATTGTCTGTTGTGAAACTGAATTGTTTACATCTCCACGCCAACGGATGGACGTGTAGGGCTGCAATGGACGTGATGCGGTGTCGGTGGGTTTGTAAAGAGGAAGGGTGCGGTTGGCGAGAGGGGAGAGGTGAATGGGCAACTCGCGCAGAGAAGTGCAGGCCCTGTTAAACAGCGGTTAATTAATTACGTCACTGCAAGGATCGGACCTGCGCGCTACAACGGCTCAACGCCCAAGACAGATCCGGGCATACCGCGATTCAAGGTGGACACGAACACTCGCCTATAGCGTAACGCACTATTTATTTTCATAACACTACAAATAAATCAAATCCTTTTTTTATTACAAGTGTAAAAAACTTAAGTTGAACTTCAACACGCAAGTACGCTATACTTCAAATTGTTCTAAAAATGGAGCTTTATAAACGATTTTGCATGTTTCCGAGAACAGTGTGTTGTAGAGATACAATATTTCACTTATAGTGATATACACACATTTTCGGCAACTGATTTCTAACGAAATGTTTGTAAAATGTACACAAATTTTTACGAAGTGGTAATGAAATGGACCTAAAAAGTGTTCTATTAGTCTACTTACTAATGGAACAAATTTCGCATGCGTCAGTAACCAAGCTCCCTGAAAAATTCGTACGCATTTTATTATCTTGATCTATGTCAGTTAAACACATCTGATTAAAGTACAATAATGACAAATAATTACATTTACGACTTTCAAGTGTAACTGAAACAGCTGCCTGAGTTTTTCGGTTCTTTCATATAGATGTCCTGAAAATAAAAAACCGTCCACAGTTTTCGCTTAATTATCCACACTTTAATATTGCTATATTAACACGTGTGTTGAAAATTTTTACCGTCGTTTAATTTAGTAATTTAGTTAATTTTTATCAGTAGCTAATAAAACGTGTTATAATTATTTTATAATTATATGAATCATGGTAGTACTTCTTTTGTGAATACGCGATTAGTGTGGCTGTTAAATGCGAGATGTATTATAAAACACTTATGAACATCAGCTTTATTGTATCTTATTTTCACAAATACACATGACCAGGTAGGTTTCTTACCATCCGTGTAATCATCCATATGCATATGAAGGGCACACGGGAAAAAATTAATCCAAAAAAATTAGAAAAACGCACTGGTGATTACATCTATTTAATAATGGATGAAAGTTAATGCTCTGTAGCTAAAAATAGTGAAACCAGTGGTAGTTATTCCTTAAATAGTGTTAAGAAAATTACTGCATGGGGAAAGAACAATGGATGTCATTGCGAGTGTATTCCGTTTTCCAAGCACTTAAAATAATGACATTCATTGCTATCACGTGTACCCTTCACGTAGTAAGTTATTAAACGGGGGAGCATTAGCAAGCAATAATTTACATTCTGAGTTTTACCATCCTCGATGGATTAGATACATAAAATCCCTAAATCATAAACTCGTAGCCGCTAGCTTCGGGATTAAAATCGCGAACGAGCCGTGGGCATATCTCGTTTCATTTTTAAGCTGTCCCTTAACGGATCTTCTGGCAGAAACAAGGGACGATAAACAACAAGAAGATAATTTTTTCTCTCTCAAGGGACGTATAAAAGAGTAGAGATATTTCCACTTCTCCTGCTCCCTTCCGACTATTCAAACACTTGTGTTCAAAATATGCCACAAAAAAAACGCAATTAAGTTTCCAATATAACGCTTATAGTGGACTGCAATAATGTTGTAGACTGTTCACGGTGATTTGAGCACTTTTGAAAGTCCTGCTTTTGATCTACGTGCATGCACATTGTGTATTCTTCCAGCGTATGTAAAATTAGCATTTTAATAAGCCTGATAACTTGATTCATCCGCCGTTTAAGCGATGCTGCGAAATGATCAGAAAAGTAAACATTTCACAAATTACTACTTTTTACACTATTTACCTAACACTTTTAGTTCAACATTAAAACCTGGAACTCTTTTATCTCCGCCGTTATCAACTTTACTGGGCGCGTGCCAGTTACCGTGTCCGTTAAAATACATGCAGGTAAGTGCAGTGAAGTNAAGTAAACATTTCACAAATTACTACTTTTTACACTATTTACCTAACACTTTTAGTTCAACATTAAAACCTGGAACTCCTTTATCTCCGCCGTTATCAACTTTACTGGGCGCGTGCCAGTTACCGTGTCCGTTAAAATACATGCAGGTAAGTGCAGTGAAGTTTTTTTTTTCTAAAGGTTGATTTCAAAAGTGCACAATTAACTGTGAACAACCTACAGGTAAAGTTATTTGGTGATAATGTGAGTATCCACCCAACAAGAAGTAGTGTATGCGAATCACAGCTTAGTGTATGGAAATTTCGAATAAGTAAGTAAATAAGTAAAGAGGATTTTACAGAGCAATCTTCTGGCGATAGAAGGGGGCATTGATACAAAATGAAGGCGTCATTGTCACAATAATACCGCGGAGAATTTGGAGAACAAATACCTAAACAGAAATTAATAATGAATATCCTAGATTAAATTTCACAAGGTAAATATGTCACTGACGCTAAATTTAATGGGTACGATAGGTTTAGATGAACTTCTCATACCCATTTGGTGTTTAAAAGACTGCGGGAAAAACACACCTGATAAACTTAGACACTCCAACGTAGTCGACTTTATTTATTACAGACCTACATGAAACGGAAATTGCGTGAAAGTTCTGAAAACCAAACGGGAGAAATAAATAAATCCTTATTTATAAAAGATAAGTTGTAATAAATTTAATGTGAATTCATTTAAGTTCAAGAATTTTGTATACTTAAAACTAATGTATATTCTATAGGTGGAGTGAGTGAGTGAGTGAGTGAGTGAGTGAGTGAGTGAAGAGATTTGGGCAGCTCTTAGCATCGAGATCTTGATAGCCGATGAGGGTGAAGTGAGGTGAGTATGGAGAAGTGTATGAATGGAAGGGCTTGGAAACGGGAGATCCCCGAGAAAACCCGCCTACCAGTGGCATCGTCTGGCACGATTGCCAAATGCGAGAATATAGGTGGGAAATTGAAGGCTATGTGCTGTATATATATTAAATTCTGTCTTAAACAGAATAAAACATTAACCCATTATATGCAATATCACTACGAAAAATTAGATAAAAACATACATTTTACTTTGGTTTCAAATGATTATCAAAAGGTGGTGGTAAGTACATTTGAAACAAAAACATCGATTTATTGCAAATCTTATCCAATTTTAAATGTATACTGTGAATATTTGCAACATACATCCTTCAGGATCTTCAAAGCAGCATAAGTTTTGCTTTTATAAATTTACCTTATGTAAGTTACTGAGATTGCCATTTTTTGCAATAAATTTCTTGTGGAAACACGAAAGGTTTCCTGTAAGGAAACTTTCATCAATCTTTCGATATTAACGAGAATATTAAATTGCGTTATTCCANTATGGAAATTTCGAATAAGTAAGTAAATAAGTAAAGAGGATTTTACAGAGCAATCTTCTGGCGATAGAAGGGGGCATAGATAGAAAATGAAGGCGTCATTGTCACAATAACACCGCCGAATTTTGAGAACAAACACCTAAACAGAAATTAATACTGAATCTCCTAGAAGAAATTTCACAAGGTAAATATGTCACAGGCGCTAAATTTAATGGGACGATAAGTTTAGATGAACTTCTCATATCCATTATTTGGTGTTTAAAAGATGCTCCAAAGTAGTCGACTTTATTTATGACACACCTAAATGAAATGGAAATTGCGTGAAAGTTCTAAAAACCAAACGGCAGAAATAAATAAATCCGTATTTACAGAAGATAGGTTGTAATCAATTTAATGTAAATTCATTTAAGTTCAAGAATTTTGTGTATTGAAAATATTTAAAACTTATGTATATTCTATAGGTGGAGTGAGTGAGTGAGTGAGTGAAGAGATTTGGGCAGCTCTTATCATCGAGGTCTTGATAGCCGATGAGGGTGAAGCGAGGTGAGTATGGAGCAGTGAATGAATGGAAGGGCGTGTAAACGGGAGATCCCCGAGAAAACCCGCCGACCAGTGGCATCGTCTGGCACGATTGCCAAATGCGAGAATATAGGTGGGAAATTGAAGGCTATGTGCTGTATGTATATAATTCTCTCTTAAACTGAATGAAACATTAACCCGTTGTATGCAATATCACTACGAAAAATTAGATAAAAACATACATTTTACTTTAAACTCAAGTGATTATCAAAAGGTGATGGTAAGTACATTTGAAACAAAAACATCAATTTATTGCAAATATTATCCATTTTTTAATTTATGCTATGAATATTTTCAAAATATGTCCAGGATCCCCAAAGCAGCATGATTTTTGCTTTTATAAATTCACCTTATGTAAATTACTGAGATGGCCATTTTTTTTGCAATAAATTTCTTGTGGAAACATGAAAGGTTTCCTGCGAGGAAACTTTAATCAATCTTTCGATATTAACGAGAATATTAAATTGCGTTATTCCCTAAACCACAAGGGCTTTGAGGAATTCATGCGAATATATTCAATGATAGTGAAATGCCTGCTTATAGGGAACAAGCTTTACAAACGAGGTTACTTCTGAGCTCGGAAAACAAATGCTCATATTTTACTTTGCTCTATCATGTCAAGTCAAATTAGTTTTGTTCACCTGTGGGCATTTGCGCGTACACTTTTAGAAATTATTCGCAAATGTACTCAATCAGTGTATATGCACAGTGACAAAGCGCGATTGGTAAAGATTTCTCCCCTGCATTCATGATAGCGTTCCTACTATTGCTAATATGAAGTTCCACCTGTGTATATTAGCGATGCTCAACATTCCTATGTTTGCAGCGTCGTATGTGGTATTATTTCCGCACCAGGTGTAGGTTAAATATTTTCATTACAGTTTAGGAAATTTACTTGAGGTTTTTACAGTGTATATACATTTGCATGAGGATCAGAGGCACTTCTGTAAACGTTTGTGAGTACCGCATAAATTACAGTGTAGTGCCTTTATTTAAGCGTAAGACAAGGGAAATTGTTCCAGTTTAATTAGGTTAAGTGATTCCATTTTCATCCTTGTTAAATTTACACGGAGTTTTAGATTAATCCGTAATCCTATAAACCACAGCCATTTTGAACAGAACACATTTTTTAAGAATGGCTATAAAAACACTTAAGACGAGATTTTGCCTAAGATGCTTAAACGCAAAATGTTTCCTCTAATGTGACTGACTCATACTCACTGATTACCAAAGCATAAAATTTCTTAATGAACTTGCTTATATTTTCGTTACTTTCNATGTGACTGACTCATACTCACTGATTACCAAAGCATAAAATTTCTTAATGAACTTGCTTATATTTTCGTTACTTTCGTGTATATGCTACAAATCTCTTCCGCGAAGTTTTAAACCATTAGGAAAACGCGCCATCAAAATGCATTTTTCACATACTGAATGAAGTTTACTATTGAAATAAGTAGCGTTTGCGACAAAGAATAGACTTTACATGAGTTTCCAGTTAAATTGGGCTGATGACTGATTTCATAGAGTTTTTTTTTCACTTCGTTCTTCGTAAGTTTGTTTGCATGTTTGTATTTGGACCGTGCTTATCAAAAGTATCTTAACCTCAACAGATCGAGTGATATCTAACTTTGTTTTTATATAATATCGTTACGTTTTGATTTATTGCGTTGCTTTAACTGTGCAGTAAACAAGTACTCAGTAGTTATAAATGTTCCAAGAGTGTTCTAAATTTTATTTTAAAAACAAAAATTGACCTGTTTGCCATCGTGTCATCAAATTTGAATCCACAGTGGTCTGAGTGATCGCACTGTAGTTTTACAAGGCTGTGGTCACCGATTCTATTCCACGGGGGTGATTTTTATTCGAACATTTCGTCTTATATGAAGCCGATTCATGACGTGTAAAATATAAACGGGGTGTAAGTTACCTAAGCACGACGTGTAGTGGTCACATTCTTATAGTACATTCGAGGTTTCTTCACACTTTGAATCAAACCTTTGGAAAATGATCCCATGTACGACGTGTTTAGTTATTTCCTGTATCAAAACCGTTTTATACTTCTGTTGACATAAAAGTATCTTATTTTTCGTTAAATTAAGTTTTACCTATATTTTATTTATATATTTTAATAATTCATTTATAATAAATATGAATAAAAGCAGTGAGAAAATATGAGTGTTGGTAGCGCCTATTACGAAATAGTTATGCAAAATATTATTACATCTGAGAGCGCACGAATTCGGTGCGTTGTCCTTTGGTGTAATTTTCTTGTATTAGTTAATCTTTGGTTGCATAAAGCGGAGGAATATCCTGGAAGTAAAACTTTATCAGGGCTTCAGAAAAGTGTGAAGTAACCTTGAATGGATTATATCAAAATATCGCAAACTCCGCTACACGCGGCTACGGATGCTTGCGTAATTAGGCTCCTGAGAAGTGAAAAAGTTAATGAGAATCGCTCCCAAGGTAGTGACCTTGGCGTCTCCGATGGAAACTGTCCCGAGGTGAGGAGAACTTATCTCCCGGTACTCCCATTTATACCGTAGTCTTGGCTCAGCTGCTGCTCCATCCTTATCTCACGTCATCCGCTCTCCCCGCTCGACAGAACGACATGTCTGTCCTTCCGAGTAGAACACGTGGCTTCAATAAGCGCCAGACACCGTGTTTTTGACTTCACGTGAAAGACAGAACTATGTGCGGATTTTCTTCCCGTGTCTTCATATTCTCATGTCAGGTTTTCATTGACGGGGAAAGGAAAGGATATTTCACTGATTGTAAAAACATCGCAGAAAAATTGTCTTTACTTGATTTCTTTATTTCTCTGGAAATATAAATATAAAAAAAAACCAAACATTAAAATACTTATCTCCATGATGAACACCTCCCAAGTCTGAGAACAAAAGTACACCAGCTCCAAGNTTAAAAAAATAAAACCAAACATTAAAATACTTATCTCCATGATGAACACCTCCCAAGTCTGAGAACAAAAGTACACCAGCTCCAAGAATGCATGCCTATTTATTTAAAAACCCTTACCTCACTCCTAGCAAGTACTTCACATTTAATAGATTTGGCAACCGGGTATTCAGCATTTAATTCCGTATAATTAATTTTAACCAATAGTAAAAATGTATTTTTAAATAGAAGGTTCTCAGAACTATTCGGCGACAGTCTTTTATTTTATGTCGTGAGCATTTTCTCTCTTCAACCTGCAACTCTTGGCAACACCGCTGACGTCACCAAGGCGTAGCCAATAGTAGCGAGGCACATCAGTCATTCGTCTGGCCGGGCTGGAAGCACGGGCGCTTTCGGTAGTTGGATTTCTGACGCTGAGGCGGTCACTATGCTGGTCGACTCACTGCTGCTTCGAAGGCCCACTTGACGTCGGACGCCGAATCTGCTACGTACTTTTCACCATAGACGAGGCAGCATACATTTTGGTCTTCCGGAGCTGTTCTATTGTCCACAGCTGAATTTTATAACGGGCATGCGAAAATACGTAACGAAACGTACTTTTTTTAATAGGGAATTGGAGCTCTTTAACACGAGACGAAAACATATCGTCTCACCTGTAACGTCCTACCAAATACGAAGATGAACAGTCCTTGAACATAATGAAAACCACCCATGCTTCAGAGAGATAGGAAAACACTCTGAAATGATTTGGACACTCTTACGCTGATTCTTACCTTGCTGCGAGAAATGTTTTTATCATTTTAAACCAAAACGTGTAAAATAATGTAAAAAAAATGTACATATAATTTATTATTATTTACTTATTTCTAACACAGAGACTATTTACAAATTATATACAGGTTATTACATGTCCAGAATTGTATTTACAGGTTCTTGTATGTGCACACTTTCTTGTAGTATTTTTGGTGCTTAACTACTCAAAACGAGGCACAGGACAAAGTGGAGGATGATCGGGACAACTCTTGCACATGCTGATGTTTTCCTTCCGTCTACAGTTTCCTCTTCCTTATTTATTACATTGGTAAGGCATTATGGAGCAAACAATGCAATATGGCTTGTGGTTTTTGTCACTTTGTAGTCCAATAAAATGGGGTTCATTCAGTCTGGTAAGTGGGACATCAGCTCAAATACGGCCTTTCTTTTTTGGTGGTGGTCGAGAGTATTCTTCCAGATGTCTCTCAATGACGCAGTTGCTGTATTGTATTGCAGACATTTTAGTATCTCGCTGCTTCAAACATGAAATGCCGCAATACATGATAACACTTACTGTTATGATAGTAACAGAATGATATGAGAGTTGGTCAAAACGATCTACACCATTCATGTTCCTGTTATACTCCAATGCCATTTATGATTTAGAAACAATTCTGTACCCATTTTCAGTTTGTTTAGCTCTTTTTCTTACTTCAGTCAACTCATTGCCATGCACAGTTGACAACAGAATAACTCGTCCAGTATCTTGCCAAGAGCACACAATCATCCCCTCTGCTTCGTTCAGCCAAAAATTTGGCTTATCACCTTTCTTCATTTTGCGAACTACTGGCAGTCACTCAGTTGACATGCCATGCCTCTTTGTTCGAACTGTCCCGCAAGCTCCTACGTCAAGTTGTCTGAGGAACTGGAACCGTGACGGGCTGGGAAATCAANGTTTGTTCGAACTGTCCCGCAAGCTCCTACGTCAAGTTGTCTGAGGAACTGGAACCGTGACGGGCTGGGAAATCAATTGTCACAACAGAGAATTCTGTGAGTGTTCAAACCCCAAAATAATTTTTCGAACTACTCGCTCGCCTAACCCCAGGCTGCGATCAACATTTACATGCAGCCCGCCCTTTCCGACATAAACATCGGACCTCAACAAAAAAAACCTGTCTCAGTGTCACACAGTGTCCATGGCTTCACACCCCACTTTGTAGAAGGTTTTCACGGCATGTATTGTTTGGACCATAGACGTCCTTTGAAGCGAATAGAAGAGCTTTGCCATGGTTCAAATTCATGCAAGTAAGTGTCTTTCACTATGCCTATGATTGGGTGAATTTTGAAGAGAGGGTCGTAATCCTGATGAGTTTTCGGAAGTTTCTTTTTGTTGTCAGCGAAGTGCAGAAATGACCTGAGAATCTGGAATCTGTCACGGGACATAATGTTTGAATAATTTGGGGTAGCATATATCCAGGATGTTTTACAGAAATACTGTTCTAGTGATGTTTTGCGACACAAACCCATACCAATTTCTACAACTATCGTTGCCTGTATGTCCGCAGGAGTACATTCATTCCACTGATGGTACCTTGACNACCCATACCAATTTCTACAACTATCGTTGCCTGTATGTCCGCAGGAGTACATTCATTCCACTGATGGTACCTTGACTGAGGTGATAATTTCTCTGTTGTCATATTTTCATAAAAAAAACTGGGATGCATATACATTTGTTTGGTCTGCTACTGTAGCAAAAATAGACACGGGGGAAATTTGTAAAAACAGTCTTCTGCTGTGTCATTTGAGGTTATGTTTTTATTGACGAATGAAATGGAGATTTTTTACACCAGTCAAGTAAAATGTTTATGTTTTCACTGTCCGTGTCCAACCAGTCATTACTATTTACACAGATAGTTTCCGTTTACTTTCATTTCAAAAACTGTTGTGCAGGCTCGTTACTCACTGTGCCACTGACACTATCACTCAAATTTTCTGACACCCCACTACAAGTTTTCTTATCTTCCGTATTGTGAAAATCAACTTAGTTTTCAGGTTCACTTACTTCCAATTTTGAATCTGAATCAGCACACAAAATATTGTAACATTCTTTTTGCGACAATCGTTTCCTACTAACCGATGCCATTGATATTGTTGACGAGAATAACACCACAGATAACATACTCGCAGTATGTAAATACTGTGGTTTTATAGTCGAAGATAGTTGCAGAACATCAAGGTATCGCTTTTATAGATAGAAGCAGTTGTTAGAAAACCATACCATGCCGCACGCACATCGCAACTTAGGAATCCACCCAATTCAACTAAAGTAGCTTGCTGCAAGTAAGCGATAATTCTCGGCATTTGAGAATAATCGAACATCGCAGTTAAAGTATCTGTAATTTTTATTATATACAAATAAATATGACATTAAAATTTTTAATTGTACTATAAGGCACGGAAATATTTTACAAATTAATAACAAGATTACTTGCCTTACACAAAACAATCAATTTTCACGTTGATGCATTATATTGATTAGAGTTATATTTCTCGAAAGATGAACTCAAACATGCACAGCCAACCACAAATAAACTTAAAAAAATGTCTGAAAATTCTAACCTATGAATGAAAATGTGGGTGGAAATTTTTTTTAAAACTGCTTAATCCGGCAAAACTGTATAATCGAACATACCCGATTACTTCTCATCTTGAAGTCGTTATCCAACGCAGTGCTTAAAATACCAATTAAATGGCTTGACATTTACATAAAAAAAATGTTCTTAGAAATAACTTTGAAATTAAAGAGAAACTAATCACATTTTCAGTACAAAGTAAATGTGACGAGACTTGAACCCCGTACCTTCACGGAATAAAGTGACGCTTTAGCAGTATGTACTACGACGAAACTACAGTATCTAAGTTGTTATCAGTATGTCCACATAAATTATCATATTATTCAATACTGTAAGACTATGGCGTGCTATGAGGCGATAGATTCGGGCGGCTCTTAAAAACGAGATGTCGAGATCCGATGAGAGTGAAATGAGGTGAGAATGGAGCAGAACCGGAATGCAAGGGCGGGGAAAACGGGAGATCCCCGAGAAAATCCGCAGACCAGCGGCATCGTCCAGCACGACTACGACGTGGATTTCGAGAAAAAAAGGGTTCGGAGGAGGGGGGAGACGACGGAAAATGGCAAAATGAAGGTGGAATGTTGGGAGGTTGTGGAGAAGAGAAGTATGATTGGTATTTGTGCGTGTGTCGCATTGTGGTGTTGGTTGTTGCAGGGGNATTTGTGCGTGTGTCGCATTGTGGTGTTGGTTGTTGCAGGGGATGAAGTACCTGCACTCGACGCCCATCAGGGTGCACGGCTACCTGACGTCGCGAAACTGCGTCATCGACGCCCGCTGGGTCCTCAAGATCAGCGACTACGGCTTGCCTGCGTTCCACGAGGCTCAGAACATACCTCCGCCGACCAAGATCGCCAAGCGTGAGTCCTTCTCCTCAACACCTTGGTCGGAAATAACCCGAGTGCGGTAACTCAGTAGCGTAGCCACATTCGTCGTTTTATTAAATGTCCTTTATTTATATATCAAGCTTTGTTTTATACTATAGGTATTTTTATGCCTCAGCTGTAGTCTATGGATACGGACAGGAAAAGTCGGCTATTGGCGTGGGGTCGTCCAGGGTGTGCCTTAAATAAACTCTGATCCAATATAAAGGTAAATTCTGCGTGCACGTGTTTGAAATCTATATATTGCCCTGGTATTAATTCGCGAATACTAAAAATTTGCTCTCACCCTATAATTATATTTGTGGGAAGTTTGTAGCCAATTTCAATGCAGAGCCATATACTGCACTGTATGAATAAATTTTTTTTTGCTGGAATACATGATTGGTTACCGCAAATAAAAGTTGTTTGAATATGGACCACTGCAAAATAGGCTTGCCTTAAACATGATATTTGTTTGATGTGTATAGTAATGAATATGATAACCTTTCATTGTCTTTTCAATAGTTCAGCAGACTTCTTTGTGGTAAAGCCAGTTACACTGTGAAGAACATTTGTGATTTGAAAAACAACGGTTGTAAGTAAATAAGAGAGAAGTAATAAATGTTTCAAAATAATATTTACTAAAAATATATATATAAGGATTATTCCTAGATTCATAACCGCACCCCGGTTTTGCTAGCATAACGCACTTGACGTTTGACCACGACGTCTTAATGTGTTCGTACAACTTTTGATAGGTAAGTTATGTCGGATAGTAACATGGGCCAGAATTTAATGCGACATATTGTAAAGGATTTAGGTTAGTGATTTGTAGAATCACTGAACTTCAGAATGACATTAAACATCTGCAGTAAGACTGTACTTGCTTATTTGCAGTTTTGTTACTGCAGAATATATTGATTGGTTTATGAATGTTTGCTTTGGGATAAGAGTTACATACTGAAAACTACAATGTACGATAGAAAAACCTTTAATATTATCAAACTGTTATCATTGTTACGATGTGATTTTTCTTTACTAAAAGCATCTTAAAGAATGTTTACTTCTTTGTTAAAGTATTGGCATAAAACAAAGGGGCCGCGGTGGCTGAGTGGTAAGACTGCTCGCCTCCCATCAAGGCGAACAGAGTTCAATCCCCACGCCGGACGATGCCACTGGTCGGCGTGTTTTCTCGGTGATATCCCGTTTCCCTCACCCTTGCTTTCCNACTGCTCGCCTCCCATCAAGGCGAACAGAGTTCAATCCCCACGCCGGACGATGCCACTGGTCGGCGTGTTTTCTCGGGCGATATCCCGTTTCCCTCACCCTTGCTTTCTGGCGCTGCTCCATTGTTATTACCGTAAAGAAAACACCCTCAAAGAAATGGTTTTATTTATCGTACAGATTAGTTTNCGGCGCTGCTCCATTGTTATTACCGTAAAGAAAACACCCTCAAAGAAATGGTTTTATTTATCGTACAGATTACTTTGAATCGATTATTTTTAGAGTGTTTTTCACAAGCATTCACGCAGAATGCTTAAAGCGGTAACAGTCTGAAGATGCCGCTTTGGGCCATGTTGTAAAGATTCAAAATAGAGTCAGCAGTAAACATGGTTTGTTGAAAGTGGTTTTACGCACAAGTCTGAAGTGTTATTTATTTTCGTTTACAAGCAGCATGTGCACACGTGAAGTAGTTTTAAAAACGTGCAGAACAAACACACTATAGCAGCCCAGTTCGCGAGCAAGTAGACGGGCGACTTAACTGTGGACAGCCTGCAGCAGCACGCGACGACATGTCTCGCGTGAGTTAACGTGTCTATCTGCGCTGAGCCATCGCCGCCTGGGAAGTTGCCGAGATGCATTTGGCGAGGAAGGCTGGAGATGATGGCGTGTGCTATGGAAGGGCGGGGGAGGGAAGTGGGACGAGGTCTTTCCCACAGCCATTTCCCAACCTCCGTGTCAATTTCCTCCCTCGCTGTGCTTCGCGAAGGTCTCTCGGGAGTTGCACGTTGTCGAGGGGTCATTGGTCGGAGCGGGAGTGAAATGTGACCGTATGAAATATGGGAATTGCTCCTAAAAGCAGGGCGTCATTTTTAATACGGGCGCAGCACTTCAGTGGTGAAACCAGACTAGAACAAGTGAAGATCAAGAATGTAATATGCACTTCAATAGAGGGGAATGACAAGGGTATAGGACTATAACGAACCAAATATTTACAAAAATTTATACCGAGAAGAAAAACGGTTATAAATGAATGACCTATGGAAATACTAAGACTCGGCGAGTGAGTGAAGAGATTTGCGTGGCTCTTAACAGCGAGGAGAGAATGTAGAAGAGCCGGATTGAAAGGGTGGCGGAAACGGGAAATTCCGGAGAAAACCCACCGAACAGCAGCATCGTCCGGCACGATACCCACATGCGAAAATCCGGGAGTGGCCCGGATGGGAATTGAACCCGGTTCACCGGGTTTTGAGGCAAGCATGCTAACCGCTCAGCCACCGCGGCCCTACCAAGACTCGGGGTGTTAAAATTACTGGNACCGGGTTTTGAGGCAAGCATGCTAACCGCTCAGCCACCGCGGCCCTACCAAGACTCGGGGTGTTAAAATTACTGGTAGGCATAATTCAAGCAATCCTTCAGAATTCGTTTTGCAGATTTTTCTCTTTTATTTGTGTATTTATAACGTACTACTTCTGTTCCTTAAATTCCGAACTAAATAACAGTAATATTTAAGAAAACCTCTATATAGGCTGTTAACGGTAAAGTGAGCACTTTTGAGGCCTTAGTTACTTTTTCTTTCAGACATTTTTTATCCTTATCCACCTTTTTAAAATAAATATTGCCATGCAAGTAATAATTACAGCGTGTATATTCCACCGCACTCAGAAGTTAACGTCTAAGGCTAAAATATAATACCAATATTTATTTACTGTTATTCCAAATAAGAGGGCTTTCAAAAGTGCTCACTTAAGCGTGAATAGCCTATACTTGTTGTTAAAATCTTACAATCTCATATTAAGAAGAGAACGCTGTATTGTTTCTATGGGCGTTTTATTAAGGATAACTTCAAGTCACGTACTAGTGTGCGCTGCTATGGATCTGTTGAATAATTCTTTATAACGAACACCTCGCTGTGGTGTACTAGCTAGCATATTGGCATGTGATTGCATGTGACAACAATCCGTGCCTAAAGGCCGTCAAGGATACACTAAAAAATCGAAATAATGAAAACTGCTTCGCATCAGTCGATTTAACTGCTCCACTGGAATCCGTAAAACTACCTATTATTTTAGTTGCTGATTTTCAGTGATTCAGTAGTTGCTTATACTAATCACTAGTGAATTACACTTGTTTGGCGGTAAAGCAACAGTGTACTCCATTGATTCGCCAGTGAGTAACAGCTTACTCATTGAAGTCTCAGTAAGAACAATTCCACTGATTGAAATCACTGAGTCAGATTTAGAGTGTACAGGTTTTTAGAATTGTTATATCTGATTCTCGGTTGTGAAGGATTTGCACGATACTGAGATCTGCATTGCACGTATTATAGTAGAATACATTAGAATAATCGGGCGCAAGTGAATGGGAAAGTAGGAGGCAAGAGCTGGCCGGCCATCATATTGTGACGTCACCCAACCGCCATATTTGATCTAAGTGACTTTGACTCATTACCTTGACCTCATGCCCATAAACTTGGATGACCTTAAACCGAAAAAATTCGATAAAAAATTTAAAATTCTATCAAATATTCTAAAAAATTTATAAAATATTTTTAAAAAATTATTAAAATGTATTATTAAAAAACTTACATTTCCGGAGGTTCTACCACGTCTGTCCCTCGTCAATTTTTTTATTGGTATTTAATCTGCCAAATGCGTTCATTAATTAGTTGGGTAAGCCTCCACTCCCTTCCACACAACTAGCCCTCTCCTTACCTCGTCTCCAGATGTGATTGTCTCATATGCTAATCTTGTCGTTCCGCTTCCCCTCAAACTTACCGCGTACATGCTTTAACCATGCACACGGCTCCACGACTTGCGACGGGATGTGCATTAAACACTTGTAACCCTGGAGCAAATTATATTTTTTTCTAACATTATTTCTTATATCGAAAAAAAATATTTTTTTTACACCAGAGGTAGAAATATATGATACACAGGTGTTTTAAAAGCCAGGTTATAATAAAAAAAAACACGAATTGTTGCCAAAAAAATTAATTTTATTGCAACCACAAAAAAAACCACAAAATGAAATTTCAGTTAAGAAAACCCTTTAGTTCAACGCAGAAAAACCACAAAAATGTGGATAACATATGTATAGAATAAAGTAAAAACATACAAGTGCGGAGAATATATATACAAAAATGGACAAATATTGAACAATCACAAACGACGAACAATGCACAAATGTGGAGAACACACATACAAAAATGCATAAAATAAGACCAAACTGCAGAGGATATACGCGACAAAATGCGGAGGACACCTATATATTATAATAGCCGTAGGGAAGCGTGCGTACACCATCTTTACACAAGAGTCGCTTGTCATCTGTCCATCGTAGCGCCATATTGTTGGTTCACTCCGAATACAGGACATGCTGGTGAGAGCGAATTACGTGGACCTTCGCCCTCATGCTCGTTTGATTATTCGAAACTTCTATGAAGTCTTCAAATTTTATTTTATTCTTCACCACACATTTCTGAATTACCTTGGCATGTTTTGTGACTTTTAGCCCGTAGCCCCACGAATTCGGTCATGATCGACCTATCGCACTCGTCCTTGAACTTGCCCACTATCTTCTTGTTGATGGGCGAAAAGCACTTGTGGTTCGTTGGATAGCCGCTGGTGTCAAACTATACAAATATTTTTTCATCCGAAAACATGTCCTCGTAGGAGTCCTGTGTTCGAATCTCGAACAGGAACGAGTCTGTGTCTGTATACAGGAGCTCGATGTATTTTCTGTATCAGGCCTTCATAACATCATAGAAGAACCTGTGCATGAGAGTTTTGGACATGTCGAGCACCGCAAACCCTGCGTAAACGGGTTTTTCGAAAAGTATGGCTTCGTGCTGCACTCGAATAAGTGAAAGATTTTCTTCGTAAATTGTCCTGTCCAGAAATGTCGGTTTTGCCACCAATTTATTTAGTCGTTTCTCTTTACAGACCAATTCTATCTTTTGTCATTTTCTTTTGCTTACCATTAATTTGCCGAAAGTTGCGTTGTTTGCTAATTTTAAAAATTCTTTCTCGAAATAGTTGGTAGCTGCCTGTCGCTTTGCAGTATTTATAAACATCTATGTAAGGCTTTATCCACACAGTCTGTTTGAATCTTGACGAGCTTCAATCCATGTTCCATAGCCTTGCTTGAGGTTACGGTAATAGACGATGTAGCGGCTCTTGTCTTCCTGAGTCGTCATAAGATTTTGAACACGGCGTAGGGAAAGTTACCTTCCTTTCATGTAATTTTCCCGCTCTTTTCCGAGGTTTATTTCCTCCTTCACAAGTGAATATTTTCTTGCCTGTCACGTGAATTTACCGCACACTTATACGGCAATATCCTCTTAAGTGCAAGGGAATCTGTCTTCTTTTACATCCATGGTAATTTTCCCTTCATTTACACCGAAGAGCCAAAAAAAACTGGTACACCTGCCTAATATCGTGTAGGGCCCCCCGAGTACGCAGAAGTGCCGCAAGACGACGTGGCATGAACTCGACTAATGTCTGAAGGTATGCAGGAGGCAATTCACACCATGAATCCTGCCGGGCAGTCCACAAATCCAATCTTCGCCAATTTGAGAAAGGGTTGCACGTCTGTCACGTTTAATGATTCTCGTCAGTCGTCATTTGTCCCGTTCTTTCACGATCTTTTTCCGGCCGCAGCGATGTCGAAGATGGGATGTTTTACCGGATTCCCGATATTCACGGCAGACTAGTGAAATGGTCTTACACGAACATCCTAATGTTATCGCTACCTCGGAGATGCTATGCCCATCTCTCGTCCGCTGACTATAACACCACGTTCAAACTCACTTAAATCTTGATAACCTGCCATTGTAGCAGCAGTAACCGATCTAGTTGCCGACCGCATCGCGTTACTCTGATTGGTTCCTTACCTCAGTGATATCAATCAGTGAAATAATATTTACTGAAAGTCAGTTGATAAGCTACTGCTGACCGGCGAATCAAGCAAATTAACTGGGGACAAGTGACTTATAGCAGTGGAATTCTTGACATTCAGTGGGAATCACAAATAAATCAGTGAAGTGCAGCCACTATATTAATTTGTTATCTGGCACTGATTGTCAGTTGCTCATTTTTCACTGTTTTCAATTATGTGGCTCAATTCTCACTGTTTCAAGTTAAGAGTGTATACATAAAATAATATACAGGGAAAATGTTTAGAAACAAGATTTTTATATCTTCACTGCGCAGTTTACATAAGGAAAAAGAAAAAAAAAAAAGTGCAATGTGGCATATGCAGTATAATCCACTGGCTTTCATCGCGTGTAATAATATCCTATTGTTACAATCTCATTTGCGAGAAATTCAACTGTGCGTTAATGCATGGCGCCGCTTTGGGAGAGCCCGCCGCAATGTTTCCTTATGGCCGGCCAGACGTGGCTTTGAGGGGTTTTAAATTCTTCACTAGGTTTTCTCCTTAAAGGTGACACCCACGACGAAGTCGCTGAGGCATTAACTTATGTTCTCGAAGTTTTCGATTCAAGCTCTCTGAAAGCCATTTGTGTGTGCGTCGTTGTTTAGATGTAAATTTATGCTACTTTAGCGTATAAGTCGCCAGCAAAAGCCCAGCGAAACAAGCAAACCGTATTCCGTAGCACAAAACATCTCTGTCCAAATGTGCGCACATATGTTAAAATGCCATTGAACGTGTTTTGTCACATATGAAACTTTTTTTTTTTTGAAACTCCCGTGGTCAAAAGGTTATTTAATTACATACAATATCCAAGAATACAATAAAACATACTTTTTTCCCTCTGGTCGCCTCTTTGCTACTGCGTATTTCTTTAGAATGAGAGTTAGCAAAGCCGTTGGACAGAGAAAATTGCCATATAAATATCCTTTGATGGTTTTTATATTGGCTCCAAAAAATATTATAGACTTAAAATAATGTATTTTAGATTTATTTTATGTTGCTCGTGTTCTACATTAGAATCAATAAGAATTGACTTAAATATCAGTACTGACTGCTTTTGGATTACTCGAGAAATTCGTGAAAAATAAATTTAATTTTACTTCTCGCTTTTCCACTCATTTTATCAGAGTTGGCACATACATAGTGTACATTCGCTTGAATAAATACAATTATTTGTAATGGTTGTACACTGTTGACAACAACTGTTGTTGCAGTAGAGTCTTAGGAGTTGTACGAAATTTTTTATCCTGATGTGGAGAATACTTGCCTTCCACGACTCGGGCGAACGGTAGTGGCGACGCCATGGACTTCGTATAATATACAAGTATAATGATAATTCCTATAGTTTTATAACAAGATTGTGTAAGGTTCTGTCTGTGAGGTTGCCAGTTAAAGGGGGTCTATAAATAGTTACTACATGTAAAAAAATCCTTTAAGGTTTAAGTCTAATCATGCCCCACTAAATCGTGATTGCTTTTGAACAGAGTTTATTTGGGTATACGGACAGTGCATACTGGATACGACATAGTGGTTTTTATATTACTCTACTTAAGAACATATTAAGTATATTAAATTACAGAATAATTTTGTGGACGTATTTGTCGCAAATAAATGTGCACTGACAATTTCCTAAACCTATCACAGTGTACAGATGGCGCTAGTACTGTCGCCAGTCGCCAGTCTCCACAAAGAGCTACGACCACCTTGTTTTTACTGGCTCACTTGTTCTGCCTTCGTAAACACAACTGGGAGAACGCGGAGGGAATTAAAATGCTCGCAGCTCAGGGCAAAATTGGAGTAAGTAGTTTCATCCAACACGAACAAGCAACGTGGATTTTTCTTGAGACAGTTTTTTCAATGATTACCGTGCCAAATTTGTACATACAAAGCAGGACGACTGAAATTTTTTTTTTTAGATAAATGTTGTAGCAAATTGGAAACATGTTTTTCCTTACGCACCCGAAAACGCTGCTTTCGCGCTTGGTGCCATAGTGACGTCACGTTTCATATGCCAACTCGATCGACGCCTTTTTTGTGTCGGTAACGAAGCTTGTTTTATTTCACGGTCTTAGGTAGCTGAAATACACTGAGAAAAGGTTTTGTCGAATCAAACGAAGTTTATTTGGTGCAACAAAATTAATTGTTTGTATAGGGGTAGGCCTAGTGAAATATTTTGTTGTAGAAACCATATTATTCTGTTGTTTTTTTTAGTTGCCCCAGACTAAGATTTGGTAGGTCAACTAAATACTTGTTTGGTTCTACGTAAATTAATCAGTTTCTGTTAATATGAAAATGACTTAGGCCCAACGGAGATTCGAACTTAGATCGTTTGCATCCAAGAGATACGCTTTAGCAACTTTAGCTAAAGAGATTGTTGATAAATTTTCACGGTTTCCAACCGATTCAGACCCAGTGTACACGATTGTGTACGTTACGCATGTGTAGGTAATTTTTTTGTCTGTACTGCACAATGCGAATCTAAATATCCAATCATCTTACCTGCGGATAAATTATTCGCACACCTTCTTAGCGATCTAGGTCATAATTGGTTCATATAACTGTAGCCGAACATATAGCCTACATCTCATTGGCTGTGACAACTAAGCAAGTGTCGTGTCGATTAAGAACATCGCGTATCTTAAAATGTTTTGTTTGCAACACCTGAAACCGTAAATCAAAGTGGGTCGGAAAAGGTTAAATACATACATTTCAAATACTGGGCGACGTGCGTAAATAAATATTTCAAGTTTTACAGCTTTACATTTTAGTTTCCTGTTGAAGTTGTTTTATAAGGATGTTTATACCATATATAAGCATCAGTAAATGTACTAAAAATACTCTTACATTCCTAATCGTCAAAAAACACAAAAAAACTCTCTAACTGTAGCTTGAAAGCAATATGATCAAGTGAGTTGCCAAACAAATATATACATTTGATTTAATTACGTATTTTGTTGAGAGTTGAATTTTTTTTGGCCCAACGCAGAGGTTTTGTTTATTCAAGTGTGCATTTTTGTTAGATGAAGAAAATAAATTTTGTTGCTTTTCAAGTTTTGTTTACTCAATAAAATAGTTTGATAGGGCAACAAAATAAACTTCTGGTATATNCAGTTTCTGTTAATATGAAAATGACTTAGGCCCAACGGAGATTCGAACTTAGATCGTTTGCATCCAAGAGATACGCTTTAGCAACTTTAGCTAAAGAGATTGTTGATAAATTTTCACGGTTTCCAACCGATTCAGACCCAGTGTACACGATTGTGTACGTTACGCATGTGTAGGTAATTTTTTGTCTGTACTGCACAATGCGAATCTAAATATCCAATCATCTTACCTGCGAATAAATTATTCGCACACCTTCTTACCGATCTAGGTCATAATTGGTTCATATAACTGTAGCCGAACATATAGCCTACAGTCCATTGGATGTGACAACTAAGCAAGTGTTGTGTCGATTAAGAACATCACGTATCTTAAAATGTTTTGTTTGCAACACCTGAAACCGTAAATTAAAGTGGGTCGGAAAGGGTTAAATACATACATTTCAAATAATGGGCGACGTGCGTAAATAAATATTTCAAGTTTTACAGCTTTACATTTTAGTTTCCTGTTGAAGTTGTTTTATAAGGATGTTTATACCATATATAAGCATCAGTAAATGTACTAAAAATACTCTTACATTCCTAATCGTCAAAAAACACAAAAAAACTCTCTAACTGTAGCTTGAAAGCAATATGATCAAGTGAGTTGCCAAACAAATATATACATTTGATTTAATTATGTATTTTGTTGAGAGTTTAATTTTTTTTGGCCCAACGCAGAGGTTTTGTTTATTCAAGTGTGCATTTTTGTTAGATGAAGAAAATTAATTTTGTTGCTTTTCAAGTTTTGTTTACTCAATAAAATAGTTTGATAGGGCAACAAAATAAACTTCTGGCCTATNTAATTTTGTTGCTTTTCAAGTTTTGTTTACTCAATAAAATAGTTTGATAGGGCAACAAAATAAACTTCTGGCCTATAAAAACCAATCGTTTATTTTGCCTGAAACAAACCTTTTTCTCAGTGTAGTAACCATCGAAGAGGAATCTAAAATGCTGTATTATAAAGCTTTGCTAAGTACATCTTACAAACCACGTGAAATATATCTGAAATCGAATTTTTATAAAAAATAACATTTAAAGTAAGTGGTGGTTTAGAACCATTAGATGAGGATGTAAAATATATTTCACAGAAATAAGTACTTTTTGTTTGAGTGGACAGCTCTGACACAAATAATGAATTTTGATTTTATTACTTAATTACTAGTAAGCTTGAAATATTTGGCGTATTAAACCCACACATTTTGACTGGGATGATTACGCACATCCCGTACCACAAATATCCGCATGCGCATAAACAAATGAATCGGCATATAACGCAATGAAAATTATCTTGATCACAGACTACGTATCATATATAACTTCTTCGTGGTTTTAGGATTATAATGATATCGTGGCTTTAAGAAAAATCAACATTATAGGAAAAAAATATTTTTTATTTTAATTTGGAATTCCGGTACTTAAAGAAGTTATGCATTGGTCTAAACATGTTTTAGTTCCATTTCACGGTATAAAGCAT
Organism: Clitarchus hookeri; assembly: GCA_002778355.1. Lineage (NCBI taxonomy): Eukaryota > Metazoa > Arthropoda > Insecta > Phasmatodea > Phasmatidae > Clitarchus > Clitarchus hookeri. Next base: position 446,138 of record NQII01000978.1, on the reverse strand, counting down.
GAGTTATACGTTTGTAATACTATCTCCTTTTAATATTAACTCAAACATAATTATTGCAATTAAATTAACTAAGCACCATTAATATATTAATTCTTTGTAGATGCGGTGTGTTATCACGAAACGGTGTTCCTGAAGATGATGATAATAGAGTAAGCCTACACATCGAGCCAGGCCCGGTTAAAAGTCACGACGTCACAACATTGAGAAAACTTTTTGCGCTCACGTGATAAGCCGCGTAAAGTAATGACTGAAATTAAAAACAACATAATACCGGCTCTAATGCAATAACGACACACATAACGATGCTTGTTTATTGACACATATTTATAAAAATTATTTGTGTAAACTTTGTCCACATTTATTAAACTTGCATGTTGCCAATTCGAAACATTTTTATAGCGTATTTTCTATGAGTTTCAATTGAATCTGTTACGTATATATTGGCTTTATGCAGATATAAATGTATGTTATCATTAAATTTTGCGTGGAGCATACATTTAATCAAACATTTATCAATATACGGATTTTAACTATAAAATACCGAGCCCGTCATTTTCATGCGTCCTTTACACTTTATTAAAAGATTATCAGTTTTATTTAAGTAGCTTTCTTAANTACCGAGCCCGTCATTTTCATGCGTCCTTTACACTTTATTAAAAGATTATCAGTTTTATTTAAGTAGCTTTCTTAATACAAGAGAGAAAAAAAAAAGTTAAATCTCTATATAAGAAGCAAAAGCATGACAAGCTGCCTATAAAATATTTCCGAGTAATGCAATGTTCATTTGTCTGTTTTTTTTTTTATTTTGAAAGTTTNGTGACAAGCTGCCTATAAAATATTTCCGAGTAATGCAATGTTCATTTGTCTGTTTTTTTTTTTATTTTGAAAGTTTGAAAGCCAGTGCTGATATTCTTCTGTTTTCTGGTGGTATTCAGAATACAAAAGGAAAACATTTGCATTGTTTACTTCGACAAACACAGCAATTTTCAACTGCAAGCCCAATTTCATGCTGAGTGAACTCGGATCTGAAAAAAAGAAACCTAATAAAAGAGCACAAGAAGAACTATTGATGGGCTATCCAAAAGAACATAAAAGAGAATGAATGCTGGGAGATTAAAAGAGGGCTTTAAACGAAAAACTTCTCTTTCTGTCAGAATGCGGGATCACAAAGATGCCTGGTAGTGTGATTGCACGAAAATACCCTACAAGGCCCCCATTTCAGCAAATTTCAATTACTGACAAGGCTTTAATACGTATTTTAAACGTGCACATACATACGCAAAAAATTTACTTTAAAATTTAAAAATAATAGCCTATTTTATGAAACATTTTACGACCACGAGTATTATAAAACGAGATATCTAAGAGGCTATCGTTCATTGTGCAAGTAAGTCTTCAGACTAACCCACACAATCAATTTTTATTACAAATACATATTTCTGTTGAAAAGTATCCGAATTTTAAACAATTACTTCATGTACCAGATATAGATAAAATGCTTACAGAAATTGAACTTAATTATACCTGAAATCTTCAATTATTTTAGAAGCACGAAACGTTCTAGCTTTGCATGTCACACGTGTTCTCCAAGAATTTATGAGAACTTCTTTAAGTATGTGGTAATTTTTTAAGTTTGATTTTAGATGGACTACTGTTATGTGAACANAGAATTTATGAGAACTTCTTTAAGTATGTGGTAATTTTTTAAGTTTGATTTTAGATGGACTACTGTTATGTGAACACAGTTTTAAAATTCATCTTTCAAAAGGAATTCGTGACCATTAACATGTACTGATGGATTTGCATTACAATTTGCGCTCCGATGAAACCGCTATACACTGAAGAGCCAAAAAAAAAANAGAATTTATGAGAACTTCTTTAAGTATGTGGTAATTTTTTAAGTTTGATTTTAGATGGACTACTGTTATGTGAACATAGTTTTAAAATTCATCTTTCAAAAGGAATTCGTGACCATAAACATGTACTGATGGATTTGCATTACAATTTGCGCTCCGATGAAACCGCTATACACTGAAGAGCCAAAAAAAAAAACTGGTACAGGCGTGCGTATGCAAATAACAGAGGTAAGGAACCAATCAAAGTAACGCGATGCGGTCGGCAGCTAGATCGGTTACTGCTGCTACAATGGCAGGTTATCAAGATTTAAGTGAGTTTGAACGTGGTGTTATAGTCGGCGCACGGGAGATGGGGAATAGCATCTCTGAGGTAGCGATAACATTTGGATTTTCGCGTACGACCATTTCACATCACATCTTCGACATCGCTGCGGCCGGAAAGAGATCGTGAAAGAACGGGACAAACGACGACTGACGAGAATCATTAAACGTGGCAGACGTGCAACCCTTTCTCAAATTGGCGCAGATTGGATTTTTGGACTGCCCTGCAGGATTCATGGTTTGAATTGCCTCCTGCATACCTTCAGGCATTAGTGGAGTCCATGCCACGTCGTCTTGTGCCACTTCTGCGTGCTCAGGGCACCTTCACGATATTAGGCAGGTGTACCAGTTTTTTTGGCTCTTCAAAATATAAAGACAAGATTTTATAAGTGTGATGAAAAGAAAGACGATAATACCATATCACTGCATTCATGGTCACTTCCAACTTTTCTGAAGCCCTGCAAAAGTACTTTTTTCAGTCTATTCCACCGCCTAATGCAAACAAACATCAATTAAGACCATCATGCCAGAAGTAGAAGACCTACGTTGATGGAAATTCAGTCACTAAATGTAACTTTTATCTGTGGTCTTCCGAACTCTAGCATGGTGGTCATATATTCCCAAAGGAAAACGTGATTCTTCACCAAAGCCAAAAGCCACGGCAAAAAAAGGTAAAGATGCAGAAAGTCGTCAGTATATACCGTTAAATCGTCGATATTGCAAATTTTTATTTACCAAGTTTCTGAAATACTTTTGGTGGAGGTACAGTGTTTTAGTGGAACGGCCATGTTTCGCTGGATGGTGGAAAAGGAAGCCGTTTGCTCGGTTTGTGANCGGCCATGTTTCGCTGGATGGTGGAAAAGGAAGCCGTTTCTGACAAACAAAAATTCCTCCCTCTTCATTCCGGTGGGATCATCCAGAATCACTGTTCTCAGTATGGGACATTTACATATAAATGGCTCCGAACCTCGAATATCTCTAATTACGGGCAACTAAGCGCGCCATCCACCCAACCTCTAGCAGCCCTGTCGTCTAGCTTCTCTCAAACTCCAACATTTGTGAGAGTATCACCAGCGAATTATAAAATATACTCCTTAAATGTATTCCAGNGCCTTCAGGCATTAGTGGAGTCCATGCCACGTCGTCTTGTGCCACTTCTGCGTGCTCAGGGCACCTTCACGATATTAGGCAGGTGTACCAGTTTTTTTGGCTCTTCAAAATATAAAGACAAGATTTTATAAGTGTGATGAAAAGAAAGACGATAATACCATATCACTGCATTCATGGTCACTTCCAACTTTTCTGAAGCCCTGCAAAAGTACTTTTTTCAGTCTATTCCACCGCCTAATGCAAACAAACATCAATTAAGACCATCATGCCAGAAGTAGAAGACCTACGTTGATGGAAATTCAGTCACTAAATGTAACTTTTATCTGTGGTCTTCCGAACTCTAGCATGGTGGTCATATATTCCCAAAGGAAAACGTGATTCTTCACCAAAGCCAAAAGCCACGGCAAAAAAAGGTAAAGATGCAGAAAGTCGNATATTCCCAAAGGAAAACGTGATTCTTCACCAAAGCCAAAAGCCACGGCAAAAAAAGGTAAAGATGCAGAAAGTCGCCAGTATATACCGTTAAATCGTCGATATTGCAAATTTTTATTTACCAAGTTTCTGAAATACTTCTGGTGGAGGTACAGTGTTTTAGTGGAACGGCCATGTTTCGCTGGATGGTGGAAAAGGAAGCCGTTTNGTTTTAGTGGAACGGCCATGTTTCGCTGGATGGTGGAAAAGGAAGCCGTTTCTGACAAACAAAAATTCCTCCCTCTTCATTCCGGTGGGATCATCCAGAATCACTGTTCTCAGTATGGGACATTTACATATAAATGGCTCCGAACCTCGAATATCTCTAATTACGGGCAACTAAGCGCGACATCCACCCAACCTCTAGCAGCCCTGTCGTCTAGCTTCTCTCAAACTCCAACATTTGTGAGAGTATCACCAGCGAATTATAAAATATACTCCTTAAATGTATTCCAGACACCGTTTATTTGTGCGGAAATATAACAGAATATAATATTTCTCATGTTTATGGCATTTTAAAACGTTTCACTTTCTGTAAGATGTATTTGTAGAATACACCTCAATAAGTCGGCAATTTTTGTTCCACTTTCGTTCATAAAGACACCTTGTTGACAGGTCTTTATATAAAGACAGTCATAAGGTATTCGAAAGACCACCATGGCGACAAATTGAGTAACACGATACCATTTCGCCTCGTAAAGATAGTTAAGCGGTAAATGTCTGTATATAAATAGAGTAAAAAGTTAGAGAATAGGGCCCCTGGTAACATACTTGCCAGCCGGCAGCACAGCCAGCTTTGAAACTCCCGCGCATGCGGTAACCAATCAGACACAAGGCCCATTCCTAGAGCCTCGCACAACGAATCAACGAATTGGTACAAATTCGTCGAAGGAACCACCACGCCGTTTAGCCTCTGTGTACTTAACTGTTCTGTGTCCGTCGAAGGTAGGGTAAAATTGTCTCAATAGGGTCATACAATGCAAAACTATGAATGCAAATAAAATAATATAAATTTAAGCAAATAACAGTAATGCGACTTTAAAATTAGATCTGTGATACAGTTTGCATTCCTTCGAGTAATTTAATTCAGTGCACGTTCTGTAGAATGAAATATAATAAGCACAGCAACTGATCCTAATTACCCGACATTAATGGCGAATATGGTCTCCGAATAGAGCGAATCGGGGCAACAGCAAACACTACAAAAATAATCACAAAAATAAAACAATATTGCAAAATGGTTTTTTTTCTGGCTCCTGTTCATTTGGAAAAAGTGTTGACCAACTCTCTTGTTGAGCTGCACTACCACACTACAAGCATAACGCCATCAAAGTCATGAAAGTGGTACACCATACGTCTTAGCTGCTGCCCGTTTACTGTGAAGCCTGTTTGTTATTCACGGCATGCACTGCATTTGGCATATTTTCCTCACTCCAAGTTTGCTATATTTCCGCTTGAACTAGCACATCCGTGAACGTAAAAAATATCACGCAAGTATTTCACGCAATAAAGGGCGTTTAAATAGTTGACCCTATTCGCACTGGGAACACTGATCCGATTCACCCGATCGACACTTAACGTCAAAATAAATTAAGTTGGCGACACTGACTGCAACTGGCGACAAACGAAAGGTTAAAATACTTCACTGCATGTGTTACATCCATTCATGAATCGCTGTGCTTGAACATTACAATTGGTAGCATTTATGTGTAAAATAAGAACTACAAAAATTAGTAAAAATGGAAAAACATAGCCGTGTGATTTCTTACCTCCACAAAAAAGCGAATAACTGAAAAAAAAAAAAAAAAAAAACAGTTGTGCATGTCACTTATTAGACATGTTCACCCCAAACTTACAGTTGAGATTTTCTATGTTAGTTAGCAACAATCCTATCTCCTCTTCATTTACTAGTAAAAGCGCGAAATATACGCATGACCCGGTTCTGCCATTAACCAGATTCAGCCGTTTGACCCTATTTAGTCATTGACCAGATTCAGCCATCGCACCTATTCAGACTGTTTTACCGAATGAGATGTGTTGTTTCGGCTGACGGGGAAGTTTTCCTGCAGAGCTGCTGTGGACGGCGCCGGAACTGCTGCGAGACCCGGCGCCGAGGAAGAAGGGCACGCAGCCGGGGGATGTGTACAGCTTCGCCATCATCATGCAGGAGGTGGTGGTGCGAGGCGAGCCCTTCTGCATGCTGTCTCTCTCGCCCGAAGGTACGCCTTCACCCGCTTTCCTTCCTCCTTACAACATTTTACAGGCTGTTCGCGGTTAAACGAGCTAGTCCGAGTCACGTCGATGCCACTATCCTGCACATATTTTACGGGCACCATGCGTCCAGTAAAGTTGGCAACAACGAAGAGCTACATTCCCTGTCGTAATGTTGGATTTAATGGGTTAAGGAAACATTTGTGAAAACTAAAATTGACATTTTCTTTCTGGTATTTTTAATGCATGTAAATGTAACAATATGTAACTTTAACAGTTTCACTTGATCGATGCATGAATAAAGGGACGAGGCCCATGGCAATACTAATTTTACATGTGGGGGAAGAATACGCAATGTGCGTGCAAGTAGATATCAAGCAGGGCTTTCAAAAGTACTCATTTTACCATGAACAGCCTATAGGTCGAACACAAGTGGAGTCCGGTTGACATACTCTAAGTCCTGAGCAGAATGATTATGTTGAGTCTGGGGCATCGGCGTCTGGTGTAGGAGCTAGGCGCTGGCCGCCATCTTGGATCCATGTGATTTTGACCTTGATCTTTGACCTATGACCCCAAAAGTCTCAACAAAAAAATTAGAAAAATTAAAAAAAGATTTATAAATAATGTATTTAAACATTTATTTTTTAAAAAAATTCCGGATGTCCCCCACACCCTCCTCCACCCATACTCATTCCGCTATATTTGTAGGTGCAGTACGCCATCTTGGTAGGTGCCACAGCCACCGTCCGCCATCTTGTATTTTTTGTTTGTCATTTGTTTATACATTACTGGAGTTTGTCTATCACCATCGTTCGACTGCCATCAAATAATTCNTAAAAAAAATTCCGGATGTCCCCCACACCCCCCTCCTCCCATACTCATTCCGCTATATTTGTAGGTGCAGTACGCCATCTTGGTAGGTGCCACAGCCACCGTCCGCCATCTTCTATTTTTTGTTTGTCATTTGTTTATACATTACTGGAGTTTGTCTATCACCATCGTTCGACTGCCATCAAATAATTCTTAAATATTTTTTGGATTTTTGGGGTTAAACGTTAAAGGTCATGGTCACATGTATCCAAGATGGCGGCCGGCACCTAACTTCTACCCCAGACGCCGATGCCTCAGACTCATCATAGCCATTCTACTGCCCTGGTATGGGCAATAGCTGCGGTGTTGTAGTAGTCAGACCACTCTCCTCATTCGGTCTGTTTTTGGAGTTTGTGTTGATGTAGTTTTAGTTCAACAGCAATAATTTTGCGTGTTGAGAGGAGCCAATGTTGAAGTGCCAGCTTGTCGATGGTGCTTCCGCAGAAATCATCGAGAAGGTAAAGAGGCCGCCGCCGCTGATCAGGCCCTCGGTGAGCAAAGGGGCGGCACCCCCGGATGCCATCAACATCATGCGCCAGTGCTGGGCCGAGCACCCCGACATGAGGCCCGACTTCAACAGCGTGCACGACCTCTTCAAGAAGCTCAACCACGGCAGGTCAGTGGGCCTCCGGCACCTGCGTGCTGTGTTGAATACAGTGCATGCAGCGAATGCTCTTTAGGTTTTCCATACACAGAGTACTTTGCAACTGCACAGATGTGATATTAATTCTTGAGTGAGGGTCTCGAAAAATCGTCTGCTCGGCTACGTGCAAATAATATGTTTTTAACCAAACTGGCTAGAGTCGCAACTTAAGTATGCAGAAACATAATTAACATTTCCCGTTAAGCACAACCATCCGTCACATCCGTCAGTAAACCGTCCGTCCGGCGATCACGTGATCTTCAACGAATCGCAGGGCAACTTTTTTTCTATCCGTTAATGCGTCAATTATTACTCAAACTTGAACTTTCTACGGACGGACCGATGGACCACCGCCTTCTAACGGCATTCAGAATACGCGAATACGCACTTCGAAATAAAATGGAAGGCTGTAAATATGTGTTTGTTTATCCTTAGTGGTAAAATCAAAAATTTGCATTGTAAAAAAAATTTAGCGTAAATTAAATATTTTTAAAAAAATGTATTTTCAACCAAAATATACCTCCAACGAAAGAAAGATCGCGATGTTATGTTGTCACATTGAGACTTTTCCGTACAGAAGGATTGACGGACGACGGATTGTTGTGAGTGGCTTTCAACAGACGGTCGATAACACACATGGATACTGACTGACGGATGGACTACTGACGGGTGCGACGGATGGTTGTGAGTCCAGCTTTAGTGTGGCCATGTGCGGAAATGCAGGCGTCGTGATCAGTGGGCGTGTGTCGGCAGGAAGGTGAACTTCGTGGACACCATGTTCCAAATGTTGGAGAAGTATTCCAACAACCTGGAGGAGCTGATAAGGGAGCGAACCGAGCAGCTCGACATGGAGAAGAAGAAGACGGAGCAGCTACTCAACAGGATGTTGCCCAGGTCAGTGAACCTTGTCGAGGTGTTGGAAGGTAGGCTCTTGTCGATAATGGCCATCCTTTCTGTAGCCTATTTCAACTTATTACGTATGAATTCCTTGCGAAGAACTCTTAAGGCTCCCGCCTACCTGGTGCTTTTTATCGGAGCTTGAGGCCGAGAAGCGCGGAGGCGATAAGGTCGACACTTCCACGCGCTTCAAGTGCGCCATCGCCGTTAAGCGCAAGACTCTGAACTGGCGTGCAGTGTTCTAGTCACACTGCGTGTCCCTATACGACTTTCAGTGTCGACTATTATTTAATTGGGGGAAAGTTTGTAGGAAGGATCAATGCAGGACCCTTGAGTAGTTAAGTATGTAACTGATGCGTATATTTTGAGCTACGGAGCTTTGAAAAAGCAGTTTTTAGCCGTTTTCCAGTGCTCTGTAAAGTAGTTCCTAACGTGCGTGACATTTTGAAAGTACCAAACAGCCCTCGTCTGAAGTGTGATTTCCTTTCGTAGTTCGGCACATTGGACGTACTTTTTATAGTTTGGTGGAAATTTTTTTTATTTCAAGAACACTGCAATGCAATTCATGCGCCAGGTTGGCGGAAGCCTTAACAAGCCACATTTTACTCTTGGAAATATAAATAGATAATTGAGGTTTTTATTGTATGTACAATTAGTAGTCTTTAAAATTAAAATATTTTAGTGCTCATAACGGTTTTATAATAAATTATCCACAGATGATTGAATTCTTTGGTGATATGACAGTTCAAGTATTGTTTCGTCTTACACACAAGCTGTCGAAATGGCTTGTTATTTGGGCAATGTTCAGAAATTTGCGGAACAAATCATAGATTGTAGTCTGTATTTCCACTCTAAGCAGTTATACTATATTGGGCGTGTTTATGTACTCTTATAAATGGTCTGAAAGCAGTTGTGTTATATAAGTGTAAGTTTCTACGTTTGTGTGTCATAAAAAGGGCAGGAAGTTCAAGCAAGCGCATTACCAGTCGCTTATGGAGCGGAAAATTTTTGTCCCCGTGAAAATAGTTGCAAAACTAATGTAAGTTTCTCAGCGGTGGTCGTACCGTAGAAATTTCACTTCTAAGCCGTTCAGAAGTTTACGTTGGAAAACTATTCTCCTCTAGATAATTTACATAAATATGAAATCTAAATACCTACTCTGGACATCAATATGTACAAAAAATACACTTTTGTTTGGGAAAATTGTAACACCTAGAAAGAATGGCCCGAATGAATCCAAACTCGGAGGACAGTGTACCAGCAATAAGTGATTACGATTGCAGAGAGACGGCGTATACGTAGGCCCAGCAGCGCCCTCTCTTGTGGAACCGGAAAGGTCAGTGTTACGCCAAGTTCAGTCAATGAAGAGCCGTCAAACGAAATGAAAGCAAGTGCCAGTATGCCTCATCGACGTAAAAGGGTGCCATATCAGCATATGAGTGAGTTCGAACGGGGCAGAATGGTCGGTCTCCGGAAAAGGGTTTATCATACCGTGACATTTCAGCTGGTACAGGGCATGCTGCTACGACAGTGATGCGTGTGTGGAACCAGTGGATAGAAGATGGTCGTACGCAGCCACAAGCGGGTACTGGACCACGCAATGTAACTACAGCACGGGATTACCGCCATCTTGTCCGCATTGTTGTAATGGACCGCACAGCCTCGTCCACAATGTTGGCTCGACACTGGAGCACTGCAACGTGTGTGGGCATGTCTACGTCAACGGTTCAACGCCGTGTGCTGTGGCTTGGACTGGTGGCACGCATGCCATTGCGTCGGCTTTCATTGTCCAGAAACCACAAACGCCTCAGACTGCAATGGGCATGTGAACGCCGTCGCTGGCGCGCTGAGTGGCAAAATGTAGTGTTTTCGGACGAGCCCCACTTCAACCTGTCCTACAGTGATGGCCGCATACGTGTTAGACGCTACCGTGATGACCGAAATCTGGCAGCCTTTACTGTGGGGCGGCATAGCGGAAAAACGCCAAGTGTGATGATTTGGGGGAAGCATTGGATACAACATACAATTTTGACTCCTAGGTATTGAGGGCAACCTGAACAGCAACCGCTACACCATCTAGGTTTTTAGAGCCCGAGGTACTGGCCCTCCTACAGGTCATATTTCAGCAGGACAATGCTCGGCCACATGTGGCGATGAATGTGCAAGCCTTCTTCAGTGAACGACGGGCACCACTGCTTCCCTGGCCTTTACGTTCGCCTGACATGTCGGATTTGGTTGGTCGGTGACTTGTTCGTCACGGTTTTTCAGCAACCACTGTTGATGCTTAGTGGACTCGCATATAAACAGTGTGGAGGTAGATTCCCCAGGAACATAACCAGGTCCTCTTTGATTCCATGCTACGACGTTTAGGGGCTCTTGTTGCAGCTTTTGTGCGCTTCATCCCATACTGAATTCTCAATGACAGAGCTCAATAATTTTGTTTTAAATATAACGTATGCCCGGAACAACATCAAATGTGATGAACCATGAACCGGAATAGTCCGACACGTTATAAATAATATTTTTGTGAAAATATATTACCGTTCTATTTTATACAAATTTTGTGGATGAAATCTGATGCACAGTATGTACTCCGTGCTTTTTATATAACTTTCCGTTATCACTGAAATGAATATAAATCCGTATAGTTGCTTCGTATTACTTTTATGGAAATTAGCACATGGAGCTCATAAGCTTTACATTTAGCAATATAGTAGCAACTATTGGCTAATCAAAAAGTATGAAGCCATTCCAAAAATAAACTTTATCTGGTACATACTGTCTTACACGTTCTAAACGGATAACCAGTTAAACTGCAGACAATTTGGAGTCTCCAAGGCGGTTGAAGTGCATGTACGGAAACGTTCCTTTTTATGAGAAGTCGCTCACAAGAAAGCTGATGAAAACAGCAAGTAGATCATGGTGTTTTCCTAGATGATATTTGTTCCCATCATAATGTATATCGGAGAAATTCTTAATATCGAATGTAATAATCACCACACCAACGAAATTATTACTAAAATTTTAAATTTTACCCTCAAACGTGTACATTATTTTTATTGGCCTTAAGTGCACTAGAATGTTTTCTTTGTTAATGTCTGCAATACTGTCTTTAACTAGTATTTGCTGTGATATGCCATCACAAATCGGTGATTGTTATGTTAAGCCATCATAAAGTGATATTTATATCTCCAAAACGAGCAGAAAAGGATTTCCCTTTGCCTTAGGATGCATTTTGTTATAAAATATTAATGTGAATACTTTACAAAGTTCAATGAAACATAGATAAATGCACTTGTTCTTTAATTTATCAAAAATGCCTAAAATTTTCTAGTGTCTTCAAACTTATAAACAGGCATACATACCATACATACAGAGAGAAGTTGCATTAAAAATATTTTAATCTTACAAAATTACACAATATCTCTACGATCAAACAACTTCATAAAGCAGATAATATGAAAACAGATCTTTAAGTTTACATTTAGAAAGTAGGGAATACACAGAAAATTATGGAGAATAACCTTATAAAATATTTAACATGGAAAAACTCGATTTCTGTAAGTGCTCTTTTAGGTATACAGAATATGACGATATAAAGATAGTTAATAGTTGGAAACATCGAACAATAAGGGCAAAGTGGCATTGAGCTAGATCCCTGTGGAAACGAAACAGTTCACGCTTCTGCTCAAGAAAAAAAATGAAATAACTGTTATAAATCAGAGTTCGCAAGTTTTTACTATGTAGAAATTGAGAATCTATGATTTCGCAAACAGACTGAATGCATGGCGTGATAGGACGTTGAAGGTATACGTGTTATCGAGAGGCGTACTTTGAGCGCTTCTTGAAAAGACAGAAATGTTATTTCTGTTCAGATATCAGAGAGACTAGAAGAAGGAGTAATTTTTGTTCTCGGGAATTCAAATTCCTGTTCCGAAACAACATGTGTGTGTGTGTGTGTGCGCGTGTGTGGAAACTACATTTTTGTTCCTGAGCGACCACGGCAAATATAATTCGTATAAATAATGTTTCGCCAGAATGCCGGAAGGTAAAACAAACACAGTTCAAATATCGATGACTAAAATATTGACTTCGGCAAACAAATCGCAGATTACTTTCTGCTGGTAGTGCCTACGGCGTAGCCTTTGTACACGAACGCACGAATTTAATAAAGTTGTATTTCAAAGGCTGTTCATTAGCACGGGCAGCAGAGATCAGGACGCTAAAAGGCAACAGCGGGGTTCGGCGTAGCTTCAATGCGGAATGCCCAGCGCATCATTTAGCAGTCAGGTACTTTCTCTAAGTGTGGTCATATTCTCATGGCGCCTGGGTATGGGCTTCTCTTAAAGGAGTCTGAAAATAAAACGCTCGCCTCCAGGCGAAATGAAAAGAGGCCATGTACGCTTTGAGTGCGAGCCAGGAATGAGGAATATTGCAGGAATATCATCCTAAATCCTTTTTATTTACAGCCCATCCCAACCCCCCCCCTNTAATGAATTGCGATTGGTCACTGCGGGGCGAAATGGAAGGTATGGTTTGTTCGCCGTGTAAGATTTCATCTTGCATGGGGTCATAAAATGACAGGCCAGGAATTCCCTTTGTCTTACTTCGTCTGTCTGATAAAAATGAACTCCGTCGTCCATAAAAATCCCAGACTGCAAGAAACACTGACGTAGAGATGACGGGTTATTGGTATTAAATGAATCTTTTCCTCGACTTAAGGGTTTCTAGAAGTTAGGCAAGGAAAGAAAATCCGTGAAACGACTTTACAATCTTACAATTTGGAAAGTAGCTATTAAATAAATGAAGCAACGGTATTACCGTAATTTATTTTAAAATAATTTCTTTATGTAGGCTATTTGGATGCCATCTCAGATTAATTGTTTTACTATTACTCATTGTTGAAGTTACATTTTCAAATTGTGACTTTGTAAGGCCATAGAACTTGGTTTAACTCTATTGTAAAGACTATTATAGTTTAACTTCTTGTGCTGCTATCGCTTTTGCAGTCACTCTCTAAAGGTAATAAGTAATTAATTCCCAATTATTCCAACAGCTAAAACAATAAATAAACTCCTTTGATATTAAAGGTTTACAAAAATATGAATTGTACACAATGCCTTCTCAAATAAGAAATCTCAATAAGAAATGCTGATTAGATATTTTTGAACTCAAAAACTGGTAACCGCACACTCTAAACTTGAAACATTGAGAATTGGGTCAAATCAGTCGAAATAGTGAAAATTGAGCAACTGTTAATCAGTGCCAGATAACTAATTAATTTAGTGGCTGCATTTCACTGATTTATTTGAGATTTCCATTGAATATAAAGAGTTCCATTGCTCTAAATCACTTGTTCCCAGTTAATTTGCTTGATTCGCTGGTCAACAGCAGTTTATCAACTGACTTTCAGTGAATTTTATTTCCCTGATTTATGTCAATGATTCGGAATTTGAGTGCACAATGTTTTTTATCTCTCATCCTTATATATATATATATATATATATATATATATATAT
>NQII01000978.1:401370-431994 GCA_002778355.1 Clitarchus hookeri | reverse complement strand
TTTTTTTTTAGTGTTTGAACAAAATTTTTATTTTTTATTTTTTTATGATGTGGAATCAAAAAATACATACCCTCCTAAACTTTCACCCTTCTACCACCAACCCTTATTTTTTTATAGCGATATTAGTAATTTAATAAATTTTACCCTAGGTCGATAACTGATCAATTATCATCGATCATTTATCGATATAGGTTACAATTTATTCCCACCAGGTGTCTCACAGTGACACAGCAAAACAACGTTTGCCGGGTCAGCTAATTACTATAATTACTATAACTTACAATAAGTTATAGTTATTTTTTTCTAATACTATAATCACTAGAAATACTTTTTATGGCAAAACAACGTTTGCCGGGTCAGCTAGTATATATATATAATATATCAACTCACATAGTTGTAAAAAGTATAACTCCTATTAAATAACACATCCTGCCGGATTTCTTGAAGGTCTTTATCTTAAACGGGAACTCCAAAGCATATATATTTGTGAGGTAGAGTGATTTTGTTTCGTCTTCTGTTCGTTTAAAAAATTAACTCGCGGTTCGCCCACAGAAAAGTCCAAATCACACTTTAGAAAAATGGCACGAATGTTTTTCTTTGTTATATTTATTTTTAAACAGAATAATGCTTTCGTTAAAAAAAAACAATAGTAAGCGTGACATGAGTATGATCTATTCGCGTTATCTTCACACATTTTGCATCAAACATTTGAAAAAACCATCCTGTTTATGGCGTGTTTGATTGTTTCCTAATTATGTCCTGTATCACAGGTTTCCTATACTTCTGTTGACATTAAAGTACCCAATCTTATTTCTGGCTAAATCAAACATTTACTTGTATTTTGTCTGTAAATTATTATGTTTAATTCATATAAATAAAAACATAGAGAATATGTGTGTGTTCGTAATGCCTAGTAATAAATAGTTCTCATAGAAAATATTATTAAATTGAGTGCGCACGATTGCAGTGCGTTGTCCGTTTTGTGTAGTTTTATAGACTTAGGCTTTGTTTGCGGGAGGCGGAGGGATATCCTGAAAGTAACCGTGAACTGTCTATATATCGCAATTCCACTTAAACTTAGAGGAAGAGGTATGTATGTAAAAACAAAATGCTAATCATAGACAAACACCATGGTTCTAACAGTTCTGGAGGCGAAATTGCAGTACATATTTGGAATTTGGAAGTTGATTACTACGTACTTGGCAAGAGCTCCCTATTCTACATTATTTCTCTGCACCCCAAAGCGCCTTTACGTCAGCCGTTGTGCTGAGAGAATCTAGAGATTCCGGCATTCTCAAATTTTGTCGACGAGCAAGAGCTTTCTCTCCCTCCCCCCCCCCTCCCAGTCGGAATGTGAAAGAGAAGTTCTGAAATCCTTATTATTCACTTTTGCCATCGTTGCTAGGAAATAATATTTATATTTTACTACCAGGAAAAATGTATTTACCCCAGTTGGCGGAGAAGGGAGTTAACGTATACACCGTTAAACAAACGTCTGTTTAATTGACGTATTTCGGTAAAGTCCTATATTGCTGCTGGTTTAAAAATGCANATACACCGTTAAACAAACGTCTGTTTAATTGACGTATTTCGGTAAAGTCCTATATTGCTGCTGGTTTAAAAATGCACGACATTCTCAGAAGAACGCTGTTCCATGTACATGGTAAATTAACCCCGCTTATATTCTACGTTTATAAACTTCCCTGGCTTTTCACTACATAAATTTTAACACAAACACTGAATGGAGTTCATGCAACAAGATTTCTGCCGAATAATATATTTGTGTTTTTCCTTCTTATTACAGTGAAATGTTAAAAATCGATGTTAGGAGAAAACGGTCTATGTTATACTATGTTATATATATATATAATATTATTAAATTGGATGTAAATGCAAAAATTATGTTTCCAAAAACGTAGTGTCCTTAGCAATTTTAATTTATATGTATATCCTAATTATGCATAAAGGACTGAATGACGAAAAGAAACATGTCCTACAAAAATGGCTCAGTTGACTACCAACTAGCGACACTCAAGTGCACTTTTAAAGCAAAGGATGTAAATATTACAATGTTAGTCTGCACGATAGTGACAAACTCGTATTCTGCGTATGGCCGAGAATTCTCCTTAAAGACGACGCTCACTCTTGAAGTTAGAGATGAGCACAGTTTTATTGCAATTATTACACATAAAGTAAAACTTAACTATGACTTTAAGTAGAATGTGTAGTTGAACTAATGTATTCAATCACTGCAGAACCCGTCGCTGTCGTCGAATGTTATCATAAAAAATTAATTTTTTTCATCCCTGATATTACGTAGAATCACATGATTGCGATGCTTTATTGGCCTGTGAACGTCAGACTATTAACCATAACGTTAAAATTAATAGAAAAGTCCGTATTTTCTTATCGCGCTAAACCTATACCGTTTTCGAGGAATTCACGCACGAAGTTGGAATAAAATTTTCGCGAGTAACATGCAGATGGAGTTTGCTGGTGGTGTTCTCAGGCTCGCTGTGTATAAGTAAATGCAACTTACTTAACGCGCAATGCGAACAGCGCACATCAAGCACCATTCTGAGTCTCGCGCCGAGCATTAACACGAATACAGAATTTGGGCAATATTGTTTCAAGTCTGAAGTCAACGTTTGGCAAATAATTAACGATATGTACTCTAAAGTCTGTAAATAAGTAAAAATAAACATCTTAACATAAAAAAATATATCTACACCGCTATAACATCGAAATTCATAAATTGTAAATACATTAGTTTTAATAAAACTTTTGACAGAATCTTTTACGAAACATAAAATTCTTTTACTATTACGAAGGGAGATTTGTTTTAATTTTTCCATTATAGACTTTAATATTAATACAATAATATACATTTGAAAACAATTATTTTTGCCTACGTACTGATTGTGTGGATTATATATGTTTTTTAGAAATTAGTCAGTAATATTTTATTCGAAATTTATACATTGTATCAGCTATTGCTGTATTTTACGTGGTGGTTTTGTTCTTTCAAAAATGTAGTAAACAAAACAACTACCAATCACAATAAATTAAATAGTTCGAACTCAGTTCTTGATTTTGTACATTGAAAATTCACATACGGTGATACCTTTCCAGACCCCTTTAACTTAATAAATAAAGATGCATAAAAATAATCCACTTAGATTTGTTAAATAATGTTATTAATACTTCTGGTACATGCACGTAATGTTCAGCACATATTCAACAGAGAGGCTACTATAAAATGAACAGAAACATAATTCTTATATATCTTGTTATAAACCACTCTTTCAAAGTCAACCCGTTCAATCCCGGATTCATTTACGAGCTCAAGTGTTCCAGTCGTTCAATATTTTGATTCGTGTTGCACTCGTGTCAAGCGTGCTTCAGGCAACCAGTGAACAGCGTTACGTGTGTTCATTGACCTCAGCATTGACCATTCACAAATGAGAGCTACAGAAACTTGAAAGAAATCCGAGTTTCCACAAGGGAAACACTGGGAACACCAAACACCAATTCCTTGCTGCGTACAGTGCAGACCATAAATATCATTCATGTGCAACATCTCCTAGATCATGAACACGGGGACTCCAAGGGTTAAAGGATTATGTGCTGTTCGCAGAAACTGAGCACTTTTGAAAGCCTCAATTAGGAACTACTTGTGTGCACATTGTTTATTATTCCATATTTGAAATTAACATATCCCTTGGGCTCTTCACTTTATTCATACGTTGGTCAAATGAAACTGCTGAATTATAAGGAAAGTACTTTTTTTTCTAAGTTCTCTAACTTTTACACTTGTATGCGTTAAAAAAACAGAAAGCAAAATAAATAATTTCAGTTTACGTAAATGTTTACCTAGTACTTTTAACTCAAACATTAAGACATCGAACTACTTTGCCTCGGTTGTTACCAACATTTTTCTGAGCGCACGCCAGTCAGTGCGACCGTTATAATGTATGCTACTAGAGCCATAGACGTTATTCAAACGTCGATTTCAAAAGTGCTCATTTAACTGCGAACTACTTGTAGTACTTTCGTGGAAAACATTGAACACTCGAAACTTAAAAAAAATGCTTGAGGTTTTATTTCCTTCGACGGGAAATCGCTCATCTTCGTTCACCTCGGCAACACTGGTCTTGCAGGTAAATTTGCATTTCTGTGCGCTCGAGCGCTAGCGAGATGCGGGAAGTTTTTAGTTTCTCGATTCCCATGCAAATTTTGTTGACTGGCGGCGCACGATGCAAAACAATACGAAAGGAGGGGAGGGAGGTAAACAAAGGGGAAGGGTTTAAGGAGGTGAGTAAAAAGGTCTTCCGCGCCCACATCAACTGGGAACATCCGCGCTTTTCCTTCCAGTCGGCAGAGAGGTATACCACCTGAGCCCGAAGAGGAGAAGACCTCGAGACGAAAATACGAGGGGCACGAAGATCAAAGATCACGTTAGCGATAACTGATTATATTTTTCTAAAATAAAAATATATCTTCAGGGGATTTGTCGCTTTCGATCCAGCCGCATTATAAGACAAAGCTGCGCAAAGTGAGTTCTCGGATGTGCCCTGATCAGAACAGTAGTGTGAGAACTGATAAGAGGAAATAATTTCTTACTCCCGTCAGTATGTGTTCCCGTTTTCTAGCATTCCTCTCTAATCGGTTCTCTGTCTATAAGAACCAATTGTTTTATACAAGTATCATTACATCCGTAGTGCTAATACTGATCCTTTACAGCATCGCTCAGACTAATTGGAAGGTAAAGGAGATGCAGATGGGAAAAGAGAGATGTTATGCATTGCAGCATTTTCGGTTATGTTAAACACATTAAATATTGACATGAATGGTGCTGAATGGTGCATAATCTATGATGGAATACCAACTAGCATTAAACAGTCAGCTCATACAACACAATGAGTAGATTTTATATCATAAGTGATGAGAGTTTTGCTAATGTTCTGAAAATCTATGTTGAAGCAAACAATTACGAGATACGTTGTACGCGATTATTCCATAAAATAAAATTAATTTATTTTCACAAAATTTAAATAATTAAAAACTTGAAGAAAAATTTTGTTCTAGTTTGAAAAGCTAACATTTTAAAATCTTGGAAAAGTTTATCGGTAAAAATCTTACTCAAAATATACATAACGATAAGATTTTCCATTTTATTTTGTAATTAGGCTGGAAAAAATTACTTAGTGGTGGCCAGAAAGATTTTTTTCAGCGCATAGATTCAATATTTTGTACTTTTACCATAAAAATCGTTCGATATCCTACCAGTCTACATAATATAACTATGTCATGTTATAAAACTGTTTTATTCAAATGGTTAACGGCCCTCTGTAATGCTCAGGAATAATCACATTTATCTGATAGACAGCAATTCAAATGTTTCTTGCGGTTTTGATCTCTTTGAAATCTTACAGTCCTCCGCGTCATTCGAAATAAATAATTGTCTAACGTATATTTGACACACGTAAATACATAAATTTAACTTAATTAATTATAAAGAGAGAGGATTTTACTTTTTTACTATAAATACCATTAAATATAACAATTATTCAGTTACTGCCTGGTGAAATAGTCATAAACTTTCATCTAAAGCGCGGGGTATAAAAATACATGGCACTTATTATAAAATATCCAGATTATTTTTAATTTAAAAATCTAAAATTAATTTTTGTAATTTTTCTACTTGTCAATATGCAGGCATTTCAATGCAAACAAGGTCTAATGTTTTGCAATAACGTTATCAAGTCTGATTGAATGTATAATTTGAAAGGCGGTAGAAACTGGTTTCAGTTAGTTTCTATTTGCCTGGTATACACTATACAGTTCGGGATGTGCCTGATACTTTAATATCTGTGTTTGATTTGATTTCACTCGCGTTGTTTTGCCGATGTGTTAATGCACTACTGTTCGTAATAGAGAGTTTGTGGCACCCCGGGGGTGTAGTGGTCAGACCACCCACCTCCAGCAAAGGCATAACGTGTTTGATTCCAGGTGGGGTCACCCCCGGATTTTCGCACGTGGGGGAAATATTGCGGACGTGGTCGTATTTTGCGCTGACACACAATAGTATTTCTTGGAGGCTCCAATTTTCACCTCACTTAAGATATAAGGAGAACGTCTCTCAACGGAGTACTGCACTTAAATGTACATCATGCAAAACTAACTAAAAAGTAGTACACTCTCTACCAACGTGTTATTGTGATGATTTGATTGGGCTGTCTCCATTGCCGACCACGAGACTAAATAACAATCTCGCACACTCACAAAAAGACTTGTTGCCAGCATCCAGAATTGAAATACGCTTAAATTTCGAATCGATATAGATTGTTACTGAATGATCTTTCAATAATTTAAGTATGTATATTCAAGGAAAATGTGTTACATCGTTATAAAATATAATGAAGTCTTCTGTCATATGCAAAATAGATGTACTTTTCTGGGAATTTTGGTTGTGAGTGTGCTATATTTAGATGAATTTTGCATGCTGTACAGTCAGGTATCGTACTCAATGGCAAGCCGATCTCCTACTTTCAACCCTGTCGACGCTGAAAACTTCTCTCTCTCTCTCTCTCTCTCACACACACACTACAGACGTTTCAGTTATACGGGACAACCATGGCTGTTCCAATGTCATGACTCTGTTCAAGAAATCTTTTCCAGGAAACCAGTCATAAATAGAGTAGTCATTCTGGTGCTTTCGGGCGTCTTTCTTGGAAGAGAGAATTCTTCGAATGGAGAACTTTCTGAGACATAGCCTTGTATTACCAAGGCTACCAATTTATCAGTTTTGTAGCGGTTTTCTATCACCTTTCGTACACACCAGTAGAGATTTATTATGTACTGTGAGATCTAACATATGCTTTTATGAATCCCCTTACAATGAGTTTAATGATTATTTTAATAAGGGTTTACCGGTTCATCTCCTTCTGTTGTACATGCTTATTTTTTTCCCCAGTAGTAAAGTTGAAACGTATGTGTAGTTCATATGAAAGTGTACAATTCTTTGTAAAAAAAAAAAAGCGCTTTCACATTTGTTGTCCTTCCAGTATAATTGCACACCTATGATGCACAGATTTCTTCCATAATTAACATAAAAATTGCGTATGAGCACTTTATTTTCCATCATTACATATACGTTATAGGATAAGATGTATCCGTTCCGTGCAAAGTACCTTAAGGGCCATAATGCAGTTTTTTTAAAATTAATTTTGCTTATAACGCCTAATAATAAATATTGTCTTCCCCAAATTGTAAGTTTTCCATTGACTCACTTTCTNACATATGCTTTTATGAATCCCCTTACAATGAGTTTAATGATTATTTTAATAAGGGTTTACCGGTTCATCTCCTTCTGTTGTACATGCTTATTTTTTTCCCCTAAAAGTAAAGTTGAAACGTATGTGTAGTTCATATGAAAGTGTACAATTCTTTGTAAAAAAAAAAGCGCCTTCACATTTGTTGTCCTTCCAGTATAATTGCACACCTATGAGGCACAGATTTCTTCCATAATTAACATAAAAATTGCGTATGAGCACTTTATTTTCCATCATTACATATACGTTATAGGATAAGATGTATCCGTTTCGTGCAAAGTACCTTAAGGGCCATAATGCAGTTTTTTTTATTAATTTTGCTTATAACGCCTAATAATAAATATTGTCTTCCCCAAATTGTAAGTTTTCCATTGACTCACTTTCTCTTGGTGGGTTATTCGCGACTCAGGAATAAAAATAATTAATTCCATTGTTTCCTCATAATTACATGTTACATTCGCAGAATTACTATTTCTTAATACCTCACATTATTCAATCTGTAAAATTTATGCAAATTTACAAGTAAAGCGGAATGTTCATGTCATAATTAATATTTGAACTTACATAACAGTTATTTTAATAAAACATTATGAACAGCAACGTACCAAATATTTCAGGAATTTCCTTATATTAGAACAGAAGAAAAACTTTCGTCTGTGTGATTACTTGGATATTTACAGACAGCCTTCGGGTAACTCATGGAAATATTTTTATGACATATATTATTTCATCTCTGTGTGTTCCCAAAACAGTAAACGTATGCGTTTGACATAATACAAAGAAATTAAGTTTTGCATTTCTCTGAAATAACAGTACTTATAATGGCCTGAAGGTTGAATATAATATTCAAGTAATAAATATTATTTTCTACTCATATCACTTAGGACGGTAAAAATGTTCTACATTATGTTTCATTTCTGCCCTAGCAGTCGGGCGTGTTTAAGTATAGTTTGCAGTATCTTTAAACTTTTTTGAAAAACCTTTGAAAAATCACCTCATATATGACGTGTTTGGTTGTTCCGAAATGTTCCATGAATCACAAGCTTTTTTTGTACTTCCGTTAACATAACAGTATCTTACTTTTTGTTAAACTTAACTTTTACTTATTATTTGTCTATAAATCAATATAATTATTTTATAACTTATATAAGTATAAACGGAGAGAAAATAGCTGCGTTGGTAATGCTTAGTAATAATTAGTTCTTATGAAAAATATTGTTAAACTGATTACTCTTAATTGCGTCGCTTTGTCCCTTCGGTGCAACTTTCTATTCTTTTTTTAAACTTTGTTTCTATAAGGTGGAGTGATACCCTTAAAGTATAACTCTAGCAGGGAGCTTCATTAAAGTTGATAATCAGCATGTATGTACTGTATAGCCCATTTATGGTACTTCAAAATTTTGTGAGACCCTGCTTAATTTTACTTTCAGGATATTTCTTCGTCTCATGTGAACACAGCTCAACCAAGTCTAGAAAATTACACCAAAGAGATAGCTCACCGCATTTGTGTGCACTCGGTGTAATTATATTTTGCATGAGAACTATTTCTTATCAGACATTACCAACACGCTTTTTTTGCAATTTTAAATTTATAAATGATATATTACAGATTATAGGCAAAATATATTCAACAGTTAAATTTGAACGAAAATAAAATACTAATATGTTAACAGTATAAAACGCTTGTGATAGATGGCGTCTTTAGGAAACAATCAAATACGTCGTACTAGGGGTGATTTATTACAAGTTTGAGTCAAAAAGTGGGAAAATACCGCAAACCGGTGTGGTTGAATCTGCCATGAGGTGACTTTGTCCCACCACTTGGAAAAACATTCAAGTGGTTCTATCTCCCGTATGGTGTAAAGAAACAATCTCTCGATCGTGTATTCCACTAGGTAGACTCTTTATGTTAACAAATGTTTATGTGCTTCAAAGCTATATATTTATCTAATAGATTGATTTTTGTAAAGTAACAATGGGGTTACATTGTATCACTGGTGTTCCTTTACGATTATTCAAACTACACCATACCTAGACAAAGTCACCCCATGTTGAGATGAGTTTGTCCCACTTTTTTGGGAATAATTTGTCCAGGTTAGGAAATGTTTATAGTTTTGAAATACGAGGTTAAGTTGTTTGTTGGAATCTCTTATATTCAATTAAATTTTGTTAAAATAATAGCTTATAACTGTTGGTCTGTTTACGCAGTTTTGGGACAAAACGAGCAAAAAAATTAGTCAATGTCACCCCAGTTGAAGAAACCACGAATAACCTATAGCTGGGTATTTGTTACTCCCCCCCTACAGCTCGGTGGCAGAGAAGCTGAAACTGGGGATGCACGTGGACCCCGAAGACTTCCGAGAAGTCACGATATACTTCTCGGACATCGTCGGCTTCACCGCCATCTCGGCCTACTCCACGCCTTTCGAAGTCGTCGACCTTCTCAACGACTTGTACACCTGCTTCGACGCCACGATCAACGCTTACACCGTCTACAAGGTCAGGGCATCATTTTATACTCTAATATTACTGTCATTAAGTTGTTTTCTATATTTATTTATACTGGTACCATAGGATTATTGTCAATTAAATTTCTCATATTAAGTCTTGAGAGAAAGTCTTTGGCATTGCTGTAAATTAATATAAAAGTTGTCTGTTATTATTTTAAGTAATGATAACTGTAGAATTTGACACTTTGTGTCATAAACTGGCCAAGAGATAAATCTTGTAGAATATAGAAGAACAAATAAATAAGCAGGTAGAGAAAGGTAGAAAGGAGATCGTGCCGCCAAGGAGAACAAAGCAAACGATGGTGTCTTGTTCGCGCCGGTGCACCGTTTAAAATGGCAGCGGGCAGGCCTTGGCTAGCTTATCTGACATAATAAGGACCTCTGGTACGGAACAAGTCAGGTCAGGTACGTTTTATATTTACATGAATATTTGTTCGCTATGAACCAGACACTGTAATTTATACAAAACGTTACTAGCTGGTGAAATTTTGATTATATAATTTGTCCTCTTGCTTCAAATCATTACGTGGAAATGAAATTAATAAAATCTCATCTTGTCAGCATATTTATTGTGATTCTTTTAACTATAACGTACTTCACAAATTCAAGCCAAAAACTTTTTTGATCAAACTTATAGCTACAGTGGTCGTAGGACATGCTACAACCCCAGCGATGAGTGCAGCCTAGCCGTGGTTGGCTTACAAACTGGCTCCCTTTCGCGGACGGGAAAATGATCTGAGCGTTCAAAGTTGACGCTGTATGTCTCCCAACGCTTTTAAAAATTACTCCAACATGTGTGGGAGTAAAAACGCAGTTACGGTACTTTGTTGTTCAGGCCATTCGTTCCCAAATTACATTACTGTTTCTGGTGTTATAATTAAGAAATTACTTAACGCGTAATATTCTTCAGCTGACAAAGTACTTGTTTCGTTGTCACGACCTATAAGTAGTAATTAAATAGAAAATTATTTTGTACATACGTTATTGCAGGGATATGTCATCTAGGAAAAAACAGAGTGTGACGTTGAAAACATACACATACAGCCAAGATAGCCAGCTTTTGTGGACAGATATTTAAAACATAAAAAATATTCCACAAAGACTTTTGTCGAGGGTTCTACCAAACTAAACGAAACAAAGAGAGAGAATGACGTGAAAAACATACTTGTTCTGTTTCCTTAATGACATAGCTGTGCAGTAACATATGTCGGAAGTAATTTTTCATTTANGTGAAAAACATACTTGTTCTGTTTCCTTAATGACATAGCTGTGCAGTAACATATGTCGGAAGTAATTTTTCATTTAGTCAGTTGCACACATTTTATAGGCTATTCGCGGTAAAGTGAGCACTTTTGAAAGCCCTCTCATTTGGAATAATGGTCAATAAAAACATTTTATTTTAGACTTAGGCTTTAACTTCCGGGTGCGGTGTTTTTATTACATACATGGCGATATTTGTTTGAAAAGGTGGATAAAGGTTAAAAAATGGTTGAAAGAAAAAAAATTACTAGGGCCTCAAAAGTGCTCATTTGACCGTGAACATCCTATATCACTGAAAGATCATCTCAATAAGCTCAAAGTTTTGTGTTCGGTGATCACCAATATGAACCAGTCGTAAGCTGAAGCAATTACACGGTTTACGAATTAATTAACCCGAAGGTGCTGAGTCTTGCAGTTTACAGTTGCGATCAAACGTAACCTTCCTCTGCATCACGTAGATAATTGTCAACGCTGGGTATGAATGTGTTGGCCGTGATCGTTCCAGATAAACTGTGCCTGAAACATAAAACCATGAAAATGAAACACAAAAGCTAAAACATTGTAATGGTACATAATTTAAACATAGATATGCTTCATTATTTATAATGAAACGCAGCATTTGGAAGGCTTTAAGGAAAAGAAAAGTACAAAACTTAAGTTTGCATATTTTATTTTACTAATGAAACAAATATATATTGAATTAACTGCAAACTATGAAATAATCTTTCTTTCAATTGATACACAGTGCTTTAAAATGGTACTTTTTTTTTAAATCCGTTAAGTAGGTTCTGAAATTCGTGACTTGTAAGAATATGTTGGGCGGCCATTTTGATGACGTCACTGGGAGTGATGTAATAATTGTTAGGTTCTCATATGGCAGGTTTATGAACTAAGAAGCCCCATTGTTTGGTGCTAGTACCAGGAAGAGAAAGATTTTGACGTTAGTTATATGCGGCTTGTTCTATGCACTAAATAGGTTTGTCCTCGCAGTAACGGAAAGAAGATGGCTGTCCTTAAACTTTTGACAGTAGCAAGATGTACGATGAACATATAATTTAAAGCATTTTGTGGATTTCAGAGTTACTCTACTACTTGACACTTAATTTCGCTTTCAGTTTATAAATCATATTTACATCATATATGTTGTAGCGATCTCCGCTGTTTACCGAAAGTGTTTGACAAAAACTGACCTTAGTTTTTTCTGGCGATGCCGTTGCTCGTGGCGAGGCAATCAAAACAGTTCGTTTGGAGATATTCACCCCCCCTCCCCCCAGCAGTGGGAAAAAGTTGGGTATTCACAAATGACTGCATATAGTTTCTATCAACACTTTGTAGTAGTACTAGCCTAAATCTTGAAAACTTAAACTGTTTGTTACCAATCTTCATTTTCCGTTTATAAATAAATAATAGTTTTACAACAATATATCTTTTAGTTAGAATATTCCCGTTGCCAAACTATAAAAAGCATTTCATACAGGTCTGCGCAAGTGGTTTCATAAAAGTTATCAAATTAAAATATTATCCTCATGACTGTTGTTTTCTATGATCATATGCATATTATCCCATCAGTTAATTGAATACATCACCAATTAATAACGGCAAAAATACTGTTTCACTTGGGGAACAAATTTAATGGTTTTTAATTTATTCGTGTGCTTGCAGTAGAAAATTACGTACTAGAATTAATTCGTTATAAAATAGTCGCGGATTAACCTAATGCTAGTTTCAATTGTACGACTAGAAACCTCACAGGTATTTATAAAAATTTTGGCACTCACATCAGTTAACTATTTATTTCAAATGCAATTAATATCCACGAAAATTACAGTAGCATACATGCTTTCAAATATAAGTTATAATATCACGTTGACTGAAGGGCAGATTGGTAAAAATTTACTGAAAGTAAGTTCTTGGAACTAAAACAGGTTACCAGAGGAAGAATACTTATGACTTGAAAACTTTCGTGTGGATGAATATTACACTAAGAAACTTCAGCTTTACTTTAAGAAGTACATACTACCTATAGCAATGAAGAAAGGTATTCATATAAACCGAATTATCAGTTTCACTAAAAAATTTTCGTCGCGGCTAAGTAGGCAATACTTAACTGTTTTTTTTCTTTGGCGTGAAATATAAATTCTAATTTTAATACGTAAGATTCATACGAGCAAAAATTTGATTTTTTTTTTTGCCTCAGATAGTAAAATTGTCAAATTGTTGCTGTGATCTGTACACATTTCCATGATAGGCTTCTCTAATCAAGCTGGAGACCAGAAGATCAGTTGATATATAAGATGACATATTTTTGCTACAGTAAGATGTCGTTATATTTCTTAAACCTTTTAAACATAGCGAAGGAAATATTATTATCAACAAGTACAGTGGTTTACTAGAATTTTTAAATGGTTATTGAACAAGTCGTTTTTCAAATCAACTCAAAGTTAAACGCACGAATAGTTATTGTGTTTTGCTATTTTTTAAATATATTTAATTAGCTGGGTAATATCAGTTATCTTCAAACATTTAGCGTATCTTAAAACATTTTCTTACTTTGGTGCAAATTAGAAGTTGCACGCCAAAATAAATGCTCTTGTTAAATTTATCGAGGCTCTGACTGGCAAATGTTTCGAAGGTAGATTTCTTCCCCTGCCATTTAAGAAATCCAGTTCACAAACATCTGAAATGTGGAAAATGCATCACGAGTAAACCTGCCCGTTGCAGTNTAAGTAGGCAATACTTAACTGTTTTTTTTCTTTGGCGTGAAATATAAATTCTAATTTTAATACGTAAGATTCATACGAGCAAAAATTTGATTTTTTTTTTTTTGCCTCAGATAGTAAAATTGTCAAATTGTTGCTGTGATCTGTACACATTTCCATGATAGGCTTCTCTAATCAAGCTGGAGACCAGAAGATCAGTTGATATATAAGATGACATATTTTTGCTACAGTAAGATGTCGTTATATTTCTTAAACCTTTTAAACATAGCGAAGGAAATATTATTATCAACAAGTACAGTGGTTTACTAGAATTTTTAAATGGTTATTGAACAAGTCGTTTTTCAAATCAACTCAAAGTTAAACGCACGAATAGTTATTGTGTTTTGCTATTTTTTAAATATATTTAATTAGCTGGGTAATATCAGTTATCTTCAAACATTTAGCGTATCTTAAAACATTTTCTTACTTTGGTGCAAATTAGAAGTTGCACGCCAAAATAAATGCTCTTGTTAAATTTATCGAGGCTCTGACTGGCAAATGTTTCGAAGGTAGATTTCTTCCCCTGCCATTTAAGAAATCCAGTTCACAAACATCTGAAATGTGGAAAATGCATCACGAGTAAACCTGCCCGTTGCAGTAACCTGGTAGAGTGGATTCTAAATGTTAATAATATTTCCTGCGTCCTCCAGAGTTTGCAAATGGAAATAGGGCCGTTAATCAAATCGTGTCGCGTCGGCTTGCGACGCACGCAGCGTAATATCGTTACTGCGGAGATGAAGAGAAGGGAAGCAATATCGATGTGATGAATAAAGATGACGGCTATTCTCAGCCTCCCTTGAGGGACATTACAAAGTATTTTCTTTAGCAGAATAAAGGGACCGTTAGCAGGAGCGGGGCAATGTACAAAATCCCCTTTGGGACTTCCTTTCATAGCTGGTTCTCGAGACAGTAAAATTACTCTTACAGAAAAATGATGCTTAATGGTATACCAACTATCGCATTTGCCTCACTTCACTATCGTTTCGATTCGACTTTGAAATAGATCCAAGTCTCGATTTTCCCCCACGAGTTTAGCTAACACGACTGTTGGTGAGGNGTTTCGATTCGACTTTGAAATAGATCCAAGTCTCGATTTTCCCCCACGAGTTTAGCTAACACGACTGTTGGTGAGGATGAGTGAGATATCTTGGATTGCCCCCGCTTCCAGCAATATGGCAGCCGTGGCACAGTAGTCAGATCACGCATGTCCAATTATGGCGAACCGAGTTCACTTCCCGACGGGGAAAAACAGAAATTTGTTTCGAATTTGAGAAACTTGGCGGAATTTACCACTAAACAGTCCGGTTTTTTCGGGGTAATTCGGTTTTCTACACCGCCACATCCAACGCAGCTCTATATTCATCTCGCTTCACCCCCCTCCGCCACGGTGTTAAGAACCTTGGCTTTAAACAGCCTTGGCCACAAAAATATTTTTTTTAAATTTTATATTTGTGCCACATGATGTTTAACTTGCAGACATTATCAGTGACTAGTTTTCACTAGGATATATTTTTTTAGATCTCGTTATTTTTTCAAAATGACATGTCACAGTCAAAATTGTACTGCTTTTGTAACGAACAAATAAAAAATAAATAAAAATATTTGCAAAGACTTAACACAGGAAACTGAAAGGTTTTGTCTTAATACATTTTAACGTATGCATGGCAAAAGATATTCTACCAAAATTGAGGGCAGCTACAAACAATATGCAAACATTTCCTTATCTAAAGCAATTTTTCTAAATGGCTTAAACATTTCCTTGTGCGATTTTATATACACATTGAAGTAGCTCTTGGCATATTATTTCAGTGTAAATTATCTCATTTCTATTCGTAAGTTCGTTTTCATTATTTATGCATTTCTAAAACAGTAAAATTGTGATTAGAGCATGTATTTATGCCAAAAATTTGTGCTCGAAAATATTCCTCTAGGAAAGAGTAATTTCTGATAATGTCTAAATGTTGAACAGTAGGTGGTAAAAATATAAAATTACAAATTTTTCCATTGTCAACGCTCTAAATAATTGCCGGATTCTTTCTCATTGGCACGCTCGCAACCGATTTTAAATGAAGGCCATCTTTTCATTTTATCCTAACAGCAGTTCACCCTCGCCATTCCGTGTTCCTCAATTAAGGTTCATCGTATCTGTGCTTGTCGATTTTTCCGAACCTCACATTTTACTGTACGCTACCAATATACTAATAAGCACAAAGTGAAAAATAAATAAACTTTACGTCGGTAAATGATTCACGCAACACCGAACTTATCAGCTAGCTTGCATAGAATTTGTACAGACAAACAAAATTTAAAAATTTTCAGAAATGTATCTCTGGGTATCATTGGCGTGCCACGCCATTAATTATCAAAGTTTTATAGCTCCAGTCAGTAGATTTTAACTGACCGAGTCACTAGACGGTGATCCGATTGATAAGTCGGGAAGAGACTATGCTGACATTTCGCTGCATACATGATCTCGGATGCTGCACTATTTTTGTAAATGCTGCAAGTATTATTCTCCCATGAAAGGCTGTTTCCGCTATCTTCCAAAGAGAGAAAAACTATCCATGCTTTTGATTAAAACTGCAGAACTGCGAGACGTTGCTGGCCAAAATGCCGTATTTAAATGCGAGGTTTCGATGCTCAACTCCTGGGTAAGCTAGGGTTGTGGGCCTATTTTTATTTTAAGGTTTAACAATTAATTTCGTTTAACGTGTAATCCGCATCTCGATTAGCTTTTCATCATTAATTGGGCGTCACAAATAAACAAGTTTCCAAAATGACTTAAATTCTTAAATTGGATATGTTTCCCTTTCGTGCTATTTCGAACACCGTGCAACAAGTAACAAAAATTTCACTAGGAGCAACTATTTAGTGACTGATATTTGCAAATTGAGCTCTGATATAAGATATTAGATGAAAAATTAGAGACTGAGTATATAGAATTTTCGTTTTACTACATCTTATTGTTTTGGAAATTNATAAGATATTAGATGAAAAATTAGAGACTGAGTATATAGAATTTTCGTTTTACTACATCTTATTGTTTTGGAAATTGAATAGGCATGCAAGTATTTATCTACTAGTGTGTCTTCTTTAGTTGTCATTCACTGGATTTAGTCTTTAGATAGACAGCCTTCCAAAGAATTTATATCCCATATTAGAGTGAAGAGTGAAGAGATTTGGGCGGCTCTTAACATCGAGGTCCTGAGAGCTGATGAGGGTGAAGTGAGGCGAGTATGGAGCGGCGCCGGAATGAGGGGGCGGGGGAAACGGGGGACACCCGAGAAAAACCCGCTGACCAGCGGCATCGTCCAGCACGATTCCCACTTGCGAGAATCCGGAGTGAGCTGGCCGGGGATTGAGTCCGGTTGGCTATGGTGGGAGGCGAGCAGTCTAACCGCTCAGCCACCGTGGCCCACACTTCTGCCAAACACACTCATAGGATTTATGCATGCACTGATTCCGCCAGCACCCAATTTAGTAACAACTTCAGATCACTCTTTCCATTCCTGAGAATTGAATAGTTTTCTTCTTATCGTCGATACCGAAGCTACAACGTGTTGGTTTCTTTTCGTTATTGGCGTCTCCTGACGAGGGTTACCCGGGAAGAGCGGCTATCCGGGAGTGCAGGTTGTTGCTGGGAGTGCAGGTTGTTGCTGGGAGTGCAGGTTGTTGCTGGGAGTGCAGGTTGTTGCTGGGAGTGCAGGTTGTTGCTGGGAGTGCAGGTTGTTGCTCGGAGAGCCTCCAGTTCTTGTCGCGAGCTGGGCACGTGTGTGAGCGTTGCTGCGGGTGCAGGTGGAGACGATAGGAGACGCCTACATGGTCGTGGGCGGCCTGCCGGTCAGGATAGCCGACCACGCGGACCAGGTGGCGACCATGGCGCTCGACCTGCTGCACCAGAGCGGCAAGTTCAAGATCCGGCACCTGCCCTGCACGCCGCTTCGCCTCCGCATCGGCCTGCACACAGGTGAGTCTCGTCCGCCCACGCTCGCTTCCCGTTCCCCTAAAGCCATGTTCACATTAACCATCATGATACTGTTACAGACATTGTAAGTCTGCGTCACTCGTTACAGNGTTCCCCTAAAGCCATGTTCACATTAACCATCATGATACTGTTACAGACATTGTAAGTCTGCGTCACTCGTTACAGCACCTTAACGCAATATGGATAAATACGAGCAATGTATCACACGCTATTGTTTACTGTAAAGAAGGTTGGACGCTTAAAAGATAAAATTTGCGTAGCTTCACTAACAAATGAAATTCAAAATATGATGCCTTACAAAACCGTAACCATTGTGCCACCAATACGCCTNAGAAAACCGTAACCATTGTGCCACCAATACGCCTAGAAACGTAGCACATTTACCGTAGAAAGAATCATAATTCCTCCCAATTCAAAGTGAAGTGCGAACGGGATGTTTTTGGCATCACGTTAACAACACAAAGTCTCTAGTTTCCGAATGGGTCGGTAACTATAGCAAAAAAACCATTTTATAAAACTGATGCAAACATATTTCCCAAACTCTGATGCCCGTTCGCCGTGTGTTGTGCCATGTGGACGAATTAGGCGGAAAAATAAGCNTAAACATATTTCCCAAACTCTGATGCCCGTTCGCCGTGTGTTGTGCCATGTGGACGAATTAGGCGGAAAAATAAGCGGTAACACGAGTGTGCTTGACTTACGCTACTCGTTCTCGGAGGCTGCTATATAATACGATGTTCTGACGCTCGTGTATATTACGCCTCTTTCCTCCGCCTCTGGCCGACCACGCTTGANGCTGCTATATAATACGATGTTCTGACGCTCGTGTATATTACGCCTCTTTCCTCCGCCTCTGGCCGACCACGCTTGACTAAGACTGGAAAATAACGACACAGGGATGACGCACCGTATTCGTGCGCACTCGTTTTGATAATATTTTGCATAATAACTATTTATAACTAGGCATTGCCAACACACCTATTCCCCCCGTATTGATTTGTGTTAAATATAAATTAAATATTGTAATATTGAGATATCTTATAAGTGATAGTTTAATTTAACCACAAATAAGATACTTATATGACAATAAAACTATAAAACGCCTATAAACAATCAAACACATCATACGTGGGATGTTTTTACAAAGGCTTGATTCAAAAAGTGTGAAGAAACCGGTAACATACTTTAGCCGTAGCCGTACTGCCCATTCAGTTTAGTTTCTTTTTAACACNTACTGCCCATTCAGTTTAGTTTCTTTTTAACACTTTGAGAGCGGAACAGATTCAAGATAAGCTAGGATCGAGTCGCCCACATTCACGACTGCGTGACTGGAGAACCGCAAGTCTCGCGGCTTCATTCGACAACAATCTAGACTCCGCAATCCTTTGTGTGCTCGAGCTTCAGTCAGTTCTTTGTTGACTGATGCTCCAGTTATACCTCAGACCGAGNACTCCGCAATCCTTTGTGTGCTCGAGCTTCAGTCAGTTCTTTGTTGACTGATGCTCCAGTTATACCTCAGACCGAGTAGCGCGGGATTCGTTCCTTTGTTTTCCTTGCAGGTCGGTTGTTGGTTGAAAGTGGTCAGGGGCGTGTCTGACAAAGCGAGGTCCAATAGAAGTATAAAATCTAATAAACATGTGACTGGAGTTTAACATGTTCTCAAATGAATCCACAATGCATAAGGTTAGGCTGGTCTTTGCTCTCCTGTTCACGGCCGTCCTCTTGGGTTCACACAACACTGGACACGCGAATTATATTTATTGTACGACGATCATTACTGGCCGGCTCTTTGCCAATATGATGACGAGTTGAAGCTGATCCAATAAAATGTTCTTCCATACGTAGAATAAAATACATTCCATTCTGTTCATTTAAGTAATTTACACCTTAAGTATTGCTGACATAATATTACGTTCCAGATAACGTTACGAAAACTGCTTGGCTAAGTAATATTTATTCGCACGTGTCTTCAAAGAAAGCGGATGTTGTAATATTTATTTTAATGTAATGTAACGTAATGATATAATTAAACAAACATCTTCAAATTACTGCATGTAAATATTATTTATTAAATTAAAATATTTATAAACGAAATAAAAATTATTGTATGTTAGCTCAAAAAAAATCGCATTTCAATGTCTGATTTATTACTGAATATTTAAAAATGTGGGCTAGTTTAAATGTGAAATTAATATTTTATTATTATCGTCGTAATTGTAGCTAAAGACTTACAGCTGTCTTAAATAACCTCATAATACTAAATGTGCATGACACTGACAACGAAATGGCAAGTAGTAAGCTTATTGCCTTTCAAGTATACTGATTGTTCCGTCATTTTCGCTTTCGCTCAGCTCTTGTCTATCAAGGTGTGTTTACGGAGTTTGCGCCTACAGCGCTCTTTGTAGTTCTCAGCTCCCTCTTTGTGTAAACTAGCAAAGTTATTTTTCAATCCGTGCGCTCGCAACAACCCAGGAAATTGTGTTATCGTTGTTTCTCTTGCAGGTCCTTGCTGTGCGGGAGTTGTAGGTCTCACAATGCCGAGGTATTGCCTCTTCGGAGACACCGTCAATACAGCTTCCAGGATGGAGTCGACAGGTAATGTCAAAAATACTTTGATAAAAATTCACCTTTACCTCGGTGATAAATGTAATCATGGAAAACTATGTATTATTTCGCAGTGGTTCTGGTTTTAATACACTTACAGTATTTCAAAACAAGAAGTAACCAAATAATATAACGCATTACAGGAAAGTTCGTATAAGTAACCAAATATGTTGTTGCTTAAACGAAGTTCATTTTTTGTTCTTATCTGGTTGCCTCAAACGTGTAAGTTTTTTTTTGGTGTAACCAAATATTCGTACGGCTGTACATTAAGTAGTTGTGTTTTATATATTTTTAAATTTCAAGACTTGCGCGAGTTTAGAATCAGGAACTTTTGTATCCGAAATTTATGTAAGAGTGAGATCTGTCAAAGTAATTATAAATGTGGAAAAAATGTTTTTATGCTTATAGCAACTCGAATGAAAGTAATTTATGTATATACATATTATTTAAAGATTCCCATTCTTACTTGTGTCTTTTCTGTTGCAATTGTTTCACTGAGAACACTTGTGTTATTGTGAAGTTTCACTAAATATACATTAACACAAATTGTCTTCATCTTNGAATTGTTTCACTGAGAACACTTGTGTTATTGTGAAGTTTCACTAAATATACATTAACACAAATTGTCTTCATCTTAATTGTCTCAGAAATTATTAACACACTCTTGAAATA
Organism: Clitarchus hookeri; assembly: GCA_002778355.1. NCBI lineage: Eukaryota > Metazoa > Arthropoda > Insecta > Phasmatodea > Phasmatidae > Clitarchus > Clitarchus hookeri. Next base: position 410,870 of record NQII01000978.1, on the reverse strand, counting down.
TACCGGATGTGTAGCTCGCACCTATTTTTCTGTATCTATGCAACCCGCACACAGTTTTACCCATTTAACAAAACATCAATCGTAGCAGAACACCACGTGCGCGTTGATTCATTGTCATCTGTACTGTAAGTAGTGAACGGATTGTGTTATGTCAGCAATGCGTTGAGAAGCAGCCAGGTTTAAAAGAATGCACATCCGTTTATTGTGTTGAAACATATTATATCGATGTTAACCGAATATGTTGGTACGTGACGATTGCGTGCTTAGTAACACACATCTGCTCGGCTAACAGACGAGGCGCCGTAACGTGTTCATATATGGCATGGGACTCTGCTACACAAGAGACAATTATTTTACAGCAGAGGAGATATTGTGTTAGATGGGTAATTTTGTGTGCGGGTTGCATAGATACCGAAAAAAAGGCGCCGGCGACTTACCCGCATATTCAAGCCAAGGCAAATGATCCGGTTACTCCATCGCCAACAAAATGAATGCCTGTTCTCTACCCAGCTGATTGTATGCCGTCAGCCTATCAAACTGTTCCAGATAACCATTTATTCATATAAAAATATGTTGCTTTGACACTATCACGAAGTTTATAAAGTTCACGGGAACCAAAATTGTGGCTGANTTATTCATATAAAAATATGTTGCTTTGACACTATCACGAAGTTTATAAAGTTCACGGGAACCAAAATTGTGGCTGATAATACTTGTGCAAAGTGTACTAATTACAGGGTTATGTTAAAAATCCATGTAAAAACTGTATGAGACGTAAGTTATAGAAAAGAACGTAGGAAACGTAATACGACCTATGACGTAAAGTGATTATTAAGGACACGCACTTGAAAATTAAGAATTAAAACNAAAATACTTGTGCAAAGTGTACTAATTACAGGGTTATGTTAAAAATCCATGTACAAACTGTGTGAGACGTAAGTTATAGAAAATAACGTAGGAAACGTAATACGACCTATGACGTAAAGTGATTATTAAGGACACGCACTTGAAAATTAAGAATTAAAACAGTTATTTGCGAAATGGCAGAAGATACGTCAGATGAAACAACAAATTCATGAAAAGTGCTAGTTTTATTTTATATCTGACATCTGTGAACATTTGGAGGGTAATAACAACGCCCGTCATTATGTCGCATACGTGGCAGGTAACCTACAGCAACCTTTCAAACGTTGCATGTTTTTTCGCGAACCGTAAGCCTGTGAGTGTTGCACTTTGGAAAAGTTTATTATTCCTTTAATTTACACATTACTGGTACGTCAGCCACGGGTGATACGCTTTTATGGGTTCGTAAAATGGCGCTCCCTAATTTATTTTTGACAAGCTATTTTATTACCGACCAATTTTGCAAATAACAAATTTATTTTCTAATTTTCAAGGGCATATCTTTTCTTTAATAATTACTGTAGCTCATGCGTCCTATTATGTTTCCTAAGCCAATTTTCTTAATTGGATCATATCAGAATGTTTGTACCTGGAGTTCGTGATAAAACTGTAATGATTAAATCGGAACAACCAAACAGTTGCTTGGCTCAACAAATTATATCTAAAAGCTTTATTTGATTCAAGCGAACAAATGCAGATGTTTGGAAAAATAGCACATTATTTTTGTCAACAAAATGTATTTAATTGCAAACAAGTACTCTTTTAGGACAATGGAGAAATATTGCTGCACGCGAATTCCTGACGCTGAATATCAAGAACAGATCTTAATCACATAATATATAATTTGATGACGTTAGATTTATTGACACGATGTTCTATTGCTCGTAACTATCATATACAGCAATAAGTGATACGGTCTTAGCTTTCGATTTCAAAATTGCCAAATTTCTGAGAAAAATTAGATATATAAACCACCAAATTGGCATATATGCGTAAATAAAAGTGCTAAAAAATGTTGTTTACGACTCTGTTTACTGACATTTATATGCCAAGAAGAAAAATTATTTTTCTTGTAAAATTTCTAANTTTGCGTAAATAAAAGTGCTAAAAAATGTTATTTACGACTCTGTTTACTGACATTTATATGCCACGAAGAAAAATAATTTTTCTTGTAAAATTTCTAATATGAGATTTAAAAAAAATTAAATTCGGTTAAAATTAGGAAATTGATGTTTCAATTTTGATATTACAATGTTCTGCGTTATAAAATTNAAAAAAATTAAATTCGGTTAAAATTAGGAAATTGATGTTTCAATTTTGATATTACAATGTTCTGCGTTATAAAATTGTATTCATTTCAAAACAATTACTTTGGCTATTCTGATATGCGGTGTGTATAGGTTAGCATAAGAAAAAAGTCAACAAATATTTATCAGACTATTGCTGTATATGTTGGTTTTTTAAATTCTAATAAATAGTCAACAAAAGAAACCCCGTCGATTTAATATGTAAAGCAGTTCAAATTCAGTCATTGATTTTATATATCTGAAATTTACGCACGGCTTAAAGGCTTCCCTTAGTTGTTCAGTAAATGTATTTGGCACCAGCAAGTATACGACTCTCTCAATGTAGTTGTTGGCTATACTCGTGAGATTGTTTCAGGTTCTCCGTGGAGAATCCACATATCGCAAGCGACCAAGGAGAGGCTGGACGAAGTGGGAAACTACCAGCTGGAGTATCGCGGCGAGACGGATATCAAAGGCAAGGGGAAGATGCCCACCTATTGGCTCCTGGGGAAGGGCGGTTTTGACAAGGAACTTCCAACGCCTCCTCCGATTGGGTACGCATAGCCTCTGCAACCCGCTTGACATTTCTCGCATATGCGTGTGCTGTTCGATTGATGATATTTGCGAGCTTGTGAGTGAGTGAANATGCGTGTGCTGTTCGATTGATGATATTTGCGAGCTTGTGAGTGAGTGAAGAGATTTGGGCGGCTCCTAACATCGAGGTCATGAGAACCAACGAGAGTGAAGCAAGGTGAGTACGGAGCAGCGCCAGAATGCAGGGACGGGGGGAAACGGGAGATCACCGAGAAAAACCCGCCAACCAACGACATCGTCCGGGACGTTTCCCACATGCGAAAATTAGGGGACGTCCTTGCCGGGAATCGAACCCAGAGTTCGCCTTTGTGGGATGCGAGTAGTTTATAACAACTACACCACCGCGACACCCATTTGCGTGCTTGTAAAACCTTTATTATGCATGGCATACATCTGATTATATATACAAACATATATGTATACATAAACACACACACATGTATATATAAAACCAAGAAACTCGTTGGCCTTTTCTATTGCCGAAGCTGATTAAGCGGATAGCATAAAAAAACACTCAGAATTAAATGCAATCCATACGCAGTAGCTAGAAATAAAATGTCACCAAAATTCGTGCAAAACATTTTTAAAAAATATTTTTTCTGAGTTAAATTTAACCACATCAATGACACGAAACTTCAAAAACATTATACATATATACATATATACATANTTCGTGCAAAACATTAAAAAAAAATTTTTTTTCTAAGTTAAATTTAACCACATCAATGACACGAAACTTCAAAAACATTATACATATATACACACATATATATATATATATATATATATATATATATATATATATAGGCTGATTCACAGCACCCGTATCACCCCTTGTTATCGGTAACAACACGACGCCGGGGGTTCGCGAAAACATTTCGATAACTCTCGTATATCCTACATGAAGCATCGATTGGTAGTGATCCCATTGCCCCGAACATACTGGAGGTAGGGGCATGGGAGGTGAGCTTTGAAATGGCAAATGGGTATGTGGGTAGAATAAGGCATTTTTGGCGCTCAAGACCGTAACCAACAGATAGAGAAATCTCCAGAAAGGGGATTGCCAACCCAAACTGCTCCCAATCCGACCACCAAGGTACCCCAGAGGAGAACTATGAACGGAATCCGCCACAATCCGCCACATGTATGCTAAAGAAAGATTAAAACACAAGGATGAGCCTTACCAAGTCGTCGTACCTTTTACATGATCAAGGGAAATCTTTAATGATATAAAAGCAGGCTTTAATCACATGTATGCACAATTCAAAAGAAAAACAGTATTATCAAATATTAAGCTTTGTGCTAGTTCACAAGAAGTTACTATGGTAATTTACTTTATCTTCATTCAATTATTTAATACTTTAAATAAAGCTTCTAAACTCAGAAATAAAAGGTTACAAATAAATACATATTTTTAAATATTATTTGATGTTCGGATGTGGACACCGAAGAGCCCACAAAGCCTCAATAAGGAGGCAAAACAAAAACAAAAAACATTAAAACACGACACGAGTATTACTATACTTATGCATTTACAGATATGTGGGTTCACCCATGAGTATTTATACTTGTTACAATAGAGAATAATTTGCTGAAACCTTTGCATTAAAAAAATAATTTTAACACATGAAATTTTTTTTACTTTTTGTCCAAGCTTTTCTGGTTAGGTCGAAATTCCAAAGAAGACGAGAAAACGGGCAGCCATGACGGTTTGCTCTGTTAAGTGCTAATGCAGAAAAGTAAAAAGAAAACTTACTGACATTTGCCAGGAGTTGGTCCGGACTCCGGCGCAAGGCGAAAAGAAAAAAAAAATCAGCTCATGGTCCCATCACACATCTAGGCCATGGCACAAACCAGGAAGGTGTACTTTGCATCATAGTCAGCTACAGCTTTAAATCACGGGTAAAACTTGAACAGAACTAGGATTTAACACAAATTAGGTAAATAAGTTTAATGCCCACATTAAACGAAGAATTATCGGATGGCAGAGACAATACAGCATCCGAATTACTGACCGTGAGCGGTTTATGAACTTATTATAACATTATGTTAGAAGATCACCAAGCAGTAAAAATAAATGCGTCGTTACATCTTGAAAAGGTGTTGTGAAGAAGGTCGAGTCAACACTTTTATTTCACAAACAACCGACACACACGACATGGCCAATCGATACATCTCGAATCACCATGTCGCGGTCACCAAAGTTATCAAGAGTAAAAAAATACTGTATATTATTATTTAATTCAGTTTACAATACTAATTATTGTAAAAATATTATAAACGTATAACGTGCATTACCATCAAGAGATTAAACAACAAAGGGCACAAGATCTGCCATCTGGTGTGACAAATGTGAACTGAAAACCAGATTATGTAGGGACAGCCCAAAAATGTTCGCTCCTTTAAGAGCAACAAACATACTGAAAATAGGATGATTACATTATTTTGTTACTGCTTCTTGCATTTAAAATTACAAGTTTCAAACCAGCTTTTGAATTAAGGTTACACCAATCTTTAACATGATATAATAAATATTAAAAAGGGAAACAAATTGCCATGAAAAAAGATTTGTTTCCATAATAACTAAGGAAAGACGATGGGGCTTTGCCAAAAAGGAATGAATTTGCGAGCAATATCAAATTAGAATAAAATAGGTTAGAGATAAAATGCCACAACATGGCACATTAAGACACCTTTTTTTCTNGAGCAATATCAAATTAGAATAAAATAGGTTAGAGATAAAATGCCACAACATGGCACATTAAGACACCTTTTTTTCTGATGAGCATAGTTTACGCACAAAAAATTAAATCATCTAAGCATATGGTTTGTGACGTGCGTAATCTACGCACAATGCAAATTGATCGCAAACGTGTTTTTCTTACCACAATCAAAAGGAAATCAACGAAACAGGTTGTTTTTCTGACGTGCATACCTAGTTTACGTACAATCAAAAGGACGTTTGGTGTACTGTAAATACCGGTATGGCGTGAGAGAACTACCGTAAACTAGGAACTGGGAACACTCATTGGCACACAGCACTCTTCAAAAGTGTTCTTAATGTAGACCATCCCGTATCACTTTCATGTTCCTCTCACTTTCCCTGATAACCCAGACAGATACATTTCCTTGCGAAATAAATAGCTATTACCAAAATGCATACAGCTGTACATATACTAGTGAACGGCTTGATAGAAACGTTGCATGTGACTGGTCTCTATGCGATAAACTCTAATGTTTTTGTCAACAAAAACATCCGGCAGTATAGGATCTATAATAAATTCTTTCCTTTCAAATTTATCTATTTGAAGTAGTATATATTTTTTATAATAATTGTGTACACTTTTGTCACTTAATACAGAATTTACTTTCTGGTCAAAATTATATATGTAGGTCTATATTGGCATATTCTACACATAGTTAGAACAATGAAAAAATTTTCTATCACTTTATTACTATACAAAAACAAGATATTTTTTTTACTTTTTGAATGTACTTTAATGATAAAACGTATGAGGTGCACTTATCTTCTTACTTCCCGTACATAAAATAGGGCTTAAAAATACATAATAATATTAATTAACTGTCATAATTCTCTTTAGAGACACTGACATTTTAAAATAGCTAAATTTTTTTATCATATTTGGTTATAGATAAATTTTGCATGTTTGATTTTAAGCGTTATGGGCTAAACTTTGGCATACAAGTTATATGTAATAAATATATTGATTCAGCTGATAAAACACCTATGCAACAATGTAAGTTTGTATGATAAAAAGTATAAATCGTAAAATGACAACGCTGAGTCATGTTTTTTGATTAAATGTAGCGTCTTAGTGTCGTTAACGCCATTGAAAATGTTTAACATGGGAAAGTCTACAAAATAGTTTTTTATTTTCGTTCTAACAAAAATTTTCTGAATTTCATATAATTTATTAGGTTCCTGAGATTACGTATAGGATGCTCACACAAGCTATTATCGTTTACAATTACCCGCTGGCCAGCGCTGCCCTGACCGTCAATGGGGATTGGTATCCTTATGGTAGGGCCTTTCTTCGTATTGTTCTCGAACACTCGGTCTGTAATGGTTGCTGAATGTCTTCTCCTCTTACGGGAATCGTTTCCTTGAAAACAAANTTGTTCTCGAACACTCGGTCTGTAATGGTTGCTGAATGTCTTCTCCTCTTACGGGAATCGTTTCCTTGAAAACAAAGGGATTGTGCAACGGTAAAAAAAAAGTTAACAATTCTAACATTGACTTACTTGCGGTTCCTTAAATAAGTTCTTACACAAATCCTTCAGACGGCCACAGAAACCATTTCNTTCTAACATTGACTTACTTGCGGTTCCTTAAATAAGTTCTTACACAAATCCTTCAGACGGCCACAGAAACCATTTCAGTGAAATCGAGAAATAAAACTCAAACATTGCTTCTTCAATTGTATTCCTATTTGCAATAAGAAACGATACCGTCTAGAAGGTCTACGCCTTCATAAAATGAATGTAAATAGCCAGGCTTGAGGCCACTGAATGCCAATGAAACATTTTTGTTTTTGCCATACCTTTATGCACTTGATATTGTGGCGGCACTGTCAGAAGTGGTTGTTAAATATATAGATTTGTTGCTAACTCACTTTATGACACGGATTTTAACTCCATCAGTATTGGTGCCTTTGTCTTCAATCGTACCTCTTCACATTTGTTCCATAATTTTATCTGGTGTAATCGTCAAGCCAGAAAATCCATAGTCTCTTATTGTTTTAGAGAGCGTATACCAATCTTAAAGAGCTCCACAAAGAACGCAGGAGTTTATATCAGTTATNAGTCTCTTATTGTTTTAGAGAGCGTATACCAATCTTAAAGAGCTCCACAAAGAACGCAGGAGTTTATATCAGTTATGAACGGATGTAAGATTTTTTTCCATGTGAAACACTCTCAGTTAATCACAAAACGTCATTGCCACTAGCTCATATTCTAGGCAGTGATTCGGGGGACTCCCCACTACTTGTGTATGTTTCAAAATCATAAACTACATACATTAGGTTAGAAAATTTTATATACTCATTTGTTAGGGTTGTATTTTGAGAGTCGACGTATCCTTAAATTGAAATTTTTCTCATCAACACTAAGCATAAGATCCTCAGAAGGAATTTCTCTGAATTAAGTTATAAGGAAGTCAACAAGCGACCATATCTTGAAAAGACAACCTCTTTCTGTGTCTGCCTGAAAGGGTAGTATTTTTTTTACGTTGAAATAAAGGTTTGATTATATTTCCTCCAAGATATTTCTTTACATATCTGCAACTGTGTGACACTTTGACGACCAGCACATTCTAGCACATGAAAATCATGATGAAGCGGATATAAACATTTAGATTGGGGGGGGGGGGGGGGNTCGTTGCAAGGGAGAGAAGCACTTCCAATCATAATTTTACGAATCAATGTTACATTTATCAAATAAAATAACTATTTGAAACAATTCTGATATTATTTCATTTCAGTTTTAAATCATTCATAGGGGCTAATTTAATGGCAATGTGATAGTTTTGGGGAAGGTTCATGTCCTATAATTACGCCCTTCAGGATCCGCCTTTGCCATAGTACACATGTAGCCACATGAGCTTATCAAATATATAGTTCCAGTTGCATCTTTATTTAGCGGTTTCGTTACATTTTCTTTCGTAAACTGCAAATATCTGACCCTTCTTGTTTTAAAATCCTCATAATATCTGTCTAAACTACTGAGTGGGATCCATGAGCAAATAATGATGAGTTTAAGTCCCATGTATGGATGTTTTTTGCTGACATAGAGGTTTACAATCCTTATTACATAAGTTCTGTTTGTCTTTCTGTTTTACCATTTTGATCGCAATCATCTTTCCAGAACCAGAAACGAACTATTCAAAAGCAGTTGACGTAGTTTCTGGAAGAATTGCGTTGGTAGTTCAAGGCTCGACCTCAAATTCACTTGTGGAGCTAAGGTCATCTAAAAAATTAAAACACTTGACAGTGTTCCAGACAATTATTTTTGGTGGGAGCCCATAAATTCATACAGATTATTGCGTGCAATCTACTAATAAATTATTTGGCTTTCCTTCACTTGCTCCAGTGTCGTCTAAGTTGAATTCTGGATTCTTCGTTTGCAACTATATTCAGATGGGAACAACAGAGGTTCCCCATTCAGTCTCCGTAACATTTCCATGTACGAAATAAAATGAATCAAGTTAAAAATGTCCTGCACTAAAGAATCATGTGTGAACCTGACGAAAACTTGTTCACAACTGATATAATAAAGAAAATATATAAACATGATATATCATGAGCCATGTTGTAAGGCGAACATTTGTCTTGTATTTGTAGAAATGTTATGTTAGCTTTTACTGTTCCTGTCAATTGGGTCAGATTTAACCCGAACATATTTTAGATTTTTTTCACTGGGTCGAATATGGCCACTACTACTAAACATTTGATAAATTTGAAGCGTATTTCCGTTGTAGGTACTGACATAGTACATATAGTTATAAGTAAAATAAGTTATTGTGAGTTTTTATAAAAGTTATACTTTACTTCAAAGTAGGTTGGAAAATTAACTAACTTTGTATGTTCGGTCAGACACGTTCGTTTCACGACAAAATGGTGAATGACACATAGTGCACTGAGTAGCCTCTAGATTGTATCTGAAGCCAGAATAACGTGCATAAAAGTGTCCCAGTTATAA
>NQII01000978.1:312906-397684 GCA_002778355.1 Clitarchus hookeri | reverse complement strand
GCGCATCGAGGAGGTCCCCGCGACGCCGGGCCGCCTCCGGTACAGCGGCGGCGGCGGCAACCTCTACCGCCACCGCATCGAGCTGCCCGCCTTCTCGCGCTCCTCTGCCTCCATGTCTGTTGACTCCCTCAAGTAGGCCCACAGGCCATTACCTGCTTCGATCCATCGAGCACAACACGGTCGAATTCCGCGTTCTATCGAAATCATAACTGGACAAGCACAATTAGAGTTCGTGTCTATATATTAGTAGGGTATCCGTGTGTTTCGTAAATTCTTTCGATGACACGTTAATCATGACGAATGTAAACTCGTAGGTGTTGGACACGACCTGGACAAATCTTGAGCCAGTACTGAAGAGAGAAAAATGTCGTGACCGTATGACGTTCACCCAAGTCGAATAAAATAGAAGCCTCTCACCATGGTAGCAGCCAATCAATTAACGATTGCGGCCCAAGTATACAAGGTGTATTAGAATAACATGTCAAAATCCAAACAACAGCATGTGTGGATTAATTTAAATAACAAATCCCAGTAAATAAAATATCGTTGGAAAGTTAATCTAATATTCTTTTATTTTAAGTGGAAATAGTAAAGCAGGGTCGGGAGTGCGTAACTTAATATCTCCGCTTGCCTAACAAGTTGAATATCACGAAGGCGTACGGCCCTGGTGCGTCGTGTGGTGACGGCCTGTATATAGGGCATCGTAAGAATTTGTGAAGACCCTACTTCGCCAATACTGCTGCTTGTGTGTTGCAAGTGAAATTAAATAACTTCTGGCAGCCTTTACTACACAACTGCTATTCCCCCATTTATGGTGTCCAATATTGTGGCGCTCTCATCAAGGCGCACCAGTTTCGTTCGTCTTCGTAATATGCAAATTGTTTGGAACGGATGCGTTAACCTGCGGAATCCCTGCGTTGTTTATCCCCCCAAACTTAATTTTAAAAATACTAGATGACCTTTCTAAACATTTTGTTACTGTGATTTATTGTTTATATTTGCACATAAAATGAAATGGTTTTTTTCGACACGTTGTTCAAAATCTCCTTGTATCAATGACTGAGATGTATGGGCTGGGGTCAAATGAATTTGCGAAATCCCCGTACCTTTACTGATTGGTTACGGTGTGCTCACGTTAATTTACTGGAATGCCGATTGATTTAGATAAACACCATTATTTTTTCTTGTTCAAAAATTCATAGTGCGAAGTGACCCCTCAATTTTTAGAGAATTGACTTCCCCCGTCTGCTCTCTTGTTAGATTAAGTGACCTTTAAACACAAAGACAATTAATGATTTTTAAATATGTTAGTCTCTATTTAATATAATAAAAAATTATCAGCTACTATTACATGCTCATTGCTCTACGGACAGACAACTTACAATATGATTTTAAAAACGCAGCTAAGAACAAAGCGAGTTTAAACAAATGTTTGTTTAGGTTTAAGAAAAATATGGTCGGAACAGTCAAAATGTGTAACATTGTTCACAACTGTGGAAGCTATAATGTGTGCTTAAAAAATGAATAGGTGAGCAAATTTTGACCTACGAAAATTAAGATCTTAAGTGTGTGTACGTTTGTGATTTCCATTTAATATGGAACGAAAATTGCAGGTTATGGGTTGCCCAAGACCATTTGAAATTGTACAGATATCTGTATAATTTGTAAGTCAATCATTATTACGCAGTATGCTTACTAATAAAGTATTCTAGTCATGGTGCCAAAAATTAGGTATCTGTGATATTAAATTTAGATCTAATAGAGAAGATGAGCACTCGAAAATGTACGTCATATGAGCCATTTAATTCCACCGACACTGTAAAAAAATTCGAGAAAATAGTAATTTACATGATTTGAATAAACATGCGGCCTATAACGTTTATCTGAATAATGCCATTTTTGTTGCAGAAATTTTATTTGAGTCTGGTCTTCGCAGAAAATGGATGTAACCAAATAGCTATTTGAATCAGGTCAACGCTTGAATGGGAAAAACTTTGAAACATAAATGTTAGTGCAGCGGGTGTTACACCTTCTGCTAATTACATTTTTATAAATATGAGATAATAGATTATTTAATTACCTACAGTTTAAATGGTCAACTAATTTTGAGAATAGAATATTTATTTGTCTTCTTATATATAAAAATTTTTATGATTAGACAGCTAATTTGCCTCAAGATCACACATGCATGTACATTTCCATATAATTTCAAACTTTTACTACTTGACGTTAATGTGTTTACCAGGAAACTTGAAGAAAATTATTTACCTCACAATTATAAACATAAATCTAGCAAAAATATTGCATATATGGTTTTTATAATTTTGTAGACTATTTCTTTAAACTTCGATTACCACTATTCTTTCAAACATGATGTACATGCAGTTAATTATTCAATCTTGGTATTATTGAACCAAAACGTAGAAAGTAATCTGCTGTTTTTTTAAGTGAAATTTAATATCCTTAATACTTACCCAAATAATCATTAGAATTTTACTAAAATTATAATCTGCATTATTATTTGAAAACCACTTACAATAACATTATTTTTGTAAAATGCATGATTTATACTAGGTTTATNATAATCTGCATTATTATTTGAAAACCACTTACAATAACATTATTTTTGTAAAATGCATGATTTATACTAGGTTTATATCATTTGAAACTGATAATATTTTCCCCGTTAGAGAAAATTCCGTTCCCATAGTAACTATTTTAAACCAGCTTAGCTTGGAGTAGGAATATGGAAGAGTGGCATTGTACGTCAGACTTTGTTTTCTTGGGGCATGAGGAGAACCAAGGTGTAGTTGTGAATGAGATTTCAGTTATTATTACTTAACAACTGCTGTAAGGTAGCATTTTCTAGGTTTATCTTTATTTGTCTAACGTCTGCTGGTATGGGAATGTTTAAACCTTGTTTTCTCTTTTTGACTCTACTTAAGTTATGATTTTTCATTTATCGTCGTACACCATATTTTGAAGAACCTAAAAACAAAAACACACGATGTCGCTCTATTGTATATCTCTGTTTTCCAATTCAACGTCAGGTGCACGACATTTTGAGGAATAAAACAATTAATAGTACACCAAGTTTCGCTCATTGTTTACTGCATCGTTTTCCCANGTGCACGACATTTTGAGGAATAAAACAATTAATAGTACACCAAGTTTCGCTCATTGTTTACTGCATCGTTTTCCCACGAAGCTAGAACATACCCACATACGATTTTTATATCTTAATACTGGATATTAGAGCAATCCATTAAAGTATTTTATNAGGTGAGCAAATTTTGACCTACGAAAATTAAGATCTTAAGTGTGTGTACGTTTGTGATTTCCATTTAATATGGAACAAAAATTGCAGGTTATGGGTTGCCCAAGACCATTTGAAATTGTACAGATATCTGTATAATTTGTAAGTCAATGAGTATTACGCAGTATGCTTACTAATAAAGTATTCTAGTCATGGTGCCAAAAATTAGGTATCTGTGATATTAAATTTAGATCTAATAGAGAAGATGAGCACTCGAAAATGTACGTCATATGAGCCATTTAATTCCACCGACACTGTAAAAAAATTCGAGAAAATAGTAATTTACATGATTTGAATAAACATGCGGCCTATAACGTTTATCTGAATAATGTCATTTTTGTTGCAGAAATTTTATTTGAGTCTGGTCTTCTCAGAAAATGGATGTAACCAAATAGCTCTTTGAATAAGGTCAACGCTTGAATGGGAAAAACTTTGAAACAAAAATGTTAGTGCAGCGGGTGTTACACCTTGTGCTAATTACATTTTTATAAATATGAGATAATAGATTATTTAATTACCTACAGTTTAAATGGTCAACTAATTTTGAGAATAGAATATTTATTTGTCTTCTTATATATAAAAATTTTTATGATTAGACAGCTAATTTGCCTCAAGATCACACATGCATGTACATTTCCATATAATTTCAAACTTTTACTACTTGACGTTAATGTGTTTACCAGGAAACTTGAAGAAAATTATTTACCTCACAATTATAAACATAAATCTAGCAAAAATATTGCATATATGGTTTTTGTAATTTTGTAGACTATTTCTTTAAACTTCGATTACCACTATTGTTTCAAACATGATGTACATGCAGTTTATTATTCAATCTTGGTCTTATTGAACCAAAACGTAGAAAGTAATCTGCTGTTTTTTTAAGTGAAATTTAATATCCTTAATACTTACCCAAATAATAATTAGAATTTTACTAAAATGATAATCTGCATTATTATTTGAAAACCACTTACAATAACATTATTTTTGTAAAATGCATGATTTATACTAGGTTTATATCATTTGAAACTGATAATATTTTCCCCGTTAGAGAAAATTCCGTTCCCATAGTAACTATTTTAAACCAGCTTAGCTTGGAGTAGGAATATGGAAGAGTGGCATTGTACGTCAGACTTTGTTTTCTTGGGGCATGAGGAGAACCAAGGTGTAGTTGTGAATGAGATTTCAGTTATTATTACTTAACAACTGCTGTAAGGTAGCATTTTCTAGGTTTATCTTTATTTGTCTAACGTCTGCTGGTATGGGAATGTTTAAACCTTGTTTTCTCTTTTTGACTCTACTTAAGTTATGATTTTTCATTTATCGTCGTACACCATATTTTGAAGAACCTAAAAACAAAAACACACGATGTCGCTCTATTGTATATCTCTGTTTTCCAATTCAACGTCAGGTGCACGACATTTTGAGGAATAAAACAATTAATAGTACACCAAGTTTCGCTCATTGTTTACTGCATCGTTTTCCCACGAAGCTAGAACATACCCACATACGATTTTTATATCTTAATACTGGATATTAGAGCAATCCATTAAAGTATTTTATACAAACTGTTTATTATTTTTAATTATAAATCTAAAATTAAGTAGTGTAAATGAAGATAAAAGCTAAGTTGATGAATACTTTTCCAATTCGGGAAAAGTTAACAGTCTTTCCCCTCAGTGTAGTGAAATCATATTTTTACAGCTGTGTGATGTTTCTGGTCAATATGTTGTGAATTTTTCGGGAAGCATAATGTGAACGTGCTATTGGTTTTAATGATCCCGTAAAACTTAAATTTAACTTTATGAAATATGATTTTGATGGAGGATTTATTGTAGTACCTAGTAAAATTATTCGATAAGATAATATAAGGTCCAGTTCAGTGGTTAAGAATTTTAACTCTTTGAAGTAAACTTTTATTCAGCAGTCTAGTTTTGCGGTTAACAAAAGTTCTGTGCATGACGTAATATCGCCTGATTAGATTCCATTAAATATACGCCAACGGACAGAAAAGTTTAAAGTTTGCAGTTTCACGCCTCATTGCGTGAAGCACAAGTAGCGATGCCAACAGAATTATCACAAGTAAGACTAGGTATAAAATATTGAAACTTACTGGCTGCATATCATCTTACCCAGAAAACTCAAGGGTGAATCATAAATGAAATAACAGTGACATGCCGAAAACCAACAATATGTACTAAGCAATACGTTTTGTATGTGTTTTTTTTGTACCAAGCTACAAAACAAAAGGTGTTTAACAGGAATGGAAGCACAAATTATGAAATAAGTATTATTAGTATTATAATCGTGAGTATATACGTAACTTAATATGAAGATATTTAAAAATCTCTTGATTACTATGCAGAATATCGAAACTTTCCCTTGTGTAAATAATAGACACTGTTCTTTATACGAGCTTCTTTTTACCATATTCAAATGCTGTGTATTTTAATTCAATGTGTGTGTATATATATATGAGCAACTATTTACTAGTGTAATAAATAATATTTAATAATCTATTCGAGATACTATTCTCTTTTATAGGAGATAAGGAGAAATAATCCATCACATAGTACAATCACCGATGACAGTAAATACATATAAGGTTCCTGTAGACGAGTTGTGGGAAATACTTAAGAGTTACCTACAAACAGTTTTGGTACGCAAGTGTCCAAATTGTGTTTGGAGAGAGCATACGTCATTCACGTAGTGTCTGTTGATAAGTGTGTTTGTGAGCAATTAACGATAGCACGTACCTTAAAGGCGGCAAACACATACGTATAAGTGTATTCTGATACACAAATACGCATTAAAAATGGAACTGAATAAAAAGTTTACGAAAATGCAAAAAAAGCACAGAAAGAAATTTTTTGAAGGTGAATGAACAAATCAACACTTATAAACGGAATTAAGCAAGGTTCATTCGTACACTAATGCATTTTTCTGAAGCAGAGCAGAAGCATAGACTGAATAATACTGTCATTTTCGATACAAATTTAGGGAATATAATTTACTGCGCTAATTTTTCCCTCTATTATTTAGATAGGAATCATCCTTATTTTTGTAGGTTTTCCTCTGAAATAATTTACATGTGTGTGCGCCCGCTTTGCAATTCATTTCTCACAGAAACTGTTTCAAGGGGAACTTGCATTAAAAATTTTAACAAAATATGGTTTAGAGTTTTGAATTTTAGTTCGAAAATATTCATAAGAAGTAACACCTTACTAAGCCAGTAAACGTTTTACTGCAATAATTACGAAAGAACTAAAATAAATATTCGGTTATAGATTATCTAAAATATATAGAGTACATGCAAAATTGCACTAATTATATGAACAACATTCGAGATTTTAATGCAAAACATTATATATTTTCTTATATAAAATATTTTCTAATATTTTCAGGATATACAAAATGTTAATGCCGACAACACGCAAGGTAAAAAAAGTAACAATTTGCTTATTTACCGTCGGATTTATTAAGCAATCACTCACAAATTTTTTATAATAAAGGATTGAAACGGTAGGGAAAACTTTACGTTTAACTTACAGTCAAGGAATGTCAACTTCAGCAAATGTAGAAAGTTATGCCCTATGGTCTGTCAATCTGTAAAACAAAACCACAAGAGATGCAGTACAGCTTATGGCGTAAATTCCATGAAGCCAAGATGGCGTAAATTGATTCCTCTTAAGACTTGGTAATATTCGAAGTATTATATTTGATTCCTTGCTCATTTACGTTTTCAAAAATACGTTTAAATCCTGTTACAGAACATTATTTCTCTCCCTTCCCCATCAGTACAAACACAGCACCTCCACATTTTGATTTATGATTATGCCACAGTTGACGTAAAATACAATATTGGGTATCAGTAGATTTTCAACCTCTTCATGGATAACAAATTCCACACACGTGTGTTTTGATGAAAACATAATGTCTCGTAATGTGGAACAGGAGCTGTCAAAAAAATACAATTGGGACAGCATGCAAATTTTATTTATTTATGGCTGGTAACATTGTATTCGTATTTCCAAACCAGATTTCTTGTCCCACTCAAAAACTATTCGTGAATTTAATATTATTTTTATTCGAAATTAAAAAGCGCCTAAACCGTAATTTTAAATTAGCTTACCATTCACGAGTGACTTCTCTATACAAAATCTACAAAATTTAACCGATAATTGAACTCACAAACTTCTGACAGGAATACGGTATGGTGTTATTTTCATCACTTGTAGATATCACTTTGTATATATAAGCTGTTTTTAATTGCACTTCTACATCTGTGTGTTTTATTTTCATACAGAATACAGAATGCCATTTCATTTCTCCTACTCATGGTGTAATGTTTTCTAAGCCCGTCGACGGTTTCACACTATTTTATGTAAAAAAAGTTATGATTTCAGAAACACAGAAGTTTCACAGACCTATTTGAGTGACATGAAATTAAGCATTTTCAAATACGCTTCACCATAAGTGAACAAAATTCTTGTTAGTTAAATTTTAGAATAATTATTTAATGTATTGAACGTAAAAATAAATTGTTTTCTAACTTTTGGGACACACTCGTAAATGGTGTATGCTTTCTCCTATTTACCTACTATAATATTACGTAAATATAGTCGATAACAGGCATCGTTAATCGATGAATGTAGCGCTGTTTACTTACTTCTACGGTAATAGCACCAAATACACTGTGATGTAACTTCATTAGACGATGATATTTTCATAATACTGTTACTTCTAGTGTTTTATTCGAAAAAAATATGTAAATAATTAATGTGTTGATGTTTTAAATGTTTATGACTGTTGAACTTAAAATAAGTAGAAAACCATCTAAAATGTATTTCACAGCGCTCATTTTAGCTAGCTATTTCTAACCAAAATGTGGTTTTCATGTAAACAATCGTAAATGACAGGGTAAAATATATGGCAGCGATGCGGTTACACATAAAAGGAAGAACACTATTTCCAGTCTTGTTTGGGTGTATTTTCTAACTGTTCTGTACAGATCATAATGTGAAGTATTTAAAGTTATTTGCATCACTTGCAAAATTTTGAAGAAGCGTATATGTTTTACACCCTATATGTTTGCTTATATTACTATCAATCATTTGTTCGTCACTGGTTATTAGGAACCGCAAGGTAGTGTCAACACNATATGGCAGCGATGCGGTTACACATAAAAGGAAGAACACTATTTCCAGTCTTGTTTGGGTGTATTTTCTAACTGTTATGTACAGATCATTATCTGAAGTATTTAAAGTTATATGCATCACTTGCAAAATTTTGAAGAAGCGTATATGTTTTACACTCTATATGTTTGCTTATATTACTATCAATCATTTGTTCGTCACTGGTTATTAGGAACCGTAAGGTAGTGTCAACACATATTGTCCATCGAAACATTGCTATCAACGATGGTGAAAACCTACCTGTAAAAGCGTATGCTATAGTCACTTTAAAGAAGTGCAATTGGCAAGCACCATGAATTCATAATTGGGATACAAAATTATGTACATGTAAAAATGTATTTATATATGTGTGTTTAAAAACTGACCCTGTATTTTCTTTAAATGGTTTTATATAAGTTAATTAAATGTGTGATAAATCGATTATAATTTTAATCCAAACCATTTTTTTTTTTTCCTGTGCCAAAAGTGTGCGTTCTCATGGTCAAAGATAAGTTGCGAACTTACGTTCCTCTGGGTAAATTGGACTCGAAATGTAATGATATTTATGAGTATTTCAGTTATCGTTGTAGCTCTTAAGTCATACAGATGTTTTGGTTTTATTTGGAATAGGTCAAGCTGAAAATATTAAATCTGGGGCAAGTAGAGTCATAAGTACGAGGGCGTATTCTATACAATCAAAAATAAATCACGAATATGACATAGAACTCGTTTAGGGAGAAGGATTGAAGTCAAATATCAGAAATATGTTAAAGAACCACTGATATAATAACTACCATTCGTTCATAACCTGTAGTAATGATTAAGTTTAGAGCCAAAGTTAATATCTAGTTTCGCAATTTGTAGCCTTAAACTTTTGCCCCGGTGAAACATTGTGAAATTATACTCCCCTCTTATGAAGTTAACACTTTACCCTTTCCGGATATACACCGCTTCTTAAAATTATCAATAGTAAATTTAGCATGTTAATCGGTAGCTTATATATTGGAATTAATTTGAACAAGAATGTTCGGCCCTAGTAACAAGATTTAAAAACAATGAGAAGATTCTAGTTTATTGTTAGAGGGGAAACTATTAATTTTATTAATGATAGTTTAATTTGTATATCCTATTTTACAAAAGAATAATTACCATAAATAACTAAATGTATTCAATATATTATTATTTCATTGTTCTTATTACGAAAATGTAATTATATTTCTAGCATTCAGGCATATTTTTCCTTTATTAAAATTATTTATGTACGATAGACAATGTAAGACATATGCAATAAGTATTTAAAGAATACATTTTAAAGGGAAATTTTAAAATCTGTGTGTCAAAAGCGTAATAGTATTTGATAGTTGTACTTACGTACAACATACATGTATACCGTAACCTAAGCAATTAGACTCCCGCAAATTATTCACCACAGAATTTTAACAAAAGACGAAAAAAAGCTTTATTTATTTAACTTCAATTTGAAACTTTTTTTTCAATAATAACCCTAAATACACGTAGCATAGTACATCTGCATGACAATACGATACATTTGTCTGTACTAAAACACTTTGTACCATGTTAATTTACTTTGCTTTGGTCTAAAAAAAAAAAAATGGATTTTTAAACTAATGTTTTTGTATCTGAAATTACCATGTATAATAAGTGTAGTAGTATTTTCATGTTAACTAGATTTGTGTATGTTGTGTGTTTCCGAGAACTAGTCATTTGTTTTGTTATACTGCATGTATTGTCATTGTAGTTTTCTATGATGAGCGGCCTAAAAGAAATGTGCATTGTCAAGAGTCAGATATACTCACAATTAAATAAACATTAGCAATGACTGGAGTTTAAATAAATATCGTTTACCTTAGGTTTGTGCATTAATTTAATGCTTTCATACCTTTGAAGTGATACCCACGCATTTGAAATTAAAACTCTAAACTAAAAGATGAAATAATGTAAACCCGTCAAATATTATGTTTCTTATTTAATATACTATTGATTTTAGTTCATGTAATAATTCCTATGATACAGTTACATTTGTATAACATGGTAATTCATAAAATAGTTCGGCGGAAAATTCTACAGTTAATAGTTTTCTTCAACTCAATTACTTTACTCGCGGTGATGTAGCAAGTAGCAATTAGCGACAAAGGAGCTCAAGTTCCTTAAGATATTTAATTTCTGGGATTTAAAAATTATTACAATGCTTTAAATTTTGTTTAAACTATTGTAATAGCTTTCCAGGTGTTTTATATGGATCGTTCCTTGCAGCATTTTTGTGGGAATCCGAAATGTAACTCAGCCACTGAATTTATCGATAAGGGTATGTTCACCATTAACCCGCATAAGTTGTGGTGCCTGTGGAAGTAAAAATATTAATTACTAGATATAATGATTAAAATTCAGAACTCGTCATAATGCTCATGCCATGGGAATTTGTTTTCGGGCAATAATAATGGGTAAATTCACTGTTTAAAAATTGATACGTGAAAGAGTAACCGACGTGTTTTTATGGTAACGTTGCCTTTTAAATTAGTAGGTACGACGCCCAGAAAATAAAAATAAGTGTTATTTGTGGAAATATGCTCCAACTTATTCTAATTTCTGCTCCACCTAAAGGTAATAGAAAAGAAAACATAATTATTATTGTAATTTGAATATTCAAACAAATAACTTTATTTATTATTGCATAAGCATTAGCGAGCAAGTGGCAGTTCTTTCCGGGAGGTAAATTAAATCAATGAAATGTAGGTGTCAGTATAGCTGTGCAGTGTAAAAACATTCGCACTATTGTTTTCCTAGGATAACGGCAATCATCACAAAAACATTTAATGGCACAACTTTCGTAATGACACCCAGCACTAATGATATTCTAGAAACGCGCCGTTGATTTTATACCACAGGCTGTATTCAGTAACTGCTGAAGAGAATAAAAACAAATTGAAAGCTCGTGCCTACCTAGCGTTTTTTTCCGCATTTGAGGCCAAGAAGCGCAGAACCGATAAGGGCAACACTGCCACGCGGATCAAATGCGCCATCGCCGCTAAGCGCAAGGCTCTCAACTGACGAGTGGTGTTCTCGTCGCTCTGCGTGTACCTATGGAACTTTTACTGGTGACCCTATTATTTTATTGTTGAAAAGTCTGCAGGGCTGTTGAGTAACTTTGTTTGTATCTGACGCGTATATTTTGAGATACAGCGCTTTGAAAACGGCGTTTTCAGCCATTTTGGAGAGCTCTGAAATGGTGTTTCTAATGTGCGCGACGTCTTGAAACACTCAACAGCTCTCGCTCGCCTGAAGTGTGCGTTCTTTTCGTAAATCGGGACATTGGACGCACGTTTAACAGTTTCTTAGAAAAACGCGTATTTCAAACACCAAGCAACGCATTTAAAGCACCGCGTAGGCGGGAGCCTTAATGTCATATTTCTATATATTTAACACAATAAAGGACTTAACGCTTCTTCGCATGCGAATGAACATTCGGGTTAACTTATAAAAATAATTTTTTTCTCTTTCTTGGTTTGAAATTTTTACTTTTATGTAAGATTTTCTTGAGGTAAACACCTTTACTCTTAAAAGTATCCAATTATATTTTATAATTTCCCATTGCCGTTAACATAAGAATACTTGCAAACTGAACTAAAACCAGTCTTATGGTTAACAAAATGATACATATTTCATCAGAAAGGTCATACTACACAAAATTATGTGGTCATTTGTAGGCATACGCTTGTAACCGGCAGCGCAAAATATTTGTCCGATATTTACGACATCCTGTAATTTATACGCAATAAAGTACATAAATTAATACATAATTAACTATATGGCGTACTGTAGAGTTTATGAAATAGATACACGAGTCTAAAAATTAAAGCCGGAAAGTAAATATGATGTCCTTAGTCACCTGTGTAATTTTCAACCTTAGTGGGAGAACATTTACGCCGAAGGAAACGTAAAGTGTGCGGTAGATGTCGTGCCGGACACGTAAATGTTGCATCGCACGTCAGCTTGCTTTAAAGGGCGTTCCTATTAAAAAAATAAAAGGTTAAACGCCTCAAAGGAAGCATTGCGTTGGCGATGGGAAATAACATAAGCAAGTAAGGTGGTCGGGTGATTGCCGACGCCCGCGAGTGAACGCGTTAGCGACGATCTTCCGGAACGGGGCACGCCCCCGAGCTGAAGCCGCGAATGCCCCGGATTTCACAAGCAACATTTCTGCGTTTTCTCAAAATTTTAATCGGTGACGATTCGAGGCTCCTAACTCTTTAAGAACCTTTTTAATTTACTATTTCAGGTGTTGCAAACAAAAAAAAATTTGATTTGTTCGAGCTGTACTTAAGTCGACACAACACTTTATTTGTTGCCACAGATAATGAGCTGTAGGCTATGCTGTATGTTCGGCTATAGTAATATAAACCAATAATGACGAAGACAAATAAGGCGGTTTGCGTATTACTGTTCCACAGGTAAGATTATATGTCATTGAAGATTTTCAGTGTGCAGTAGAGACCAAGAATTGCCTACACAGTAAAATATTCCTGTACTTATTACAAGCAATTCTTTGGAAACTATTTGCCAAATATTTTGTTGTAACTGTACAGCCGAAATATTGTACAATTGCAACACATTGTTTTGGGAAACATACAAAACTGTTTGTTTATCTCAATATGTAGAATNTCCGAAATATTGTACAATTGCAACACATTGTTTTGGGAAACATACAAAACTGTTTGTTTATCTCAATATGTAGAATAAACTTGAGGTCTACACCATTTTATTGTTAAATTTCAACATTAATTTTACACATTCTACACAAAGGTTTTGTAAAATGTTTGCTGTATTTAATTTGTAGAGTAACGAAAATATATTTGGCAACTAGAATCCAAAAAATTCCATGTGAAAATACAGAATTTTTTTTACAGTGTACAAAAGCGTAACGTACACAACTGGGTGAATGGGCAAGGAAGATCCAACGGCCGGCGTTGCCCTTTGCGCCGGAGGCCATCAGCATTCCGCGCTGGACACGATCTCAAATCAGGAGACTCGAGAGGTCAAAGGCGAAGGCTAGCAGACTTGGCACGAGCTTGGGTAACAATTTTAAATGCGCGAGAGGTGTGGCTTTCTGGCTTTCCTGTCTTTATTGTTTACTCAGTCTGAATTTTAGTGGAGTGTGGGAACGTGCACTAACACTTAGCATGTTGTTTGTATGCTAGTTGCTTGAAGAAGCCACTGTATAGGGACCATAAAACGGCAACACTAGATAAAGATCTATGATTGTCCAAAATCCAAACTGTTATTATATATTTATATATCTTAATTTTTAAATTAACCGAACGAATAATATTTAACCATAAAATCCTTTAAAATGCAGGAATTAAATTTCTTATTAAACCATCACAATATTTGGAAGCAATCGAATAGTATCATAGCTTAAAGACAATTCGAGTTTCTCTTGCAGAATTTTTTTAAAACATAGATGCATTTTTTGCGTTATTACTTTAAGGCCAAACATTTTATATTTGTATTTAAACTGTGAAATAAAAACTGAAAATTGTAATTTAACGTTACTGTTAATTAATTATTTTATTTAGGCCAGTTATATTATTTATTGATTTATATGTGTTTTTTTTCGTACTGGCACGTTTTATAACATGAAAATGCTCTTGGAACGATGAATAAATACAATGAAATAGTTTCGTGACACAAAACTGATGATAACTTGATTTAAATACCGACCTTATGAAAGACGATATTCCTCATGTTTCTTTAGTGTAAATATGAGAGTTTTGACTTTCAGTCTTAAGTATGTAAATTTCAAAACGTTGTTTTGAAACAAATTTCTTTTTCAGTTAAAATGTTAACTAAAATAAGAGGCATTTTTTAAAATATGACTCATGGTTTACTTGCGGTTATGCTTTGACTTTTAACTATTTTAACTTTCAATTTTACCTGAAAGGTAACACATTTCCAAGATATATTCGTTGTGACGTTCTAATATTGTAAACAATTATTTTGAGCTGTAACCTAACGTTAAGTTTTGTTAAATTTTTAGAATTGTAGGGAAAAGTATAAATTTTAAATTCCAATAGCTCATTTCGTTAATTTTTTAAAAAGTCATTTCTTCCATTGCCTTACTATATTATTTCATATCACAACGGAAAAGAATTTGAGTTGCTAAACATCTAGCTAGTAATGTTATATACTTTTCAACACCATGCTGTCGATATTGTAAGCAAATATTCTGACTAAACGTTGCAACGCCAAAATACTAGAATCATAAATTTTTGAGGTTATGCTTCTTTTGGCGCGTCGAGGGTAAAGGTTTTAGTGCGCAGCGGAAGTTGCGTGCGCACAGTGTAACGAAATTCGACACACTTGCACCATCCGCATACTGGGTTGCGCGTACGCGCATAGCAGATGCTATATACAAACGCAAGGTACACATCATAGCAATTGGTTATATTTAAAACCTGCAGAAAATCAGTTCACGTAATAAGCAAATTAAAAAACATTAAATTTATTATTAGTAATTCATTGTGAATATATATATATAAATATATATACTAATACACATCTTATTAATTAATTTTACTTACATTGTTGCGTGTAAAATTTGTTAGTAACAAAAATTGTATAATAAAAATTTGAAAGTTTTAGTATTTGAGGTAAATTTTTGTAAGTATTATTTTATTCAGTTTTACTTCTTTTGGCGCGTTGAGGGCAATTTAATTACGTCCTTTAATCAAACCTTTATTAATTGTATTTAATGTCTTTCTTAGGTCATTTTATCGTTTTTCCTACTTACATAAATTATTTGCATACGTAATAAAATTTTATTTTAGTNTGTCTTTCTTAGGTCATTTTATCGTTTTTCCTACTTACATAAATTATTTGCATACGTAATAAAATTTTATTTTAGTTACACCAAAGAAGTATAACTTCTAACGCGCGTACATAAGTACACGCATCCATGTTTATATAAAATTGTAGCTGTTCTCACATGGAGTTAAGAAAGGCTCGTTGTTGATAAGTCGTAGTGCAGTTCTACGTTTACTACACAAATGTAGGGTACATTTACATGCGTACAATTACTACAATATTTAACATGGTAGAATTTCTGTTTCAATAACTGCCTCGTCTTTAATTTAAATTGTCGCCTAATTGTGCCCATAGACTTTTTATATTCATAAACTGTTTTGTGGTTCTCTACAAATATCTGTCTTAATTCTTAATGCCGATTTCCTTCTGTTGTAGAGGGTTCTCATTTTTCCTGTTTGCCAGTTACTAAATTCTCTTAGTATTGAAGGAACACCAAATAAAGTTTGACTAACATTTACATCTAAATAAAAATTCACGTGGTTTTTTAATTAATCGAAATCCACAAAGTAAACTTCGTTATAAAAATATTTGGCTTCTTTCTTCCCATGGACTTTGGTTTCCTTCAGCTTACAAAATTAAAAGAATTTGTTTATTTTTATTTTTATTAAATGGAAATTAGCATCGATACCATACGCAGCAGGCAAGAAGATATACTAAACACTGAACATTTCTTCTAAGAAGTGACTTGTGATTTATTTGAAGATTGTGGTTTCGGAGTTAAAAATGACAACCTGTTTACGATAAAGCTACTCGTACTAATAATCGAATTTCATAGAGCATATATACAAATCACCACACGTTCCTTTGAAAGAATTTACAGTGACGCAATTTCTTTTCTTTCCATTTCTTTAGGACTTTACGTGTGCGTCCGTAAAGGGTTTTGTTATAAAATTATCCATACATTTACGCCTGAAATAATTTTGGTACTATTCCCGCCTACAAGTGTTACTTATCGGTACGTTTAAAGCACGATACCTGGAATTGTGAGTTTTTTTAACCATGTTTTTATCTGGCATTGTCCAAGGACTTAAGACTACTCGCATTTCACTGTACATTCCCCAGAAAGTATACTTAATGTGATGGTAACCCTGCTTTGTGTTCACAACTTACTGTTATGACTTAATATTAAATTCAAACCTTATTATTACATACAGAACTACTTACAGAATTCCTAAAACCAGAATGGACTTATGTTTTATTTTGTATTTTCTCATGTGCGCCTGGAAAAGGAAAATAATGGATTATGCGTTTAAGCAAATTTTGAATTTAGCCGAATTTAACATTTTACTACTTATTTGAACCCCTCTTATTTCTTGATTCTTGAATTCACTCAAGCACACTCTTATACTTTTGAAATTATATTTGAAGACATTTTTACTCTTGCGTGTTACAATTTTGTTAAGTTCCTTCGATGGCATGATCTTAAGGGAGTTTATTTGTACCACATACTATTCAAATTTTATACATTTTCATTAATTACTCTTTTTTCGGCAAAAAAATATATTGAGCGCATATTTTTTTGCATAAATACATGTCAAAATCAGAATTTTACTGTTTTAGTAACGTACAAATAATGAAAACGATATAAATACCCAAATGTAATAATTCACACTAAAAGAAGATTCCAAGAGCTACTTCAAGACATCTGTAAAATTGTACAAGGAAATGGTTTTGCATTATCAAAAAATTGCTGAAAAGAATTATCGTGAAACAACTCTTGTTTAACATATCTTAAAACGAATTAAGGCAAACTATTTCAGTTGCCCTTCATTAGTTTTCTGCAAATAGACCGGATTATTTTATTTATACACTAAAGGAAACAGTAAAATTTTAACTTTGAGATGTTGTTTTGCAGAAACCATGCAATTTAAAAAACAAAATATACCTGTGAAAAATGTAGTCACCAATAATGTCTGCAAGTTTAAAAGTATAAGTGGAGANAATTTAAAAAACAAAATATACCTGTGAAAAATGTAGTCACCAATAATGTCTGCAAGTTTAAAAGTATAAGTGGAGATATAAAAAAAATTCCGTGATTGTGTCTTTAAGCAGAGTTTTTAAAAATGCTCGATTTACCTTGAGTGGACTATAGGTAGAGACCCGGAGATTTCGCGAGTTCATTTAAGGACAAGTTAAACTTTATCCGCATTTTCCATCGAGTTTCGTTTCTGTTGGACCACAGTTTCTCAGACACACCCCGGACGACATCCGACCAATCACGAACCTCTAGGGAAAACAAGGACCTAATTTTGTCCTACCTGGTCAGTGGTTAAACCGGCGCAACAGCCAATGAGGCTCGAGTAGGCAAAGGGTTGTGGAGTCTAAATTGTTGCCTAACGGACCCGCGAAATTTCCGGGTCTGTACCTATAGCGAAAAAAGTGCGCAGCATTTTCGTGGTCGGGCCACGTTACGCAAGACAAGCTGTGGATCGACGCGGCCTTGAACTCTCCGTGGGACTGTGCGGCGAACGGGTCGAGAGGGAAAGTGGATGGCGAGTTTCATGCCGACAGGCGCCTGGGGATCACGTGCTTCGCGACGAAGCTGAACTCCTCACAGACGCAAGCTTAGTGAGGTCGCATACGGCTAAGTCTATTCGAGGATTCTTCATACGTTTCTAATCAAACCTTTGAATTATCGCCCCGCGTATGACGTGTTTCAATGTTTCACAAATATGCCAGATATCACAATCATTTTTATTCTATTAAAATAAAAGTATTTATTATTATATTAACCTTTCAATTATATTTTATCAATAACTCATAATTTTTCATTTAAAACCAATACAAACAAAACAGAGGAAATAGGCGTGTTGTTAATGCCTAGTAAGAAATAGTTCTCATGCAAATATTATTAAACTGATTGCGCAAGAAAGAGGTCAGTTTTCCCTTTGGTATAATTTTCTGTATGCTGTTCACGGTAAACTTAGCACTTTTGAAAGTCATGATTTAAGATCTACCCACTGTGAAAAAAATTTATAATTTTTACTGAGAAATTCTTGGTAATTTTGCAAATGTTTGCAACAGTACAAAGATTTCTCTTGCAAAACTAATCGCTTGTAAAACTACAAGGGCCGTGCATGTAATATACCTCAAGAAATGTTTCTACTATACTAACCCGTTTCCACAAGCTTCAGCAAAATGGCGTAAAACCGTCTTTAGCTGCTTGTGAAAAAACTGTGGGTTATGTAAAGCGTAGCTGCGTGCAAGAAGAAATGTATAGCAAGTTTTAATAACGTAAAACACAAAAAAAAAAAAAAAAAAAAAAAAAAAAAAAAAAAAAAAAAAAACTCAAATAATCATAATAAAACTACAATTTTAATAAAACGTGACCGAATTATTTATTAACTGTTTGTGTTTCCTAGCTACACATAAATTTAAATCGGCTCTCAATACCTCGTTAACGGCCATCCAAATCTCTTAATTCAACAAAAGAACTCTTAAAATGAAATAAATGTGACTATTCTTACTAACCAAATAACTTAATTAATATTTTGTATGTACCTGCAGATATATTTAATGTAAAAATAAATTTCTAGCTTTATGAGTTAGGTTGGTCTTGTGGTTAAGGGTGCCGGCTAGTAATACAAGGGATGTTGGTTCTACTCGCTGTGCTGGCATATAGTAATTTATTTTCGTAAATTATATTTTCAAATTTTTTTTTTAGATATTCTTTGTTATTAATTTATCACATTTGTTTTCTAGAAGAAAAAAAAACATTTAATGTACACTTCTCAATAATGTCAGTTGTAATACAAGGCTATTATTTGTAATATTACAAATAAATGTCTTGCAGATTTTACAAATAAAAAACTCTTTGTATATTTACAAAGAATTTTCTTGGCAACTGGGTTTCCGAGGATTTTTATTGGAAAAGTACAACAATTTTTAGAGTGCGTGTATAAACACAGACACTGCCATGGCATGACCCCCTCATTCATGCGTCAGTCTAATGAAACTGTGAAATTATTAGAAAAGTAAATATTTTAAACATCTGATAATTGTTACACTTAGATGCTTTAAAATAACAGAAAGCAAAATTAACTATTTCAGTTTTCACAAATGTTTATCTAAAACTTTTAATTCAACGCTTACACATGGAACCACTTTCCCTTCATCGTTGCCAATTTTACTGGTCGCATGCCACTTAGCGAGCCAGTTAAAATGTACGTAGAAAGTAACAGTGACATTTCTTAAAGGTTGATTTCAAAAGTGCCTTTACACCCGTGAACAATCTTTAAACTTAGTTAGGCATGTTGAAAGATATTTGATGTGTAGTTATGGATGGCTGCTGATCTAGACTGACTAGTAACCCCAGGAAAGGCACGCATCACGGAGGCCGAGAACGTGGTGCGCGCAAATCAACACGGCATAACGACTGCGATAGTTGGTCGCCGCCTTCCGCAGTGTGGAGGCGAGCGAGTGCAGGGACGGAGCCAGATTCTCCGTGTGAAAGGCGGCAGTGCCGCCCACTGCATCACGCAGGATGCCAGTTCACTTGTAGCCACGAAACACACCTCGCCAACTACTTCTCAAAGAATTGCTTGTATATTACAATATTTTACTGTGTATAGTCTGTTCACGGGTCATTTACACTTTTTTTTTTAAATCAAACCTTTGAGAAATAACCACTTGTATTATGTGTTTGGGTGTTTCCTAAATATGTCATGCAGGCGTTTTATACCCCCTGTTCCATTAGAGTGTCTTATTATTTGTTAATTTGAACTTTTAGTTATATTTTATCTTAAAATTCTAACACTTCATTTATAACTAATATGAATAAAATAGGGAGAAAAAAGGTGTGTTGGTAATGCCTAGTAAGACGTAGTTCTTACGGAAAGTATTATCAACGCGAGTGCGCTCGAATGTGGCGCGCTGTCCCTTCGGCGTAGTTTCTAGACTTGTTTAAGCTTTCTTTACATGAGCGGAGGAATACCCTGAAAGCAGAACTTGAGCAGGGTTTCAGAAAAGTTGGAAGTAACCGTTAATGGACTAGAGTAAGGGGAATTCCCTGAAAAAATGTCCAGTAAATTGTTGCTCCAAACAAGAAACTAGTAACTACCTGGAATCATAGCGCTCTGATTTGAAGCAAACTCTTCGTCACGAGTTCTGCATATCAGTGGACAGCGGTTCATCAGCGGATGTCGTGGTTTGTGGCTGTTTACAGTTTTGTTTTGCAAGGATACAGGTACTCTGACAAATTCCCACTTCAGGATGAACCAATAAACTGCATTGCCTTACAAGTTGTTGTTACACTAATTAGTAAAGTCTCGAGTAATTAATTATTCTTCCACGCGAATTTTACGGAATAGTGAAATGCACAATATACATAGATTTCAACGGAAAATACATTTTGAGCGTTTTAATATTGATGTCATGTGTTTCTAATAAAATAATAATTAATAATATAGAAATTCATACCGTGAATATACTTACATGATATGATATTAAAAAATATACAATGTTTTATTCATAAAATTATGACGACTTAAAGATATATCAAGCAATTTTTTAATTGTTTGCGTAGGTGCTAGTTTATGATTACGTATAACACATTAACTACACTTTATTGAATCTTGGTGTTTCCCTAAGTTAACCGAGGTTATATATTGCATCATATTTTCCTCGTTGGGAACAACTAGGTTTGCTCAACACCGTGCGTCCTTGGAGCCTGGTTGCGCCGGGAAGGGGCCAGAAATCTTTATAGGACGCAAGGTAATCGACCTCTGACGCGTTCGACAACATAACGCGAGACATTCTGTTCGGAATGAAACCAGGACATCTCAACTTCCATCCCACGTAAAATCTTACCATTCCTTTTATTTTTTATTATTTTTTATTATAACCGTATTTATACCACGTGTCTAACCGTGCTCGTGAAACTAGTTTTATCTTTCACGTAAATCTGGTCACAAAAAAAAAAAAACATGTTTTACCCGAGAATTAAACCCAGAAACTCGTGAACTCATGACGCATCGAAGACTCGGTGTAGCAGCTACAGCATTAGAAAACGTTTGCGTGAAATTGCGGTAAATTACTGGTAAAACGTTATACAAAAATACCCTCGCAAAAATTACACACGCTTCGCGTTTTTTTTTAATTACGACTTTCCAAAAATTTTTACAGAACTGTCCATGAAATCACAGAACATTTCTGAAAATTCGCTATTGCGAGTGTGTTTGTTACTGGCTTATTAAGAGATATTACCAAAACCAAAAAACAATTTTCGTTATGAGGGGTGTTTACAAGTGTACACGACAGAAATTAAAATTCGTGTCATAAAAGATAGTAGATTCCGACTCTTATCACTCTTCTAACACACCCCGATAGCAGATGGTAGAGTTAACATGGTATTTATACGGAAGTGGAGTATGAATGTTTTTTTTTTCTAGTAATGTTTGAACGTTTAAAGTGTTGCAAACTGTTGCAGGTTGCTCTGGTGCTACGTTTCGATATTTGAAAGAATACGTTCGAGCGGCTTGGATATCATTACTTCCGCACGACAAACGATAACTTTTTCTGGTTACAGCCACGAAGAATGCTTCGTGTATCCTCGGCATTGTATTTTCCCGAAACCCGAAGCTGTTGTAAATACGAAGAGGTGCCGTATTTAGCATGTACGGAACTCAGTTCCGTTTTATGTAAATATGGAACGCGTTTATGTGTATATATAGTAAATTTACTTGAGTATTAAATGTTGCTGAGAGCTAGTGAAGAGAGGGCGAAACATCAACCGAATTCCAGGCGAGGCGCGACAGAGCGAAGAGCTGTAAGACTACGTTGTATACGCAGGTCTAAGCCGTTTTACCGAAGGGAATAAGCTCATCGTCCGTAATCGCTTGGTTGTGATAGCGTATATTATAGGATTTTCCACGATTAAGTGAGCACTTTTGAAACTAACAATTGAAAAATTTCCCTGCCCCTACCAGCATGTTTTTGACAGTTACACTGACCGGCACGCGCCCAGTTAAGTTGGTAACTATGGAGGAAAGTAGACCCACGCCTTAACGTTGAATTTATTACGTTGGGTAAACATTTATGAATACTGAATTGATTTCTTTAGCTTTCTGTTGTTTAAAGCATACAAGTGTAAGAATCTGAAAATTCGTAAAATATTTACATTTATAATAATTGCCAGCTTATTGCCAGGTTCCCTTGACCGACGCCGAGTAAAGACATCGGGGCCATGGCAATGTTAGTTCTACATCGCGGAAGAATAACTAATATGCAAACAAGTAGATCTCAAGGAGAGCTTTCTAAAGTGTCAGTTTACTGTGAACAGCATATAACAAAGTGTGTGGACGCTGTTCACTGTTATTGCAATAAAATATCGCCTCCCAACAGGAAATAAGAACAAAGCTATTCTCTCAGCTGGGAGGAAAATACCCAATTCGATTTGTAAGAGTTGTGACAAATGAGCAGAATTTATGAGACTGGTAGAAAAATTTAATCAATCGACAAAACGGGCAGATTTCAACCGGTCGGAGAGAACTACTAAAACCATTAGCACTATGAACATAACGCGTCTGCTGAGATTTCAGAACATCAATTAATGTGTGTGTTACATTCAAAAACGTTATTTATCTACCGTTTATTATTTCACGTGACAAGTTAGTTACATTAGTTATATATTTGGTAACTTTAACAAACCCGCGCGTGTGTACTGCAGACAATGTTTTTAGTTTGGATACTACAGCTAAAGATCCAGTCATCAATATGCTCTCTGTCTCACACGTACCAAGTCACATCATTCCTATAAACGCGGGTAGTTCCCACTTTTCAAAATATAGAAATGATAAAATGAATAGAATAAGAATTCGGGTTTCACTTTTCAGGATTACGCACAGGATAATCTGAACCGATATGATTTCCTGATTGTAGTAGGTTTCGAATTACCTAGGTGCCGGGTCAAAGCTTGTTTTAGTTGGTTTGCAGTTATTAAGCTTTTTATGAATGCTACCTTTGTAAAACCATCCTGCCTGTTAAAGGCATTTACGTGTTAAGTCAGGACAAAGTATGTTAACTTAGGGAGGATACTCCACGCCAAAAAATTAGGTCGAAAATTTATTGTTTTTTTCGATTAAACCAAAATTGTGGCAGTTATGCGTTCCTAAAAATAGGATTTTATAATTAAACTTATGTAGAAATGTCGTAATATACTAGAGATTAAGCAACACATTTTTCAACAATGTATTAAAATTGTAAGGTTTAAATTTTTTTGTATTAAATTACGTTCGTTTTAATGTTTTGTTAACTTTAAAACAGGGCTGACTTCACTTACGAGCTTATTACTTACTTTTGTAGTAAATATAGCTGCAAGTTACTACAAAAAATTATAGAAGTTATTTAATTAAGAATAATACATGTATTTAATATTAAGTGTTCTCCGTAGCTAGGAAAAATTAACATTTAATGAGTAATACGGTCACGTTTTATTGAAATTGTCGTTTCGTTATTATTATTTGAGTTGTTTGAAGAGTTTTACGTTATTAAAACCAGCAATGCATTTCCTTTTGCACCCAACTACACTTTACATCACCCACAGTTTTTGCACAAACAGCTATATACGGTTTTACGTTGTCGAGTGTCCACCGTTTTGATGTAACTCGTGGATAGGGGTCAGTATAGTGCAAGCATTTCCTAAGTTCTATTACAAACACAGCACTTGTAGTTTCACAAGATGAATCTTTGTTCTGTTACAAGCATTTGTAAAACTACAAACAATTTTTCAGTAAAATTTTATTACATTTTTTTACATGCAGAGTCGTATTGTTGTGGCGGTTCCTTTTTATGTGGGTGTATGCATTATTCAGTTGGTTGTGCAAGGCTCTGGGAATGTGCATGGTGTCTGATTGGCAACTACATGCTACGGAAGGCTCCCTATTGGCTTGGCCGCCGGCTGGTTGGTAGGCTATCAGGGGCTGGTTGCCGACCGGCGTTCCAACATCTCGCTTTAAGCTATGCTGGCGTGTGTGGCTGGAGTTCGCAATGCCGTGCCACCTCTATATTATTAAGTACTTTGTTGCAGTGTACTGAAGGCTGCGCGGCTTGTGAGAACGTACATCTGGTTACCCGCAACCGAGTTGAAGACCTTGGAACTGTGCGGACCTGACGAGCGAAACAGGTTTCCAGCGTCCGTCTTACACCAACTCCCAGCTTGGAGCATCCGATCTCCTGTCCATTTGAAGGAGTGAATATATCGTGTACGGCCGTGCTATAATAATACAGATGTGTCATTTACACGTACGAGGTGGACTGATTCTTTGTCTTCTGCACACGTCCTTAAGAGTATGACGGTGCCCCGAATTTTTTTTTTTTTTTTTTTCGCGTTCGAGAGAGAGAGCGATACGGGCGATAATAGCACGCGCGCCCAGCGCCCCATCGCCCTTACGCGCAAGGCGCTGAACCGACGTGTATTGCTTCCGACTTAACGCTTCCCTGTTCAAATGAGATCTGTAACAGTGGGGGTTTATTACACGCGATGAAAGCCCTTAGATTAAACTACGACTATACCGTTTTACTTTTAAATTGCGCAGACAAGTTCAAGAAATGCAATTTTTTTTTTTAACTTTTTCACAATTTTTTTTCCCTTATAATGCGTCTACTATGGTAAAAAATCAGATGATCGGTTTTCATCTTCTCTGGCAAAAAGTCGTAATCCAGCTTATTAATTTATTTGCTGATATAAACGTCAACGCACAAACAACGAATCTACAGAAAATATGCTCAGACTGCTAACTCTTAACGTTGCCTTACGAAAGGCCAAATTAACTGTAAAAATCACGTCTTCAAACAGAGGCATACTATTTACGCAACAAAAAAAATATTGCATTATTGGGATTTTTTATTTACTATTTTTCTCATGACCCAAGAGAAGGTATGGATTAAAACTATTCACTGTACAAAAAACCACGCCAGGCTTTATGGATGTCTCTTTGTATAGGCTTTTCAAAGTAAATTGAGCACTTTTGTAAGCTCGCCTAAGATTTTCTTGTATGAAGTTTGTATATTCTTCCACCATATGTTAAATTAGCATTGCTATTGGGCTGGCCATTTTATTCATACGTCGGTCAAGTGAAATTGTGGAGTCAATATGAAAGTAAATATTTTATAAATTTACTAATTTTTACACTTATATGCAACAAGTATAACAAAATAAATAATTTTAATATTTACTAAATTTTGTCAAACACTTTTAATCCAACGTTAATATGTGGAACTTTTTTCTCTCTGTCGTTACCATTTTTACTGGGCACATGCCAGTGAGTGTGCGTTTAGAAATATGTGCAGGTAATGCAGGTAGGGACAGTGACATTTTTCAAAGGTTGATTTCAAAAGTGCTGAAATACTCGTGAACAATCTATGACGCGTCGACTGTCCTAGTGAACATATGCTTCACGTGCGGCCAATTACAGTTGTTGCAAAACTTTTCTTCAGGAATGTATTTACGTTTGGTATTACAGCAAACGCTCACCTTTACGAAAGAAAATAACAACGTGCGTTACGTAAATATTGTTTACTGACATGTTAAAACATTTATTTACGTGAACACTGCACAAACTTTAGTGTGTGATTTGGGTTGCTGCGATATTTATTGTAACATTTGTGAAAACACAAATACAAAAAAAAAAACTTTTTTTCAACGGCAACTGGTGTTACTTATTATAAGTTAAATAAATAATTTCTCGTCTTGAAAACTGGAATGCTGAACCATCTTTCATAAAGTCAGCATTTCCACCACCATATCCAGGGTAAATTTGTACAGTTCCTTGCATGCTCTACTCATGTATTCAAGTGGCAGAGCAGCATGCAATTCCACTAAAACCCCTGCGTCGCCTGCTACGTACACATGTAGTACAACATTTCTCCAGTTGGAACATTTCGTGTATACATCATCAACGAGTCTGGCAGTTAAACAACTGCAACTCATTTAATTTGAGAAGGTTCTACTTATTTTCTATTGTGAGGAGGGGCTAAATATACAAATAAAAATTTCATATTTCTTGCATCCGTAAATTGATGAACTTTGAAATCATTGAGTAATATGGGCATTGCAGATAATTTGACATAGTTTGCGATATGCATATTTGTTATCCTTTTCTTCAAATAAGCCGTGCAAAATGATATGCAAAAATAAGTTCCTATATTATTTATCTGATTATAGTAGGTACCTACAGCGTTTAAAGTTTGTGTTTATTTGGCAGGAAAATCTTTTTAGAGTTACCTACACTTTATATTACGGCAGCGTAATCCCATATTTTACGCATTGTTATGATTACGTGGCTGAACGCACCATCTCACAAACGGGTGTAATCAGGACAGCGGGCAGAAAATTCCATTGGGAAGCTATTGCCCAATCCTTCCTCGTTGAGTAAAATAATAAATCATAACAGTACACTGAAAAAAAAGTATCGCAACCACAAGATGTTTTGTTAGTATTAACTTTGCCGAATAATTTTTGTAGTGACCACATAATTATTTACTTGTCACCACTAAACATTTGTGGCCAGTAATAAATTATTTTGTAGTATCTACAAAATAATTTGGCAGTGTGACCTCGCTACAATTTTTTTTTCTCTGTGTATGCTTGGGTCAACGATATAGTCCATTCGCGGTTGCTTCCGACGTTTCTGAAGCCCTGCTTGAGTTCTACTTCCAGGATATCCCTCCGCCTCATGCAAATAAAGCTTACCTAAGTCGAGAAAAATACAACCAAAGGGACAACGCACCGCATTTGTGCGCACTCAGTTCGATAATGTTTTGCACGAAAACTATTTCTTTCTATAGGCACTGCCGACACATCAATTTTCTCTCTAGTTTTATTCGTATTAATTACAAATTAAACAACATCATAATATTTATTGATAAAAGATAAGTTAACGTTCATTTAAATTTACAAAAATGTACTTTTAAGTAAACAGAACTATAAAACGCTTGTGATACATGACATATCAAAGGCTTGATTCAAAAAAGTGCGAAGAAACCGCTAATTGACTATAACACAATTGTTGCTGTTAATTTGGCTCTAACGTTACAAGCTCACTAATATTCGGTCGTATTTATAAGCATAAAATGCTCTTCGGCATGTAAAAGATCGTACCATTTCGTGGGGGCCTGTGGACCTGGAGGAATTCTTGACTATGTTGTAGGATTTGCAAGTAGTCAAACAGTGTTTTGCGGGGTTGTCTAACAGTTAATCGCTACATGAAATATATAAAGATACCTTTAAATATCCTATGCGCTAGCGGAGACTAAAGCAGTTCTGCAAGTTAAGTTGTAGAGGACGCAGAGAGGAATCCTCGCGAACAGGTCTGCGTTGCTGTCAGTCCTGTCGCAGGCGCCGGTAACGCTCTGGGAGTGGCGACGATTCTGCGGTAAACTGAGAGCCCAACTTAAGATCTATTTGTATTCACGTTGTGCACTTTCCGTCATATGCAAAGTGACATTGCAACGGGCCTGATCACTTTACTCATGCGTCGGTCAAGTGAAACTTAAACTATTATAAAAGTAAATATTTTATACGTTTGAATTACACTTACATGCATTACAAAACCACAGATTTCCAAATAAATCATTTCAGCATACACAAATGTTTAACAGGTTTCGTTTAATGATAAGATATGGAATTACTTTCCCGTCATCGTTACCAACTTCACTGGGTGTGGGGCAATCAGTG
Source organism: Clitarchus hookeri (assembly GCA_002778355.1). NCBI lineage: Eukaryota > Metazoa > Arthropoda > Insecta > Phasmatodea > Phasmatidae > Clitarchus > Clitarchus hookeri. The sequence continues at coordinate 369,639 of NQII01000978.1, read as the reverse complement.
TGCCCATTAAAACGTATGCGGGTAGGAGCAGTGACATTTTTCTGGATTAGTCCTGTGTTTCTCCTTCCGTTGTCATACTGCGAAATTATTCATCACGTACAGTGCCTTAGTTGAATTCCTNAAAAAAAAAAAAAAAAAAAAAAAAGAGGCAAATTTTCCACTTTGATGTTGTCAGAAACTTTTAGAACTACTGAAGGAATATTTGCTTACTGTTATTTATATCTGACGAAAATTTGTTGTCTCGAAACATTCGAACTGTGTACATCTAGCGGGAGCAGGGGAAATTTCTCAACCCATCTCCTTAGGGAAAGTTTATTTGGTATTCTACAGAACGTTTTAACATTCGTTGCTTAACACACGTTGTAAGCTGCTTCTAGTGCCGGAAAGCATCAGTCCTGCGTTGTTCGATCAGTAGTAACTCGAATTGTTTTTGTTACATAAACCACAGAAAACATTTTTATTATTTACGGAGATGCTATTATATTGCTTGGCTTCCCCTTCTCCCTCCTCCAAGGATACTAACATGGAAGACCTTGCCTCGAGCAGTTTTTGTCGAACGAAGAATTACTAGTTGTCAGAATACTCGCCTCTCACATAAGCCAACCGGGTTCGATTCCCTGCGAGGTCACTCCAGTTACACTCGAGGAAATAGTACTTGCAAGTAATGCCTACAAGTTGAGCTTTATTTATTACAATAACATAAAACAATGAACTTTATCGTGATCAGCATCCGTAAGGGTGTCAGACCCCAAAAAATTAATTATTTTTTAACTCTACCAATCATCGCTCAACTCGTACGCATTGTATGTAATAATACTTTTTTTTTTATTTTTTTTATTTGACTTCAAATGCAAAATTCTTCTGTTTTGTTGCAGCCGTAATACCAACTATGTTGCAAAGATGAAAACGTTTATAACATAATCTATTGACGTTGTCAACTGCTTGACATATATGCAATCACCAAATAACAGTTAATACATTTTTCAAAAAAGGTTTAAAATATGCTTAAATTTCTACACATTGAAACATTTTATAAATATCACTTATTATTAGGCGATTTACATATGTGTCACACAGGCAGCCCATGGGATTAACTTATTTTGCAAATATTTAATCTGTACATGTTGGTATTTGTTGTTATGGCTGCAAAACAACAGAAGAATATTTTATTTGACATTAAATTGTTCAAAAATATTAAGTGTGGCATTTTTATATTCTAGGAAAATATCATCACGTACAGTGCGTACAACTTGAACAATATTTCGTTAAGTTGTAAAATAATTAATTTTTTGAAGTCCGACACCATTAAGATTGCTGTCACGTGGTTCCGACAACACCACCGGGATAGGCAAGACGACGACCGGAAGCAGGAAGAGTCGTGTACGCGTGTCCCAGTGTTTGAGTTCGCGGAGTGCACACCGCTGTCATCTCGCACTCAACCAGGTCACGGAGAGTGAACGCGAGCGTGGCGAGACAAGAATGTCTTTGCGCCCACACAGAGGATACAACAACGGGCTGGAAAGTAAGAGCTTGTCACGAAACCTCGGCGAAACCCTGTTAAAGCCACGTGCCGTGGATTTTCTGTGATCATCCCTGAATCACACAATACAACAAAAATCTGAGACTTTTTAGTAACGGCGAAAGTCTCTCTGATTTGTGTCCTGGAAATTATGAGTTAGATCCAGGATATAAGCACTGATTGAGTTCTTTTACGTTGGTTTGCCGTACAACAGGAATTCTTTACTACCAATATTCTCAGTTTATCGCCAATGAGATTAAATTTCTATTCAAACTTGGTGTATCATAGGAAATTATATTATCATTGATTATGCGCCAACGGCCTTCCAAGGTCAGCATACAAATTCAAAGAACCATAACTGTAACGATAAAGTACACAGAAAAAAATTGTGGCTACTATATAAAAACTTTTTAACGTGGCGTACGCACGTTACCCTATTCGTCGTTTGAACTTGCTTGAACTGAACAATATTGAGTGCTGAGTTATTTAAGTGCAAAAACTTTTCCGTCACTGAGTGTAATCTGGTGCCCCAGTCGCCACCGCCGACGCTACGAGCTGCATATTCAGGAGATAAACTTGAGATAAGCCAAAATTGATTGCGAGGCTGTTCCATCGAGTTGGATTCACCCCCTTTGCGGCCGATGAACCTTGCGTCGCGCGTTTCAGGGGAGTGTGCGTCGCGCTGGAAGAGGGGGTGAATTTGTATTATATATATGTATGTATGTATATATATGTGTATATACCGGGCCTGGCACTTGAAGGTCGCTCACTTCTGCGGGATCGTCGTCGGTTTTCCAGCTCATATTCCTGGTCGGCATAGGTATTTATAGGGTTCTACGGCAACGTGCACCAAGATATGTAGTCTAGTTTTTTAAATATATTATTATTATTGGAGGCAGACATTTTGTCGGCTTTGGCCGTTTGTTCATGATACACCTGATTACCGTGTTTTTCACGGAGTGGTGTAATTTTACGTGTGCCAGTAACTTGTAATATTTCTGTTAGGTCTGAGCAGACTAGTATGATTATTGCTGTAAGGTTACAAGACTGCAGGCTAGTACGCTCCGCTACCTTGAGACACCTTAAACCTTTTCCTGTGTTTGCGTTCTTGTTATTTAAATGAGTTTTGATAGCGGTGCGCATCAAGCCCGAAGTCAAGAAGTACCATTTTTAATTGTAATTCGTTAATGCCTTATTTTTTTACTGCTGCCTTCATGTGCGTCGTGCTGTTAATTTTCCATTGCCCTTGGTATATTTGTGGGCCGGCCAGGAGAAGGTTTTTTTTATCCCACCTATATTTATATTCCTTTGTCCCGTTTCTTTCGATTTTCCCAGTCAGTACATATTTAAGTTATTGAATGTTGAGAATTTTAAATTTTGCAAATGGGGATTTAATTAAACATTGGTGTATTTTACGATTGTCGCTTTTACAGGCAAAACAAACAAAAATAAATATTGATTTGTACCATAGTTTAGTTACTACATTACCTTATTGTATTCCTTATTGCCTTATTGTATATCCAGCGACGACACGACAAAATTCAACACAGTGGGTTGTGATATGACAGTTTTACTTCATAATTTAATATACAGGTGCACAGANCCCCACAATTTCCTGAACGGTTGCAGATCACGAAATGTGGTTTTCGCTAAATTAAGCTATGTAAGGGGGCAAGTAATTTACCGCAAAAAGACTATTCGTAACACATGTATGGACATAAATGATTATTCAACATATGATTTTTCCCCTGGAAACATACATTTTTTTTTCAACGGCATCTGAAAATTAGTGCAAAGAGGAATTCAATTATATCGGATATGCAATGGAAAGTAACACAGAAATTCCAAGAAATGATGTGCAACGTGCGGATATGGGGTCAGGAGCCTCCACATGAAACCACCGAACACGAGCGCGCTTCCCCCAAAGTGAACGTGTTTTGCGCTGTATCCAAAGACACTGTTTTCGGCCCTTTCTTTTTTCACGACCCCAATGTTACTGGAATCCCTTATTTGGACATGCTTACAGAGTAGTTGTTTCCTCAGTCAGAAGAGGCGGCGGGGTACTTCATTTTCCAGCAGGATGGTGCACCACCCCATTGGCACCTAGCTGTTCGTGGATACCTGAACGAAACGTCGCCGGAACGCTGGATAGGTCGAGAAGCAGCTGGTGACCAGGCTCTTTATCACTGGCCCCAAGATTCCCGGCTCTTACCCCGTGCGATTTTTTTCTATGGGGTTCATAAGGGATCAAGTCTTTCGTCCACCATTGCCGGCTAACATTGACGACCTCAAAACGAGAATTACGGACGCCATCCAAACCGTAACACCGGACATGCTGACAAGAGTGTGGAACGAATTTTGTTTATCGCGTGGATGTCGTTCGGGCGGCTCATTGTGGTCACATTGAACATTTATGAATGTATGGTAAACAAACTTCACGGTTCCGCGGTTCATTTTATTTGTCAATCAAGGTTGTAGGTTGTTTGGTTTTAATATTATAGACCTTCAAAGTTGGGGTATTCTTTTATACTCATCCTGTATTTTATTAAAAATTAACGCTATTCTTAATGATGCAATAAATATTTACATTCCAGTTTATATATATTGTTTTGTGCGGTTTTAGGTAGTATTTCTAGATGTGTTGTTATCATAAAATAATTAGATATGAATTTCGAAATAGCTTTTCCGTTCTTATGAAACTTGGGGCAAGGTCAAATTAAGCAGAATATTTTAATTGTAGAAAATTTTTTCTGTGAAATAGAATTTCATAGATAAAAAAAACATGTTTACATTTTATTGACCTTATGTGCTTCTACTTACGTAGCAGATGGCGATGCACTTCGCGCATTATCACGTCCACATGGAACAAATAAGGTATATTTTTTCCAAGTAATAACGTTCAAATTTCTAGTATAGATTACAACATTGCCTTCCTCACTATAATTCCACCGCTTTAATGGTTATGTGCTCAATTCCAAAAGGCATACTAGTAAACCAGGATGAAAATTCTAAGTTCAGCTTGAGAGATAAGAAAATATGCTTTAAATAATTTTCTACAAAGTTAAATTAATTTGAAAAAACAGATTTACATTATTTTGGCTTGTGAAGAACTATGCGATGAGCAGAGAGCTAGTAATATAAAGTATGAAAGTAGCCTACCCCTGAGATGGTGTGCGAAAAATAATCAAAGACACCTAGGCTATAAAAACATTTCTGCAAGCTGAAATGAAGCTCACATTACACTATAAGGACGAATACAATAAAACTGACTTGAGATATTTCTGGTTACAATACTCAAGAGCTGTAGGCTACAGGACGAGTCTACAGAGTAACATTTCTGTCACAGGAAACCAGCAAATCAAGTGGCCGTAAACTACGAATGGCAATATTTAACATAATTCATCTAGTAACTAAAAATATAGAGTCAAAAACCAGGCAAGTATATTTTTAGGCTTTATGCCAATAAATGAAGACGAAAGTCTGATAGTAATGTGTCTTGTAATTCCAATATTTACAGTACTTCTTATTTACGTCATTTATTGTATTTTTTTCTGAATCTGTGGAGTAAATTAAATGTTAGACTTTTTTATATTTAAGTTTTGGAGATTTGTGTGGTTCTTAACAACGAGGTCTTGAAAGATTTAAATTTAAGTTTTCAGCTATATGCAATATTTCCTCGTACTCGTCACCAAAAATTATTTGCTAATTGTAGTCCCTGGCACTTTATTTTTGCTCGTTTTCCACCAATAACCGGAGTAAATGTTTCTTACTGAAGGCTACCTTTTAGTTCGAGGTCACTAAAGCGTTAAATTCGTACTGTAAGGTAACGGGTTTGAAGCCCGGGTAACCTTGTGTGTATGTTTGTCGTTTATAGACACCAATTTAGGTTAGTAACGTTTGTCAGCTACCCAAATTCGCCTACCGCCACGGAGCAGGTGATCGATAATCCACAATAAAATATGGCGGATTTAAGAACATTAATTATTTGTTTGTGTTTACGCCTGACTACCGCAAACAAACATTCCGCGACGTTATATCAAGCGCCATCGCTGTATCGTCGGAGGAAAGTAGGCTGTGCCTACTTGGGAGAGTGGTTCTGCCAGGAGGGGAGCGGAGCTGGTGGGGATAGAAGATATATATACAAGGAGCTACCAGACGCGCGGGCTAAAGTGCTGCCACCCGTGTTGCTACAAGGGACCACGCAAAATGCAGATCAAGGGAATACTGGTTGTGGTGGTTGCCACCACTGCGGTGGCCTCCTGCTACCAACTACGTAAGTCTCAACAGTTCAGAAACTTCTAAACGTATAAACGATGACTTTATTTCAGTGGTGCCTGTGTCTATTTTTTGTTTTGATGGACTTTCACGTAATTATATATCCTTTATGTATTGTAATAAATTTGTGAGAAAGTTATTCCAGACTAACTACGTTTTATTATAATTTTTCCCACCATGGCGATGAAACAAATTAAATCACTGGAAAATTAACTGACTGGCATGGGTTCGAGTCCTTTCCGAATTTTTGTGGTGTTAGCCGATCCCGAAGTGGTACGGTTAAGTTGGGCAGACAATGCGGGAGATAGTCGTCCGGTTGAAGTCTTGACAAACTAAATTGCGGGTTTTAGAACTTGGTACAATTGGTACAATCTGGAAGTTAAGACACTTTGCTCAAATGTAATATGTGTGTGTTTGTGTGCACGTAGGTGAGTGTGTATGTGTGCATGTGTGTGAGCGTGTGTGTATAGAGTGGAGCGGAATTTCGACCGAAAAATTCTGCAAGATGATTCCTTATGCATAATCAAGTATGAAATATGAGGGACACTTTCTACCTAAACTGAATATTAATGGCGATACAAACCCTTGAATATAGAGTCTTTAAAAATTATTTTTGCAAAATATTGGAAACGAAGTGAAATTGAATTACTGTTCTCAATTGAAAACTCTTATTATTACCCCCACCATAATGAAAATAATAGGGGTACTCAGCCTTTTATTACAGACGCATTTTTATCGTCAGGAATTATGAACTTTTGAAGCTGGTTTGTTGAACAGTCCGATATAATTATCAAAAGTGCCCCTCTTGCTGCAACTGCCCAGAACCCACCGTTTTCGTTTGAAACGCACGCCAAACTTGCTGCAGCGATACAGTGCCTGGCGCATAGACAATACTAACTTAATGCGTCTGTGGTATGCTGCTGTGCCCACTTCACACACGATGGTAGTGATCATTTTTATAACTTACTGTAAACAACATGTACTATATATTGATGCAACTTCAGTATGGAAGCTGCCTCTTAAAGATTGTTGAACCACTTACAGGTCAGACAATTCCCTTTGCGAGAGATTCTAGTCATATCACCTCCATAACGAAGACATAATAAATTGCACCAAACGTAATCTTTGTAAGCATCGATGTTCAAAGCTTATTCACTAATGTACCAGTTTCAGAAACACTCACTATTATAAAATACAAGTTGTAAAATGATAGCGCTCTGAACGAAAGAACAGAAATACCTATTCCATCCGTCATGTACCTCCATTGCCCTCTAAGTTAACACTACATATTATCATTTAAAAGATGAATTCTGTTAGCCAACGCATGGCACTACATTTGTAAGGTTCCAATATGAATGTTTTTTTTTCTTAATGCTAAAACATCAGAACTCTTCTTAACCACATCGATTGTGCCTCCCATTACTACTGCAGTGTATCTGTCATTAAAGTTGTTACATTCGTTATTCACTACCTTAATTATTCCACCCAGAGGTGCACCAACGGTTCCCATTTCAGAGGGATTCGCAACTTTATATTTCAGCTGTGAGGCTAAACCTCCTCTTCATGACCGCACGTAAACAACCTTATCTTACCCTGTACTCCTACTTGACGCTAAGGCTCACGTTTGGTTGTAGCCTTACCTTGTGCCACAAAACCTTGTTCACCTTCTGAATTATAATTGCTGAGGACAGAGAACATATTTAATGTCGGGACACGCACCTTTCAGTATGAGGCTGGAGAATTGTTGAGACATCCTTCCTTCGGAAAACACTTGCCCAAGTTTACTCAAGTCCTCAAGTGCTCACTGCCGAAATGGATGCTTGTAGAATTTCGTGCATTTATGAAGAATCTTTAGCCATTATTGAAGCGAACTAATAATTTCCCTTAATGAGCTGTTTTCTTCCTGTAGTTGAATCATAATAGAGAAAATTTAATTTCTATCCTTACTTGCTGACTGTAGGTGATCACCATTTTCACTTTCCTGGTATATTTACCACGCTTATCACTTTTTATACATTAAATTTAGGAGAGTAAAATCACCCACGGCCATATTTAATTGACGCTAGTTTAGTTTAAACTTTATATCTTTGAATAACACAAGACTATATTAGGTCCCCCGTTAAGACGATTCCGAAAATCCCCTTTTGTCGAACGATTGTGTAACCTTCACTTCACACAAGTCACTAAAGTAAATATTTGCTCTCGTAGTAGTCTGAAAACAGATCACTTGCATGCAATGAATTATAAAATACGAGAGCTTTGTTCATGATGGATGTACTTTCTGCAAATCTGTACAAGAATGTGGGTTGGTACATCATGCTGTCGTGGCGATGAATGCAAAGTGTATCGCCACCCCATACGCCATGCGTTCAAACAACGCGTTTTTTTAAATCATAAAGAAATGCTCGTTAATAGAAAATTTCCCTCGCGAATTTGTTTTGACCTGTATGTGTTCTCGCTGATCTTTTACGCGAGCCTCGTATAAGATGATTGGACGATTGCTGTGACTGTCTGTCCGTCACTGCAGGCCATGGACGATTCCCTCCCCTTTCGTGCTTCTCTGAGCAACTTGCTCCGTCCCTAATGAGCTCGCTGTCAACGGGACCAATAACTCAATTACTTTATTTTTGTACGAAGTACCGTTCAACTTGCACCTCAAATGAAAAAAAAATTAGGCTGATATGTTTTTGCATAGTGGCATAGTGTATTTGGAATGTACGAATATGAACACAAACCTAATTAACGAAATGAGATAATTCGCATTTAAATAAGATACCATGACGAGTTATTTCAAGAAATCTTTAAAATTAAGCTGGGAAATGTTTTCGCATCTTTATTTATAGCAGTTTATGACATTTTGTAAAATAACATTTTGCTAAGCATGTCATAAAATGACCTTACCGTCGCCCTTGTTAAATTTCCTGCAAATTTTTTTTTGTTAATTTTATTTGTACGTCCCAAAAATACTAAAATTGTGATTTCGACATGCCATGATGCAAAAACATTAGTATCTAAAATATTTTTATGCGAGGAAAGAGCTGAACAGTGTTTCGTAAAAAAAAACGTAATATAATAACTTTTACTGTGAACAGCACCCTGAAGTCCTGCATACGTACAAAATGTCGTCGTTAGGATTGTGCGGAACCCACTCGTCTCGAGAATAACGTGTTACGGAATCCCTCTGCCTGTGGCGCTGCCAGAGCGAGGTCGGCAGCCGCGGAAAGAGAAAGGCTAACGTGCGCGCCAGTTCTGCGCAACTCGCTGGGATTATGCAGCCGCGCACGTGACGCAATCACGTGCGCAGGCCGCTCGCTTCGCATCAGTCGGGCAGGCAGGAGCGACTCCGCTGCATCGCCCAGGGCCTAGGCAGCTGCCGCAACTAGCATTACTACACGCATAGTAGATCTCGGGTGNAATCTGTAGTTGGGTGTTGAGGTACGTGATTCGCGTGCCAGCAGATAGGAAATGACAATACATCGTTGGGAATTACACTCCTCCTCTCCCCCCTCCGTAATAAAGAAAATAATACTTATATGATTCCAAAAATTATATTTTTAAGATTGAAATCTTTGTATACACACAAAATGTAACAAAAAATGTGAAATAAAAGTTCTAATTATGGAAATACACTCTATTTTGGAAGTATTCAATTTGTGTTTGCAGTATAATGCTGAAGGGGATAGAAATTATATTTAAAAAAGTGAATTAAATCTGATACAAAATAAACTCTGGAATTTTTTGAACAAATAGTTCAAGAGATGGTAATGGTCAAATTAGAAGCAATTTTTTTTTCATATCCTTTGAATGTACTGAACAAGACATTAGAGTCAAAGTGATAGTCGAATTAACAGTTAATTTCGTGATTTTTACCTTTGCAAGAAATGTATCCTTCAAAAATTTCTATTAAATTGGGATGAAATTCACTTTTCAGATTATTTGTCATTTGATTTATGTTATTCAGTGGCATTTAAAACATTTAAAATAGATCATTCTAAAGTAAATTTTTGCTAATTACCTTTTAGTTTTTCTTTCCTTATAGATTAATGTTTAAAATATTACTGAAATACAATAAAGCTCATTACTTGAATGCTAGCAAATGTTATAGTGTCCTTGTAATAATCAGTAGCATTAAATATATTAAGTGTAACTATGTTTTAAATGCATGCTCCCAATATATTTTTTCCAGCTGAGTTCATAAAGCCTTGCAGGAGAAATGACAATGAATGCCTCAAGAAAACTCTTCAGGTGGTGATTCCCAAGTTTAGCAAAGGTAAGGCACAACACATTTAGCTTAGGTTTTATAAATATGTACTACGAATTAAGAGGTTTTAGAAGGATATCGATAAAAGCATAATATTATTAAGTGCAATAAAATTAATTTTTCAATTTCAATATTTGACAAGATGCCACTGTGTGCGTGTCTTTTTTTTAAGTTCAGTGAAACCGAATGAGGTTTTGCAGTTGCAAACCACTTGAGACGCTTTTGGAGAAACGGGCGTTCGATTCCCGATCCGGTATCTTGTTGCATGTTTTTTTCTAAATCATTCTAGGCGAATTCCGATATGGTACCATGGGCCATGGGCAGTTGTTTCCTGTTCTTTGTTGTTTGCGTCATTTGTCCCATCTTTAATGATACCACTGTCCATGAGGTTTTAAGGCCTACGTATTTACCATAATTATTCATCGAGGACAGGGAAAGTAATGAAGCAAGTATGGTGTAACATGCTGCTCCCTAAAGTTTCTATGGAGTAACCTGTCACACGATACTTGCTGCCACTTAAGTAAACTCGAGTACATTTGTTTTGAATTTATTTCTGCAACTGTGGTTCTTGGACTGAATTCACTCACAACTTCTACAATTCTTAAAAGCACAGAGCCTGATTATGTTGCTGTAATAACTGTAACTTTTTGTGTAAAGTAAACACGAACATATACAATAATTTTTGCATAATGCTAATAGCGTCAGTAAACCACACTTTCGGGGTTATTTTATTTACTACTACCCTACTCTTGTTTAATGCGTTATCGCCGTTTAAAAAAAAAACTAAACAAAATTACAGCCATCGTCAACACCAAAATCGACCACTCCCTCTCTCTCTTATTGGCTAAAATTTTAACATTGTAGAAAATCTTTCATTAAAAATTGCACTCTACAAAAACGAAAACCTATATGAAAACGGCCAGTATTCTACCAAATATTCCGTAGAACAGTCCATTCCAGCGGCCATACAATCTTGCATGCTATCTTCCAAAGAAATTCCTATTGTGTTACACGGGCTTACCGCGGCTATGAGGAGCCGGCGGAGTGAAAATGTAGGGTTTCACGCGTTAAATAATTTAAAGCGTATCTCGGCCATCTTTTACAATATCTATTTAAAACCAAAGTTCGTTTTGCCCATCTTTGCCCTGGCAACATTGCAACAATTTTTTTTGAGAAAATTTCAATATCGTGAAAATTGCTGGTAAATCAAGATTCATAGATTCACCAAAGACACATAAACACAAAAATTTATTGATTTATTGCTGCTCGTTCTCTTGTCGTAAGACTCTTCTCTTCAATGGGTACAAATTGTATTTTTGTTTGAAAACGATGTCGTGAAAGGTTGGCTGAAACACGCCTAAAATCATTTGACATGGCAAAACCTATCCTGTCACCCGTCTGGTCCTGCACTAGGTGTTGCCCTTAAGACGAAATAATGAGGGCTTTCATAGCCAAGCCAGGGCTGTTCTCATAGATCTACATGGTTTTTCATTTCATCAGGGTACCGATCTCTGAATCTGCAGCCGCTGGACCCAATGCGGGTCGAGGAGCTACTGGTCGACTACAAAATGGACGACGTTGAAGGCAAGATGGCGGTCAGGAAAGCAGATACATACGGCCTCGCCGGGATACGCGTCCAGGACGTCAGGTGAGCTCGTCGGCCCTAAAATAAGCTAAAATGGAATTTGATATTGCGCTGTGTTATACCGAAAGGCTTAAAACGACGCGATGTTTTGGTTCCCTGCATCCAAGATTATTGTAATTAAAAATTTAACATTTACATATTTTTTGAATTTTTATAGTACTATATCAGCAAGAGATTTTAAAGTATTAAAATTATGTAACATACAAGAGTGCGCTATTTTATACTTTAAAAACCCACGTTTGTGTGGATATGAAATGCTAATATTTGTTTATTAAATCTGTTTTCTGAAGAGCAACACCCATTTATCTACCGTACTTCCAGCAAAATAAGCAGTATGTTAAGACAGTCTTCTACTGTTAAGTATTAGATATTACCGTCCTCAATCCACACCAATCCACACTAAACCGCCGCAATCCGCTCCACAATTGCGCCACAATTTCTCCACATACTGCATATCCTCCACAGTCTGCTCCAAAATCCGCTTCACAATCACAATCCTTGGATCAATCCAAACCCCTTCAATCACTCCAAACCCCTTCAATCAATCCCAATCCTTATATCAATCCCACTCCTTATATCAATCCCACTCCTTATATCAATCCAAATCCTTCGATCAATCCTAGTCCTTCCATCTATCTAAACACTTCGATCTATCTAAATCCTTCGATTGATCCTTCGATCAATCCTTCTGTGGCCCCCCCCCCCACACCAATATGTATAGAAATTACATTCGTTTGACAACTGTTGTCAAATTTGTGCATGTCGACAGAATTAATGATTTATATGCAGTCAACTATCCATACATTTCTATACTAAAGTCTTTATTATCATTCTATATGCAGATCTTTCCGCTAATAGTCAAGTGCAGGTAGCACCACTTTAAAGTTATGAAGTATAGAAGGATACGCCACCCACAAATAAAGAAAGTAACGATTGTTTTGTAATAATTTAATACTATTTTGTAATTACAAATTCAGAAGGAAGCAGTTAATCATATAATGCGAGATATCCCCGTTCCTTCAGTTTACTAATGATTGAAGATATCTAAAAAATGCGCGAGAAATACCCACGTTCTTAAATGTCAATCAAATATCTGATTCTATCAACAAGTTAATTCGGTTCTTCGTAAAATAAGTAGCCAGTATTCTCAGCATCTTCTGCCTTCTTCGTGTCGCTCATTGCAGCAAATGTGTTGGAGGGGTGTGTCAGTACATCGAGAAAATTGTCATCATCGTTTTCAACAATATCACTGTCTTCATGTTCATTTCAATCTATGCTATCTTCATGATCATCTTCACTTCCAATTTCATCGTCAATATTAAATTTGCTTCTCTTTGTAGCAGGAGTTGTATGCTCATCAGTATTTAGAGCCGGCGACAGTTTATTTTGAAGTTCGTCGACTTCACGCGAATGTCTTGCAAGTGTACATTCTGCGCAAACTGACTCTCCTGCAATCATTACGTCTTTAGCATTAACTGTCTCATCATAATAATCTGTCGAATCGGTACCCATCGAAACAGCAAGACGCATTGCCGGCAACACTTGGTGATTCCCAGTAGACAAATCCTTGCAGATCTGGGTATGTTCCTTCAATGTATCGCCTTGCACAATCTGCATGGGACCAATGTCGTAATGCTTCATCGCGCGAAAAGGGCTATTCGTACAGGCCGTTCTCTTATGCTGACGAGCATTTTGACCACAGGTGAAAACTCGATCTCCGAATACGCACTGGCAACCACCAGTTAGCGATGATGCAGGTCGCGGCTCCATGATCGTTGAGGTCAAAGGCAGACCTTCGTATTCACAATTCATCTTCGTGGTATGACGAGAGAGCGCTTCCAAATCGATATTCACCTCATGGTGTCAGAACGTCAACTGTCATTTTTTCTATAAAGACTGATATTTTTACAGCAAAGAGCCTAGCTTTTTCCCACAAAAGGACTTCCACCATAAATTTCATACGTAAAAAAAATATGGGAACTCTATGAGAAAACCCACATACTCGTTCGCCCCAGAATAAAACGAGTAGATAATTATATTTACATAAATATATAAATATACAATAAGAGATTTGGGTGGCTCTTAACATCGAGGTTTTGAGAGCCGATGAGGATGATGCGAAAAGAGTATGGGGCAGCGCCGGAATGAAAGGGCGGGGAAACTGGCGATCCCCGAAAAAAACCCGCCGACCAGCGACATCGTCTGGCACGATTCTCACATGCCAGCCGGGGATTGAACCCGGTTCGCCTTGGTGGGGGGTGAGTAGGCTAACCGCTCAGCCACCGTGGTCCCTAAGAAACCTCAGAAGACCTTTATACATACTTTTACAATAGAGCCGTATCTACTTAACAACTTGTAGCTACATTTTTCTGCAAATTTAATTGTTTATCGACAAAATGTTCTGCAGAAATTATTTCTATGTGAAAACATGTACACCCGTGAAAATAACATCTCAATGTAATTAAGAAGTATTTTGCTTTCATCCATATCAGATTTTGACTTTTGCTACCACATTTCCCCATAATTACGGACGTATATTATTGTTCACGGAAATCAATTTGCTAGTTACGGATTTTGGAGGGAAAGTTCTTACAATAACCATATTACTTGAGTTATTTTCAGTTACTCAGAACTACAAAGCTAGGTGACAATGAATTTTCCTTTAAATCACGTAGGTTCAATCACTAATATCTTTATTAAAAACGTATTTTCTGGTAAGTTCAAATTAAGCGGTCATTGCTTGATGTCATAAAGTGATATGCCTGTATTTGTCTGGATTTCTTACAACTAAAAACAAAAAATGATACACTAAATTTCTTATCGCGAGTCTTTATTGCCTGAAGGGCTCGTTAAAAATTTTAAGTGTATAATTTGGTTTAGCAAAACAACAATTTTCCAAAAAAAAACTTTCAACGTCCTTAATTTTTTCTTTGCCGGAGATACGTTTTGACACTAAATATGTCTCCTATATATGACGACATGATCGTGCAATTGAAAGAGTCGGATTTTTAATAGTGTTTTGTAAACAAATTTGCACAAAATACGTTGCATTCTACGGTTATTTGAAAACGTAACTGGAGAAAATAAGAAAGAGATATAGTACAATCAATGTACATAATGTTCCTGAAGAATGATTTTAAAAAAGAGATGCATTATTTTGCAGTTATATAATACATCATTGAACTGCAGATTTTAGCGTGGCAAAAGGAAATATAAAATAAATAGGCCTGATCAGAGAACTACACCAACAAAAGTGCGTGAAACAGTGTTCTTCAGAGCTGTTAGTCGATGGAAATTTACATAAATTTCTGATTTGGCAACAGGCAACACTGACATACAGCTGCATCAAAACATGTTAACTCAGCCACTTTCAACAACCTCGGGAGTGTATGCTTCGTGGTTTTAGCAGTCTTGCGTGGGCCGGGAACTCAGGACTTCTTTTATAACTTCCAACTTTTGTTCCAAGCCATTTGCCTTGACTGGCGGCAGGAACCTTGAAGCACTCAAGCCAAAACAGACAAACAAACGAACAACTTCCCAGTGGCCTTCGCTACGCGTCGGCTTCACAGCCGGCCGATCACACGTCTGCTTTTTAACTCGCGGGTTCCCGGGTGCTAACGGTCTCGCCATTGCTTTACAGCACACGTAAAAACACGAACACATGAACACGCCACAGCGCAATTTCGCTTGTCTTTAACTCTGTGATTTCATTCGTGCATCCCAACATTCAACACACGATCATATTTATTGTAATCTAAGTAATAATCCGTTGCGAAATGTTTTCGTTTTCGAATGTTAAAATACGGAACAAGGTAATAGCAGGGGGAGATACTGTAGCTGTTGAAAGTCGCAATCTTCCCATATGACATTCGTATAATATCCTTATCTGTCCTACTGACAACTCACAAAAGTGATATAACAGTATTATGTCTTTGAACCGTTTAATACATCACGATTTGACATCGTGTGTTGTTCGTGATTATTCAGTGGTTTTAAAAACATCGATAATATTTAAAAATTCTTCGCTATATCGAGGCTTAAGACAGAGCCTGAACTATGAAAAAAATTGTTAGATTTGTATACTAAAATAAAGAGTATACTTTACCTCTACATCTATGACCTTAAGAAATATGGTATATTGCTTATATCAACTCTTTTATTTCAGGACCAACACTAACCTCAATGTCTTAAACTTGGGAAAAGACATAAAATTATTATTATAAAACCTTGAAACATCTAACTTTCTTTGAATAAGCGACTTCTTAACATCAACAGATATATCTTTCTGACTATACGAATGCAGACAGTAGTGCAAATTCTTGTGCTTAAAGACGTTGTGGACTGGAAGCATTTCCGTGTTTCTCAAGGGAAAAAAAAAACATATTCAAACGTTGTGGAATATATCTTGTATTTGCTTTTATAGCNAGACAGTAGTGCAAATTCTTGTGCTTAAAGACGTTGTGGACTGGAAGCATTTCCGTGTTTCTCAAGGGAAAAAAAAACATATTCAAACGTTGTGGAATATATCTTGTATTTGCTTTTATAGCTTAATTACTGTGATAAATGAGCGCATAGCGTTACAAAATCATGCGCAGCCTGCGGCATATGATTAAGGGCTCACATTAATAACCATTGTCCTCCTCTAATTGTCTATAATTTTCATAACACCTTCAAGAATATTTATATATGCTGTTCACGGTAAAATGAGCGCTTTTGAAAGACATTCTGAAGAGCTACTTGCATGTATATTGTTTATTATTCCGCCTTATGTAAAATTGACATAGCCATGGGTCTGCTCACTTTCTTCATGCATTGGTCCACTGAAACTGTTAAATTATTGGAAAGCAAATGTTTTTTTAAATTTTTGGTTAATTTTTACACTTATGAGTATTAAAAAAGCAGAAAGCAAAAGAAATTGTTTCAATATTAACAAATGTTAACCTAACACTTTGAACTCCTCGTTAAGTTATGGAACTAGGTCCTGTACGGCGTTGCCAACTTTACTGGACGCATGCCAGAATGTTGTACGTTAAAATATATGCAGGTGTGGACGGTAACAATTTTTAAAGGTTGATCTCAAATTGCTGACTTTACCGTGAACAGCATTTGGTTAAATGGGGTACAAATTCCTGTGTATAGATGCTTCTACAATGGAAACTATTTTTGGTGTGCAAACAAATGAGTGAATCTCGGAACTCTCAAAGAATAAATGTAAATACATTATAGGACTGACAGCACAGTGGCTATGTATCATGCAAAGTTTTTATTTCAAGATTTTTTCCTTCTGAAGTATAAGTTAGCTGCATTGACACTGAATGTGGTCTTGAGACTACTTCGTTACGTTGACGGAAGTTTTAAAATAAATTTCATCCTCTTGTAGAGTTCCGTTATATAATGCCTAATTTAGACGTTATAATGGAATAAGTATGGACGTTGGCGGACATTATAAAATAAATGTTACATCCTTTTACACGCTTTATATTTTGTTATGCATATTCCCACACTTGGCAAGAGGAAAATTTTTAAGAATTATGTGGAAATAAATCAACGTTAAAACTTCAGTTAAAATTTATGGGTACTCGTGAGGTAGAAAGGTAGTACAGAAATGTCAAGAAATGTTAATCGTAAACCATCGTTTTTCCCAACTTTGTGAGCAAATATTAGGGCGGAGTAATGTATTTCTTATGTATAATAGCTTGCAAATAAGTTTATAATACACATTTACGAGATAAGAAACAGCTTAATAGAAATGCATCAGTGGGGCAGTATATTTGCTTACGGACGTGGCGAATATTTTATTCCGGAATTTAACTTTCTTGATTTCTCTATATTTTTTTTACAACAACCCATAGACTTCAATGAAATTGTTTAGCCTCAATATATTTACAATTCCCTCTTAATGGGAGTAGTTGGCTTGGTATTAAATGATCACTACCGAAAGCAGACTTCTGTGCTCATCCACCACTTGTGCAAATAATATAATAATTAGTATTCATACACCGATTGTAGCACACAAAAAAATTCGCCGTGTCTTCACACTTTTTGAATAAAACAAATTAAAATTCACCCCTTGTAAGACGACTTTGGTGGTTTCCTAAAAATGTCATTTATGACAAGCGGTTTACACTTCTGTTAATATAAAGGTTCATTATTTTTTGTTAAATTTAACTTATGCTTATATTTTATCAATAAATTGTAATCATATTTAATTCATAATCAAGACGAATATAAATAAGGACATCATAGTTCTAGTAAGAATTAGTTCTCATGTAAAATGTTGTTAAACTGAGTGCGCACGAATGCGGCGCGTTGTCCCTTTGCTGTAATATTCTAGACTTTGTTAAGCTTTGTTTGTATGAGGCGGAGGAATACCTTCGAAGTACAACTTCAGCAGGGCTTCAGAAAAGTTGGAATGAAACATGAACGGACTATAGAAAACGATTTCCTGTGCAATGACAAGGCCGTGGTTGTCGCGCTTGCTCGTTTTCACCCATCATTTTCCAACATAGTATTCCAACCTCATAGGGCGTCCAAAACTAGCCTAGGATATTAGTGTGTGATTACCTGTTGTTTCTTACAGTTTAAACTACCCTGTAATACAATATAAATGAATTTTTTTGTTTTTCAGTTTAGACTAACCTAGCATACTTGGTGAATAAGTAGGTATTCACGCGTGCATATGCAGTGCCAAAGGCCACGACTGTTCAAAGGCGTTTATGTAAGGAACGTTTATTGCGGCAAACGTTCCGTCTTCTCAGGTTGGGAAGCTCAATGCCAATAGTTTGGAAACATAATCTCTTCACCACCAGATAGCATTGATGTTGAATGTGTACCGGATTATATTCGTTTTGCATGTAAACAAGATTGAAAATTGCTTTTTTCATTTAATATATATTCACATTTTTATATATTTACATTTGTATTTTGATATTACCTACGCAAATAATAAACTTTTTTCTTCGCAGTAGATTGAGAAATCAACGAAATACATCTGCATGCTGTTTAATATTCAATCGTAAAATTGGATTTAATAAAACGTTGTAAATACTTTAATAAAACGCTTTAAATAAATATGACAACAAAATCGAAAAAATTATTTTGATGACAGCTATATTTATTTTGCTCTTAAAATCGTTTTTTTTTCCACTGAAATAAGTTTGTTTCTGTTTACTCAATGCCAAACATATTAGTAGTTTCACTGTTTACTCATGTAAACAGACATTGCGGGCGTGAATAATAGAGTTACAAAATAAAGTTTATACTTAATATTATGGCTGGGAGAAGTATTATATCACAATTGGGGCCAAATACGAACATTAAAAATATAATT
The DNA here is from genome assembly GCA_002778355.1 of Clitarchus hookeri. Classification (NCBI taxonomy): domain Eukaryota; kingdom Metazoa; phylum Arthropoda; class Insecta; order Phasmatodea; family Phasmatidae; genus Clitarchus; species Clitarchus hookeri. The sequence continues at coordinate 350,609 of NQII01000978.1, read as the reverse complement.
TATCCATTCAGCACCAGGTGCCGCTGTTAGCCAGCTCGCCTCCCACCAAAGCGGGTTCAATCCCCGGCCGGATCACTCCCGGATTTTCGCATGTGAGAATCGTGCCGGACGATGTCGCTGGACGGCCGGTTTTCTTGGGTATTTCCCGTTTCCTCAGCCCTTTCATTCCGGCGCTGTTCCATACTCACCTCGCTTCGCCCTCATCGGCTCTTGTGACCTCGGTTGTAAGAGCCGCCCAAATCTATGCTCTCCACTCCACTTTAAACTTCAGTTCAGATGCATTGCTAATATAGGAGAGGTGGTGTTTGCCGCACACGCTAATTTCACATTTTGGGCTCTTTCTCTCTCGTCTCCGTGCCGCAAACGTGCAAAGAGCTTCAGAAAGGCCGCGTGGAAGCAGTTGGCCTCGCCGCGGGACTTCTGAGCGCAAGCAACTAACTTGCCGAAGCGGTGAAAGTTGGCAGACGCGGGCAAAAACATTACCCAACGCATGTCAGCCTTCCCCGCATTGCGCAACCCGGCGACAACTGGTCATCTTTGCACTGAATTATACACTAAAGAGCCAAAAAAACTGGTATTGGCGAGCGTATACAAATAACAGAGGTATGGAACCAATCAGAGTAACGCGATGCGGTCGGCAGCACCTATATAAGACAACAAGCGTCTGGCAAAGTTGCTAGATAGGTTACTGCTGCTACAATGACAAGTTATTAAGGTTTAAGTGAGTTTTAACGTGGTGTTGTAGTCTGCGCACGAGAGATGGGACATAGCATCTCCGAGGTAGCGATAAAATTTGGATTTTCGCGTACGACCATTTCACGAGTGTACCGTGNAGATGGGACATAGCATCTCCGAGGTGGCGATAAAATTTGGATTTTCGCGTACGACCATTTCACGAGTGTACCGTGAATATCGGGAATCGAGTAAAACATCCAATCTTCGACATCGCTGCGGCCGGAAAAAGTTCGTAAACGAACGGGACAAACGACGACTGACGAAAATCATTAAACGTGACAGACATGCAACCCTTTCTCAAATTGGCGCAGATCGTGTTTGTGGAGTGCCCTGCAGGATTCATGGTGTTAATTGCCTCCTGCATACCTTCAGACATTAGTCGAGTCCATGCTACGTCGTCTTGCGGCAATTCTACGTGCTCGCGGGGGCCCTACACGATAATAGGCAGGTGTGCCAGTTTTTTTTGCTCTTCAGTGTAATTATCCTGCAGTTGTGCCTTGAGGAGGATGGGACGAGGGGCTAGAAGTAGAGCCTACCGAAATAAAGGCCCTGTCACACTGTTGAATTTTTTTCCCCGTCAAACTGCTTCATAAAGATCGTCGAATACAATTTGGAAGGTTCTGAAATCACCTAAACGTCATTATCGCCACCATATTTGTCTGGAAAAGATCGACGAAAATTGTACTGGTTCTAAAATATATTTGATATTTGAAGGGCTCAGCCAATCAGAAGCGCGAAACAAAAATAGCCGTTTCCGACCTCACGAAACTTTAAAATGGTGAACAATTTTTGAAAAGAAATAAGGTTATTAAGAAAATTAAATCATATACAAGCNAAATCACCTAAACGTCATTATCGCCACCATATTTGTCTGGAAAAGATCGACGAAAATTGTACTGGTTCTAAAATATCTTTGATATTTGAAGGGCTCAGCCAATCAGAAGCGCGAAACAAAAATAGCCGTTTCCGAACTCACGAAACTTTAAAATGGTGAACAATTTTTGAAAAGAAATAAGGTTATTAAGAAAATTAAATCATATACAAGCTCTTTGAGCATGAATGCTATTTTAAGTGATTAATTTACAATAATATTAAGATCTTAGAAGCACTAAATTTCGTTGTGCAGTAAATATATCTCGTAAATACAATTTAAATTTAGTGAAGGAGTGGAAATAATTTACAACATTCGTTACATTTCTTCCTGCAGTGTACTGCACGGAAACACAGCAGTATCTCACTCAAAAACGTTTTTTAATAAATATTCAGACTAGATCATCCAAGTAAAAAAAATTTGACAATATGACACATTTTTAAATACATTCATGATTACTTGATACAATTTGTTGAATGGAAAACTTTGATGGTCGTATTTCGTCTTCAAATTGTATTGTCAAATATATATGAACGTGAAAATTCGACATTGTGAAAGGNATATGAACGTGAAAATTCGACATTGTGAAAGGAGCTTAATGGAAACCTAACAAACCTTTTGTCAGAGAGTACTTGTACTTATAAACTCTATGATTCTATAAAGGAGAAAGTGACTTGTATTCGATTCGAACTATTATATTAGCGCTACCTGCATTATGTTGACAGAATGACAAGCTATGGTTCATTCTCGGTCACTTCAAATTTTCTGAAGCCCTGCTGAAGTTCTACTTTCAGGATATTCCTCCACCTCATGCAAGCCAACTGTAAATAAATCTAGAAAATGACACCAATGTACCACATTCGCGAGCTCTTAGTTTTATAATATATCGCATGGGGACTATTTCTTACTAGGCATTACCAACATACCGGTTTTCTCCCTGTTTTGTTCAAATATATATATAATATTATAATATACATATTAAATATAAGTAAAAGTTCAATTTAATTAAAAGCAAGGTACTGTTATGTTAACAGAATAGTTAAACGCTTGTGATACAACACATATTTAGGAAACAATTAAACACGGCATACGTGGAGTGATTTTCCAAAGGTTTGATTCAAAAAGTGTCAAGATACCTACCGCAAATATGCATATTGAACGGGAAGCACCAAGCACACTGGCGTACCCTACGAACGAGATTTTTGATCATCATTGGCCTTTAATGCAAAGTTTGATAGCGTACACAATCGATAACTTCTTTTCCGTTTTAAATCTGCTTCGCTAAAATTATTTTGTCACGTACCTGATGAATATCTGCTGAACGTTATGATTTAAATAAATATTCAATATAACAATTTCGCAATTTATTTTAAATGTGAGTACATATTCGAATATTACAATAAAAATACATTCAAGGTAATTTCATCATACGACGAAAGGTGTAAAATTTCATCTATTCCATGAACATTCTAGAAGACGAATGCCGTTTCTTGACAGGTTCCTGTTATTTAATTGTTATAAATAGAAAGTATTGTAATTTAATGTATATTAAAAATAATTTTATTTAAGCATCAATTAGACATAATGTATGATCTGTATTCTACCCTACTTCTGATTGCCTGAAGAAACACCTTCTGTTGTAGGACACTAAAGTCGTTCTTTTTTTGGAGACGCAACTTCTTGAGCTCGCGAAGGAATCATTCGACCTATTATGGATTTTGCGCGATGAAAAAATTAAGCAGTAAGAAATAAGAAGTAAGTAGTAAACACTAGGAGAGAAAAATCTGACGCAAAAATAATTCTACTGCCAGCGTTCGGCAAGTAGAAAAGCATTTTACAACGTATTATTTGAAATCGAAATTGAAATATGTGTTTACGTAAACGTATGTTACTCTGTGATTAGTTAGACTTAAGACACGGAAGTCGTTTTTCTACTTCCCGATTTTTATACTGTGAAATTTAAGCAATAAGAAGTTGCAACTGTATTGTGAGTGGAAAGCTCTGGGCGTCTCCTAACATCGAGATCTTGAGAGCCGATCAAGGTTAAGTGAGGTGAATATGAAGCAGCGTCGGATTGGAAGTCAGGAGGAAGCGGGATATGCCTGAGAAAACCCGCCAACCAGTGGCGTCGTCCAGCGCTATTAAATCTGGGAGCGACCGCGCCGGGAGTCGAACCCGTTCCGCCTAGGTGTAAGGCGGCTAGTCTGACCGCTGCACCACCGCAGCCCCGAGAGTATACAAACATAAAATGTTTATGTTGGCTGCTGACTCGGCGCTCTTCTGTTTACAAACATTGCGGAGGCAACTGAGCTCTCCATAGCAGCCGCTGACGCCTCGCCACGTGTTTGCGTAACGCAGAGGAAATTACAGGCCGCGTGTCAAGGCGAGCAGCACGGAGACATTTTACCTGAGGCTGACTTCATCGCAGATTCCGAGAAAGTCGTTGCGCTAGAACAGAGGAGAGTGGGAACACATTACCACCACTCCGAAATGGAAGCGAGGAATGAAAATAACCTTGGCGTTTGTGGCATCCCAGGTGTAATTGCGCGGGTTAATGGGGTTGCAGCGGCTGCCACTAAACAAGCTATACAGTATGCCAACGCTTCGTTTAAAAAGGCACGAATTAAGTGACTAATGAGTTAATTTTCACCTCCCATACAACCACCATTAGTTTACGTGTAGAAATCTCGCTGGGACGAATTTGTAATGGAGGAGCAGGCAGATTTATAAGATACTTAACCACGTTTTGTTGTTCTCAATGCAGCGTAATGAGTTAAGATGCACGAGAGTTTATGAAGGAAAGCTAAAATACGCTATAGTTGAGCCACGGCTGTGATATATTTTGAATGTGGANGATGCACGAGAGTTTATGAAGGAAAGCTAAAATACGCTATAGTTGAGCCACGGCTGTGATATATTTTGAATGTGGACAGAGAAAAATTTCTGAGACACAAGTATTTGAAAATAATTTCGATGAGAGCCATTTCTGTGTGTTTGTAAGATTAAGTGGGTGGAATGGTGACACAGATATTCAGCCGTTTTTTCGGGCCCGCATTATAAAAAGGAGGTGCTATTTTTTTTACCTCTTTGAGCTTAATCACATAACGTAGAAAGGAATAGGTTTCATTTTCATCCCCAACATTGTTTGTTCTGGGCNGATGCACGAGAGTTTATGAAGGAAAGCTAAAATACGCTATAGTTGAGCCACGGCTGTGATATATTTTGAATGTGGAGAGAGAAAAATTTCTGAGACACAAGTATTTGAAAATAATTTCGATGAGAGCCATTTCTGTGTGTTTGTGAGATTAAGTGGGTGGAATGGTGACATAGATATTCAGCCGTTTTTTCGGGCCCGCATTATAAAAAGGAGGTGCTATTTTTTGACCTCTTTGAGCTTAATCACATAACGTAGAAAGGAATAGGTTTCATTTTCATCCCCAACATTGTTTGTTCTGGGCNTACCTCTTTGAGCTTAATCACATAACGTAGAAAGGAATAGGTTTCATTTTCATCCCCAACATTGTTTGTTCTGGGCATAAAGTCACAGATGTTACAAATACCGTTACACAGGAAATACACCATTAGCTGTTACTACTAAAAACACTGGTCTTGCGCTAAAATACGCATGTTATCCTATTACACCATGAAAGCCAATTTTATATTATGATCTTATTAACACGCGGTTTTCACGGAAAATGTAGTATTTTATGAATTTGAAGGCATGAAAGGAGGTAAAAACACTAATCAAAATATATTTTAAAATACAACCATTTAAATCTTCTAGTAAATACAAGTTAAAATTATAACTATTTTGACGTACATACTTTACTTTATAGTTAATAATTAAGAAAAAAAAAGAAATTCATTGAGTATAAAATTATAGTGTATTAATGGCCAAGAAAAATTTCAGAATTTATTAAAGAAGAAGACAGTGTATTTTTTTGGAGTCTTTCCTGGAATTACAATTATAATCAGTTAAAAGTAAGCTGCATACTATTCTAAAAATGTAAACGCTTTTATGTTGATTCTTGAAGCGCGATTCCCACCCGCAGGTCTTACGCCAACGCCACCGACTTGTACATGGAGATAGACGTCAAGTTCCCGGAGATATACATCGAAGGCGAATACAAGGCCAACGGGCAGGTGGTGGTGTTCCCCATCAAAGGCAACGGAGTCTTCAACGTCAGCATGAGTGAGTTGACCCACGTGTGTCTTTACAACGCTCTAAGGCATCCAAGCTGCATTTTATAGTGTCTAATTTGTTAAAGAATCAGGGCTATTTATNTGTCTAATTTGTTAAAGAATCAGGGCTATTTATTGCAATATTATATTAAAATACTTTTTGATAAATTTATGTTATTCAAATAAACTGTGAAACTTGTAGTTATCAAACATAGACGTATAATATTTAAGTTTTTCTTCCTAATATACAGACGCCATAAAATATTATTTTAATATAATAATGCTAAATAAAATAGGGATTGTCTATGAATGTTTAGTTATATATGCCAGCGGTCAGCAAAGTCGGAGGGCACTGTGTACATGCAAAGGACTTCTGATCAAAGCTAAACATTATATCCTGAGTAAAATTCTAATAAACATCTCACGAGTCCCATTAACTGGGGAATACATAGCACACACTGAAGATACACAGCTGACGCAATCCGCCATTATTGAAACAATTTTCTTTAATCACCAACTAAATCCATAACAACCGCCGGCAGTAGACCAAAACCCATAGGCAAGATCTCTGAATACTGCACTTGAAATATGTAATAAAAAATACAATAAACAGGAACGTGTCTAGCAAGTTACGTCCTCTTAAAGACCGAATTTACCAACGAATAAACTATTTCTAACGCGGAAGAATCTCTTTAGACAGCAAAATGTCGTCTTGATGTACCTCGGCGATGTCTGTTACAATACATCGAGAATTTGTCTTCGATCCCTTTACAGCCTGCGAAGAACAAAGAGGGGATTAAACCTAGAGAAAACAAGAGTAGCATAGTAACAACTAAATATATGTTTTATAAGCTATAATGGTTTCATCGTGGTTTGGATTCTTCGCCTGGTCTGGATACCGACGTATCGCGGCAGTTTGTCAGGCTTGTCTGCGTTGGCTGATTCATAACAACGTACAAAAAAACAGACAGTGGACAAATTCATGTACCGAGAATTCACACCAATAGTACTCTTAGCTTGCAAATGCTCAGCAACCAATCAGAATATAATATGTAGGTCGATATATGAAAGCTTAAGTGAATTCTGAAGAGGCTGAACATTTTTTTCGCAATTTCCCAGCGTCAGTAGACATATTGCTTTGAAAGAAAGAGTTTTAGTAGTTACAAAAACTGTTGGTTGATGCTTTTCAAGACGAAATTTTATGTAGATTGACACGTAAGGAAGCTCACTAACATATCTGTTAACTGAAAATATGTTTATTGGCTGTCAGAAAATTTTCAGTTGCTAGCAATAGCATTCATGTCATCCAAAGTGGAACGTTTTCCTACGACTGAAAACTGCATTTTTTTTTTTACATTCTGCGCATGCGATCTGGCGTATTAGAAACCTTCCGTCTGGCCACGACGCCATGTTTATCGGTGTTCGTCTCCGTACACCAGACTGTGAACTAATTCAAGAGGGATATTCTTAAGATATTAGAAATGGATTACCTAATTCTTATATTCCAAGCAAGTAAGTGTTACACGTAAATGATTCCAGTAAATAAACTTTCCACGAGGTGAAGCTTTCAGGCCATGGTGCGGGTGCCACTTACTGATTTTCGAAATGTACATGACCAATGCCAAATTCTTAATACCGAGGAAGGTATCGCACGGACAACTCATTGACACTCGCGTTCGAGAAGGCCCGGGTTCGGTTCCTAGTCCTGCCAGCTTGATTCTGCCATTGATGTGTTTCTAACCGTTTCTATCTACCATAGCCCGCAATCAGCATTAAAAAAAATATTGAGCCCAACTTAATAGTAATGCTGTTAGTATCGTAACGCTTTTCCCGTGAGGAAAAATTATTGTCTACCACATGCGGCTTTCTGTGGTTTTACTAAATACTGAAGTAACGAAAATTCTTTTAGGTACCACAAAATCTTTTGTGAGGTCTGTACTGACAAAGGAAGTTTATAACCACCCACACACCAATTTTTTTCTCCAGTTTGCCTACCTGCGCATTCGAGATGCAGGCAAGTCAACGCACGCTTGCGGTGTTGAAGTGGAGTGCAGAGGATCGTCTTGAGCGGCTCTTGACAACGGGGTCTTGAGAGCCAACGAAGGTGAAGCGAGGCGAGTGTATAGCAGCGCCGGGATGCAACAGTGGGGGGAAACGGTAGACCCTCGACAAAACACGCCAACCAGCGGCATCATCTGGCACGACCCCCACCGGGAATCGAGCCCAGTTCGCCTAGGAGGGAGGCGAGTGGTCTAGCCACTGCACCACAACGTCCCCACCCCGTTCGCCTTGGCGCGAGGCGAGCACTTTAGACGCTACGCAGCCTCCCGGACGTGCTGGAGTGAAGTTGCTGTGGGCGAGGGGGGAGCCGGGTGCATTGTGCGATGTCTGCAGGTGACGTGACGGCCACGTGGAAGCTGACGGGACACGTGGAGGACTTGGGCGGGGAGGCGTACCTGCGGCTCGACCACTTCACCATGAGGCCCGAGGTGGGCGACATGGCCGTCTACGCCTCCGACCTCTTCACCGGATCCCCGCAGCTCAGTGAGTACAGTCCATTCACGGCTACTTCTTACTTCTCATTTCAATTATATCCCTCCGCCTCATGCAAACAAATCTTAACCGAGTCTAGAAATTTACACCAAAGGGATTACGCACTGCATTCACACGCACTCACTTTAATAACGTTTAACATCAGAACGATTTCTTACTAGCCATTACCATCACAACTATTTCTCTCTGGTTTTATTAATATAAATTACAGATGAAATATTATAGTATACTGATAAAATATAAGTAAATGTTCAATTTAACTATAAAAAAAAGATAATTTTATGGTAACGGAAGTATAGAACGCTTAGGAAACCTAAAATACGGTTATAAGACATAGAGTGATTTTTAAGATTTCTAACTTAAAAAAAAAGGCGTGAATATACCGCGAATAGACTATAATTCGTCCTTTGGCAGCGCTTGGCGCAGGGAACTGGCGCCAAAGTTTCTAGGTTCTTGAACCCTATACAGAAAACAGCACAAAATGGTGATGTTATATAAAGTATTTCGCTAACGTTACGAGGGCTTGTTATGCGTGAGCGAGCCCATTTCTTTTGAGTTTTTCTGACGCACCGTAAATGCCCATAATCAGTTACAGCGCGAGACATTATACCAAAAGTTAATATCTAGAATCAAAAACCTGTTCTCATAAAATCATGTATAATAAATAGTATTCGCCGAGACTAATTTTTGCTGATATTCATGCTAGGCTATCATGACTCAAAAAGTTTTAAATTGGTTAGTTACAGTAAAATAATTGTGTATTTTAAAAATCTTTTTCTAATACTCTTTTAGGAAGGAAATTTAAAATATCGAAACTGTGTTAATATAGATCAGTGCGTCTTTCAATACTTTTAAAAACCTTGTAAATGTCAATATGAAAATGTAATGTTTGCTAATGAAAGCTATTTTCGAAGTGCCACACATATTTATCTACCTAACGTTCAGTAAAAGTAAATACAATGTCGTGACAGCCTTTCATTGCAAATTATCGTTCTTACGACACAGAATTTGAAATGACTCAATTTTATAATTTATATTGTTTTGCATTCAGAGGGCGACATGCTGAAAATTAAACTGTTCACGACAGTCAACAAAAATGGGCTTGCGTGATAAAAAAAAGTGTCATAGAAAACAAAACGAATGTTGCCTTTGACCGGTGGCTTTTTCTCAGGGTGTTGCGGTATTCTCAATCCTTATATTCCATCTCAATTCGACTTCTATATTATCTCACTTCAATGTACTTATGCTGTTAAACATTCTCAAAATCTCTTTACGCACGATTCCACATTTTACCATCACCAAGAGAAAAATATTTTATGAAATTTCAGCAAAATGCTATTCTAAAGAAAAACTGTTTTACGTTCATAATTTGTAAATGGAGTTTAATAATTTGAGATTCGTTAAAAAATGTTCTTACTGTAAACATTTGAATGTAGAAATAAATACAATCAGGCTTCTTAGCCGTTGTACTTCTGTATTTTTACGTAGCGCTCTTAGCCCGAAGACTATTACGTCGCTACGACCGCCCAATTGGTGGGGAAGAGGGATCACGCTCTCTCATGGCAGGTATTCCAACTTAGCACCTGAGTTGACCAGATCCAAAGCCCCAGCCTGATTCAAGAGTAGAGCAGAGAACGCCCTTGTTCAAGGTTCTGAGACCCTCGTACTCAGATACCAAGCTTGTGGTCTGGCCAGGGTTCTATCCATACCCCTAGTCACTCTCCTGGACACAACCGGAGCGGGTTGCCTCTCACCGCCCGGCCTATATTTAGGAAGGGGAATCTTTCCATACCTCCTCCAGTATACGGAGTTAACCACTGCCAGCACGAGTCCAACCTCTAGTGATTGGTACCCAGAGAGAACCTCCGGTGGGGCCGAACTCATCAGTCTGTGCTGCCACTTATTTTCCATGGTACTAGTGGGTTTTTAATGACCGATCGCTCCACAAATGGCGAGTGCCAGGCAAACAGAGGTAGCTCCTTCCTCCCGTTAGTGCACCAGGTAGCAGAGCCACCTATTAGCACACTCCGGTTGTGGTTGATGACCTTTAAAGCCTCACCGGGCATAAGCCTTACACTCATTACAGGCCGGTTGCCCACCCAGCATCCCACCCTGGACCGCCCAAAGGAAGGCAGTGGATGTAAGCAACGAACGTGAAGCGGCCGACTTCGCCGGTTCCACCATGGTACACGTTCCCTGCGAAAAGCCACTCATTACTCTGAAATGGAAGCATTCCGTCATTATAAAACTCCGTAGGTCTGGAACCGTAGGTACCAGAGTTCTTCCATGTTATCATCATCGCTTCCACGCCATCATTACCACAACCACCCACCAGCAGAGCAGCCGGTTGGAAGAGCCGTCATCGGCCACTGACCATTACCATGCTTTAGAATTTCTTCACCATGGTATTCCAGTATTGGACCCCAACGGCCTGAATGCCAAGTGGTCCAACACCCCGCCAAGTGGCCGGGCCTAGGTACCAACTGTCGGCACAAGTAATCATGGTAGATATCCCATACCAGTTACGAGGAGACTGGTTCCCATAGGGATACGGGTGGCGGAGCCCAATCTGTGTTACCCAAGGGGGGGGGGCGAGGAGCCTTGGGTCGCCATGAGTAGAGAGAAGCTACAAGAGACGCATCCTCCACCCTTTCTAGGGTCAAATGCGGTAACCGGGCTCCGCTACTATAGCATGGTACTGCCACACCAGCTCAAGCGCCCGGAAACCTTCCTCCCGAGAGAGTCACTGACCCATATCCCTCTCTATGTAGACAGTATACATTAGAAGCATCGTTCACGGAGCATAATGTTTTGGCAATTTTCGTATGATAGCACCAAATAATAAAATAACATTTTTTTGTCATATATCAGGGACCAAACAACCGATTTCCACCAAATTATTCACACAAGTAGCGCTACGGTAGGCCATGTAAACTTACATGTTTAAGTGGCTCAGTCACTTATTTTAAAAATTATGGCCCTGTAAATATTTTGCTTTAGTAAACCCTATCACTCGAAACATTAGACTTATTAAATCCGAAATAGATGCTCCGAATCTGACCTCTCTAAAGCAGTGGATTGCAGGCTAGCTTTTTGTACGAGGTTTTCTGGGTTAAAGTACCGGGTAAGGCAGGTGTGTACTTGTAATTGTCTCACCACTGTTGTATAAGTTTATGGTTTAATTTTTAAAGGATTTCAAAGATAAGTGAAGTTCTATCTACCAACTCACCTTTTAAGAATTTATTTACAAATTATTTGCACCCATGTTGAGAAACGTAGGCTCATTAGTTATATAAGTAACGGCTTGTTTTTTTTCATAGTTTCTATGTTACTTCCCAAACCATATTTTAGTTTTTCTTTTCATTTTTCATATGTCACACAGATATCAAAACTAAATGATGCAATGAAACCGGTGTGTTCAAATTGTAAAACAATACCAATAAGCATTCAAAATAATAATATACGATATTCTTTTAACTTTTAACTAATGTTGGTTTATTTTAAACGCTAACGTTCCTTAAAATTCAAATGTTAAATTTAACTATAATAACTTACAAAATGATTACCAGTAGTTTTATAAATTCTTTATTTTACTAAATGCCTGGTACATTTTTGAATAAACCAATATTATGAAAGTTATAATGTGAGCAGCTTCTTACGCATTCCATGTGGAATTAAGAATAGTTTTGATTTTTTGAATAGCGAAAATTGTGTAAAACGGATTTAAACTACATATGTTTGCTCTTCTGGAAACTATAATACTTGTTTACAAATCTTTATTTTACTTACGGTCATAGAAGAATCAGGTTTGTAGTTTCAAGACCAGCCTGGAATAATGAAGATTAAACTTTCTTTTACGAAACAAAAGTGAAAATAATTCGAATTATACATAATAATGTCATACATTTCAAATCTCTTATTTCCTGACAATGGAAATATGTATTTTCTGGGACACACAATGCGTTTTGATAATTGAATGAAAATAATTTTGTACTTGTCACTAGCGCTACCAAAATGTTTTATCTGCTCCTAACTGTTAACGGCGAAGTATTAGATATCACCAATTTTTGCCCGTAAAATCAATAAAATATTATAAAATAGTTTTGTAATCCTGTTAGATAGATTTTTTTCTAAAACGGAATAAATGGAAATAAGCTAACAATACAGGAAAAACGTTTTGTGAATTTATAGACAGCAGACGTTTTACACAAACTCAAGCACATAAGTATACCATTCTTAGCTATAAAATATCACACCGAGCAGGATACACATGAAGTTACAGCAGTAAGAATTATTTAACATAAAGGCACATTACTGAAGAGATATGGTTACATTACCTAAAGGTTAATATTTAAATTTAATATATATTAACTTCTTGGAACACATAAAAAGCAGTTAATGTTCTTATTATATATTTGTGTCAAAATAATTATCTGGACTTAGTAAAAGTTGAAATGAATTTGTAATTATTAATCATGACTTTCCAGTTGGATTTATTTCCAATGCATTTTTTTCAAAGTCGTTTATGTAATAAAACTATATCTATTTTTGAGGGTGGTCAAATGTCTATGTGTAATGTGTTTCAACTACTCAAATATTCGCTATACTGTTTTAAAAATTTTGCATACGGTAGTTTTACGTATCACAGTTAAAAATACTTCATTTTAAACGATACAGAAACTATTCATACCTGAACAGTTATGTATATTCCTAAAATAAAAATGAATAATTGAAATAAGAAACTAATTAAATGTTGGCAAGAAGTAAACTATGTATACATAATATTGTCGGCGAAAATATTCACATAAATGGTAGTCAGTTATTAAAAAATATTCCATTATCGTGGTCCTTCACATTGCTTTAGCCTTAGATATGTTATTCCCAAATATGTAGTTAGTGTGCTAATGTGGTGAACATTTTAACTGATATGTCCTTAAAAATTAAACCCGGTTATCATCCCTTTGCATTCATAAACGTTGTAAAATTTTGTATTTGTGGAACCTGGAACTTTATTGGCTACAGAGCAGACATCAATACAGTTCGTATAAATTTAACACGTTTGATGGCACTCTGGAAGCTATGTTTTCAGTTCTTAACGAATAGAATAGTATAGACCGTAATGGGGGATGTCGTCCCACGTGGTTTATTTTTCCAGTTTAAGTATTTTTGCAATAAAATGGTTTAACCATTTTTTTGCACATACTAACTCATAATGTTATTTTTACAGTTTAGCAAGGTTTTTACTACAGATATAAATAATTATAGTGAAATCTTAATGACCATACAGCTAAATAATGACATCCACTTGCATGATAGCTAAATAAAATCGGCATATGCTAACAGGGAAAGCCATTGCTTCAGCGCTCTGAATCTTCTATTTGGACTTTGTAAAGTTTATAGTTTACATCGTGTATTTAACAACATTGCATCGAAAACTTCTTAATTGTATTATAACTGAAGGTAGAAAAAACTTTCCGGTTTGTTATGTAGGATATTTCATTTCCGTCATAGTTTTGCACCAAATTTAGTAAAGTGATACGAGTAAAAGCGTCCCAAGAAAGTGGTACTTGTTTTGGATATAAATCTCTTTATAAATCATGGTTTATGATAATCTTGGCATGTGAAATGACGGCATATGTATTTGTAATGTATACAGTCTACAACTATAATTTACATTTTGTACATTTCCAAACTTGTTCCATATATGTAACGTTCTTGTTTTCCATAAATATTTTATTTTGCAATTTTAATACATTTTAATATATGCAATAATATTTTCATTGTTTAATTAATTGATTAATTTAGCTTTTCGAATTGATAAAAATTAGTCTTTCACAATTTAGTTTATCTTTATAAATAAAATAAATTATTATTAATTTTTTTTTACAATATTAAATTTCCGCACAACTTTTGCATGACAATAGCTATTTATAAAATTAAAACAATTTTTTTTCTTGAGAGAAACCCCCAAATACCCACTTTATAGATTGCCCTTGCAAGTATCTAATTTTGTACAGTGAAAAAAAATATCTTGATTCGTCCACAGAGTGTTTTGTTGGCATTCACCCTTTGTTTGTGGTGAACACAACATTTTTAGTTGTCACCACTAAATTTTTGTCGTCACTTAAAATTTGTTTTATAAGCCATTCGCGGTTACTTCACACTTCTATAAAGCCCTGCTCAAGTTCTACTTCCAGGTTATTCCTTCGCCTCATGCAAACAAAGCGTAACCGAGTCTAGAAAATAACACCAAAGGCACAGCGCACCGCATTATTGCACACTCTGTGTAATAAAATCTTCAATAAAAAATACTTCTTAAAAGTCATTCCAAAACACCTCATATCTCCTTGTTTTTATTTATATCAATTATGAACTTAATATGATAATTTATAGATAAAATATATATAAAAGTTCAAATTAACCAAAAATAAGGTACTTTTATGGTTGCACAAGTATAAAATGCTTGTAATACATAATATATTTAGGAAACATAACGTGTCATACATGCGATGATTTTTCAAAGGTTTGATTGAAAAAGTGTGAAGAAACCACGAATGGACTATAATCACAAAAAAAAAAGTTAGGCAGGGTGAATATTGATAACACACTTTGCGGCCGCTACGAAATAACTTTGTCGGTGTAACTCACACTAATGATGAAGGCTGCGCACGCCTGTGTGTAGATCAGTGTGACCAGAGTTGTTGATGTGTGTGCGCAGACGAAGCAGCGCTGCGTTTCGCCAACCAGTTCTGGCCGTTGGTGTACAGTGTCCTGTTGCCGTACGTGGAAGGAGGCTGGGACCGCATCATGACCGGCGTCGCCAACAAGATCTTCCTCAACGTGCCCTACAACGCGCTCTTCCCTCTGGAGTGACACCGTGCACGCACGCACGCCACACTGCGCATGCGCGAAGAGAACACCGCGCTCCTAACCCCGAGTCCGCAGTGGGGGGAAAAAGAACACCTACATACACGTGACCACGGAACAATCCTGTGATCCGATTTCAGGGTGGCATCACCCGCGATGCTGTTAGGTTATCACATTTATAGTTGTTACTGAAGATGTTCTGTTGAAGAATATTTTTTCTCTGTATCTAAAACCCCGCTTTACTGAAGCGACAGATACGGTCTCAGATATAACCACAAATGTCAGTTTTGTAAGCGTTACAATACAAATGATATCAAACAACCCATTTGACTGCCTATTATGTTCATGAGAGTAATGAGTACTGAAATTTGGTTCCTAAAATTACTTCCTGTTTCCCTTTGTATGCTCTTCTCTGCGATTGGCTCTAGGATACCTCCAAGATTCTCTTTTTTTTCGGGTGTTCCGTATCCTTTCGCTACGTGTATAAATAAAAGCCGCAGAAAACCTGAGGATTGGTATCCGTGTGCCGGCTATTTTAAGAGTAACCAACATGAATATGGCCAAGTGCTATTCGTATGTGTACAAAACAAAAATAAATCAAAGTCAATGGTCTCGGATTCATACGATACACTTTCCTTTAATAGTAAAGTTATAGAACTACTTTCTATAATTTGTCGCCAACGTCACTATTGGTTTCATTTTATAATACACTAGGGAACCAGCCCGGCTTCGCCCGGTAACAATTTTACGACTTGATTACAAACGGTTCGACATTTATCTACTATCCTTACATTAAATATAAATGTTTTATACACCAAAACCTTTCTTGAGAAATTGTCTAAATGATTTTGAAAACCGCATCAAAATCCATTAAGTAGTTTAGAAGTACTAGGCGAATACACAGACAGACGTGGATAAGCGACTATCTTTAATACTATTTAGAGATTAAACCTTGTTAAAGCTTAAATTCATGTTAAATTTTATTTGTAGGTTTGGATCCAGAAGAGTTGCATTAAACATGTGTCAGCTGCAGCAGAGCGCCGTTATCCTCTTTAGAGTGCGCTAACCCGATTTGTATTTAATATAATTACGATAAAAATCCCGACTAATGTTCTTTTCATTTTAACAAATGGAAAGTTTGGAGGGACTAGATTTACGCCAGGAAGAAATTAACACTATGACCTAAGAAATTCGAAATTAAAGATGGTTGAGATTCTATTTTTTAAATATATAAGCCCAACTCTGTTATTTACATGGTCGCATTCACGCTTGGCTTACGTAAAGACGGACGGGCCCTGAGTTCGAATACCATCGATCACATGTGTGTGTTTTTATACACACGGATATGAGAGGCAGATAGTGGCTAGTGAGTGTAAACACTACCCGAACAGTCAAGTTTTTTTATTTTCGAGTGTAGACACTTCATGCCCCGTCTTTATGCATTAGTTGTTACTATAAACATGGACACAATTAGTCAAATAGTTGGTAGCGACTGGCAAATCAGTCATATGACCTGAGAACCNTTGTTACTATAAACATGGACACAATTAGTCAAATAGTTGGTAGCGACTGGCAAATCAGTCATATGACCTGAGAACCAGTGATTTTGAGTAACGGTATTGATTCGCTCTAATTAAATTGGGATAATCATTATGTAACTACAGTTACATTAGTGCATTAATTCACGCTACTGCTTATTTTCACAGCCATTTTTAATGTTTTCACTGATGTGAAGACATTTGGTTTTTTTTCAATATTAGAAAGTGGCAATTCAGACATGTCGTTTTTACTTTATATGCACTNTTGTTACTATAAACATGGACACAATTAGTCAAATAGTTGGTAGCGACTGGCAAATCAGTCATATGACCTGAGAACCTGTGATTTTGAGTAACGGTATTGATTCGCTCTAATTAAATTGGGATAATCATTATGTAACTACAGTTACATTAGTGCATTAATTCACGCTACTGCTTATTTTCACAGCCATTTTTAATGTTTTCACTTATGTGAAGACATTTGGTTTTTTTTCAATATTAGAAAGTGGCAATTCAGACATGTCGTTTTTACTTTATATGCACTTGGATGGTCAGATGAATAGCACGTAAAATATTAAAAACTAAACATCATATTTAAACTTACGAAAATCTGTCAAATAACAATATTTGCAACATTTGGTCACCACTAAAAATGTTTAGTAAAATTATGTCATATCAGGCAACGTTTATTCACGTTTGGTTAATGTAGTTATATCTGGAAAATTAGTCAATTTAGACCGCATATGATTACACTTGGACAGTCACGTTCTGTTTGATTTGGTCGCACTTGGCAATGGCCATTTTTATTCATGTTTGGCTACTTTGACCACATTCAAGTTTTACTGGTCATATTCGATAACATTTAGTCTTTTTTGTCATATTTTGTCACTTACTGTTTTGCTTGTTCTAAATGTACCACATTTGATAAGGTTTAGTAAGTTGTGTTGTTTTTGGATAGTTTAGTCACATTTGATTGCGGATGGCAGTGTTTGGATACTTTATATCACTTAAATAAATGGTTTTTCGTGTTTGGAAAAAGTAATGATTAGCCATTAATATTTTTCATCTTTGATAACATTTTGTATTACATAGTCGTATTCGTTCAAATCTGGTTTTTCTGCCACGTTCTATTACATTTAGTTGCATTAGATTATGGCAGGTTGCTTTTGTCGGAGTGGGCAGTTTTTAGTCGCATTTGGTCACAACCGGTTATTTTTTAAAATATTGATATATGCTTGTTTATGTTTATTCAAGTGTCATAATATTTGATAATATTTTGTAAATATAGTTTTTTTCTAGTTCTTTTAGGTTATGTTTGATCTTGTTTTATCATTTTAAATAATATCCAGACGCATTTGATTATATTAATTAATTATAGGTCTCATTAGGATATGTTTACATTTTGTTACAGTTTGGTTCTATTCAATCACATAAAAAGTTTTCTCATATTTGTTAATGGTATTCTGTTACTTAATAACGCATTTGATTATATTAAGACAAGTTAAGTTACATTCAGTCCAGTTACATCATGCTTGGTTATATCCAGTTGTACCCGGTTATGTCCAGTTGTACCCAGTTATGTTCTTCATTGTTAACATTTTTCCATGATTAATCAGTTGGTATATGTCTTGCATGTTGAAACATTATGTGGTGCTACTGCGTAGATTTAGTCACATTTTGTTATATTTGCTTAAATTTGATCATATTCATTGACATAAAGTGGTAGGTGTAAACGCTATCGTCTTATATACATATATTTATATTAGATTTACAATATTTTATGCTTTATTAGCTTATGTTATATCAGATCAAATATATTATGTCATCGTAGGGTAACCATAATAAGTGAGTGGTTGCGAAAAATAGGCCNTTATGTTATATCAGATCAAATATATTATGTCATCGTAGGGTAACCATAATAAGTGAGTGGTTGCGAAAAATAGGCCTCTGGCAGAAAAATAAAAGATGATAGGTGGTCAATTTTTACGGCGTATATAAAGTCTGCAGATTAAACAGGTAATTAACGGCAGACAGGCAAAACTGGGGGTACTGAANTTATGTTATATCAGATCAAATTTATTATGTCATCGTAGGGTAACCATAATAAGTGAGTGGTTGCGAAAAATAGGCCCCTGGCAGAAAAATAAAAGATGATAGGTGGTCGATTTTTACGGCGTATATAAAGTCTGCAGATTAAACAGGTAATTAACGGCAGACAGGCAAAACTGGGGGTACTGAANAATTTTTACGGCGTATATAAAGTCTGCAGATTAAACAGGTAATTAACGGCAGACAGGCAAAACTGGGGGTACTGAAAAAATGGAGCATATGTCTAAATTAAAAAAAATATTCGTTGTGAAGGGGTGAAAGGAAGTCAGCATTTGCAACACAAGAAAATAGCAGTTTAAATTCTTGAATAATGCAAGGCAAGTGTACATAACCAATAATTGATTGTAACATTTATAGTCTGTTTATGTGACAGGTAAATTATCTAAAAATAAATACGTAGTCAAGTAGTGAAAAGACTGGCTTAAAATCTGGGGACACAGAAGCCAGGTTAAACTTAATGGTCAGGAAGGAGAATTCAATAACGTGTGCAGGTGTGCAAGTAGCCCTCTACAATGCATTTTAAGCAACAGCGAAAGAGCGCGAAAAATTGTAGGACATATGTTAAATACGAAGGTGGTTCCTAAATTCCGCCATATAAGGAGCATTCTACACGACCACTTGCATTACAATTTTGTCGTAATAGAATGTATTGTTATCGATATAAAAAAGAAAATTCTAATTTTGTTCATATAAATACAATGGTCAGATATATGCCATATTACCTTTAAAAATACGNTATAAAAAAGAAAATTCTAATTTTGTTCATATAAATACAATGGTCAGATATATGCCATATTACCTTTAAAAATACGTAAAACAGCAATTTTAAAAATGTTACCTTAGTTGGAAATTTTGAATAATTGCTGTGTGTGTACACAGCAATATGTACAGTATGTAAATATCTACATACATGCAGCTACACGATCGTGTAAGCCTTTTCCAAGCGGATTATTACAAGTGTTTTAAAAAATGGAATGTGTTTTACTGANGCAGCTACACGATCGTGTAAGCCTTTTCCAAGCGGATTATTACAAGTGTTTTAAAAAATGGAATGTGTTTTACTGAAACTTTTACTTACATTTTCTTGCTACTTAACTACCAACTTAAATGTTAATTTATGTAGCTTCAAGTGACTAAATTGAAAAGAGTATGTGGTCCTAGATATTTTCGAATATGATATGAGAATTATTTAAGTTTCAATATCGTATTGTAAGACCGCTGGGTAGCCAAAATCATGAAGGTTTGGTCACTGTTTCCGTGCAGAAAACCCAACAAAATGGTTCTAGGTGCTATATGGCGAATTTAAAGTGTGTTACTCAATAGGTTATCTTTTCTGGTGTGGGACAAGCACTTTGTTTGAAAATCCAAATCAGTAAAAATTTAACCGATTCGGTGAAAAACTGCACTGGGTAAAAAAAACAGCAAAGTTGGAAAATTATTAAATCCCTGAGATTATATTAGTAACCACGCGTAACTGATGTTTTGTACTGATTTCCCTCTTCTATGTCGCTGGTTGGTGTTAATTATTACAAATCAGCCAATTAAGAGTTGAATAATTACTGAATCTTTGCCCACTTCAATTTTATTATTGAAATTTCGATTTCAAATGTAAAATCCGATTCCATGGTATGCCACAGTTAACCAATATTTTGCTACGATTGTGTCGAACAGACTGTCGTGTAATTTCAGTTTATGTGTTATAACCTGTTACATATTTCAGGCGCTTTTACAGCGATGGCAGTGCTTATTTCAAACAGACACGAATTTACGTGTGTGTACACTGCTGCTCTAATTTCCNCGCTTTTACAGCGATGGCAGTGCTTATTTCAAACAGACACGAATTTACGTGTGTGTACACTGCTGCTCTAATTTCCCCATATCATTGACTTAAGAAACTAAGGCTTTCGAATATATTTGATGTTTATGAAAAGGGTCAAAGCCATTTTTAAGTGATGTCGGTTTTCAAAGTCAGTTTTTATATGGCCTTTACATCCTGGCTTTTTCTGCTAATATTGTTATTCTGCAGTTGTTTCTGCGTGAATTAATCTATATTCCAATTTCTTTGAAGCTTTTTAAATGTATGTTTAGCTCATAACACACGTATGCCAAACGATAAAAGATAATATTAGTTACTATTGTGTATTTAATTGTTTTGATAGAGATATCTGTATAAAGTATTTCCTATTTTATATATGAACAGAAATGAATTAATAAAACATTACTTGTTTAATGCTATTTCATTACCTATATCACGAATTATCGGAGCTGAATTTAAAGATGCAGCAAAATGTCCTACCTTGCAGTGTGATTAAATGACACGAAAAGGAGTGACGTTAATTTATTCAGTACCAATTATTGGCTGACTGACAGCGTATTGCAATATTTTCAATTCGATCTGTGAATCATTAGGTGGCATTATGTCAGAAACTCTTTTCAGAAATACNCAGCGTATTGCAATATTTTCAATTCGATCTGTGAATCATTAGGTGGCATTATGTCAGAAACTCTTTTCAGAAATACTGTGCTGTGGCCATCCACATAATTCACAACAGCTTTAAAGATGTAACTGCTTGTGTCGTCGATCGAAATAGAGTAAAAATTATGATGAACCTTCTAAATAAAATTTTTGCATTTACCATAACTATAGATTGGAGAGTTCCATAAAAAGTGCTGTGAATTTCAGTCTCATTAAAAAAGTCACAATATGTTTTTCATTGAGGTTATCTACAATTCGGTCAAGCATATCACAGAGGCTCCCTAAAAATATTTCATCTGCAAATCTGTATTCTTAATTCAAGATATATGCCACGAATTTAAGATATTCTCAAACAACGATGTGGTTCTACCACCAAGTTAAGTATTTTATACTTTTTACAACACAGCAATGTGATTCACTGACTATAAAATGTTGTTTTTTTATAAGATCTAACGTGCTATAAGTACTCATTATTAGTATACATTTCGCAACACATATGTTAATCTATCNAGTATACATTTCGCAACACATATGTTAATCTATCGCTGTATGGTTTCCTTGAGTAGAGAGATTTGGGCGGCTCTTAACAACGAGGTCTGGAGAACCTTTTTAGGGTTTCGTAACAGTAAAAATATTTATATTATATAATCTTAGAATAATTTTAAATATAATAAATAAAAAATGGCTGCATTAAATATGTATGTATAATGATAAAATATAAACAAGGAAGCTATATACAATATTCTATGTAAAAATTTAGGCTATGAGAGACAGAAAATTCTCTATATAAAAAGAATATCTCCCACATGAGATAAGGATGTAATTCACAAAGAATCATGTGAAGAAATAGAAGCATTACTTGAAAATATAAAAAAAATATATAACATTATTGATTTAATAATTATAGCTGAGTACTTGTTAAGAGAAGAGATGTGTGGTAACTGAGGCAAAGAGAAACTAAAGAAAAACAATATTTTCATGAGACCAGACATAAATAACATTACACGCTGTAAGACGTTAGCAATGATGAATCTGTGGTTTTATTTTTAAAAAAATTTAGGGCATGTTTTAAGGTTAAATTTAGTTACCATGAAATGTTTTTAAGCTTTCAGTTAGGTAACAATTAAACATATACAATTGACGCNAGCATTACTTGAAAATATAAAAAAAATATATAACATTATTGATTTAATAATTATAGCTGAGTACTTGTTAAGAGAATAGATGTGTGGTAACTGAGGCAGAGAGAAACTAAAGAAAAACAATATTTTCATGAGACCAGACATAAATAACATTACACGCTGTAAGACGTTAGCAATGATGAATCTGTGGTTTTATTTTTAAAAAAATTTAAGGCATGTTCTAAGGTTAAATTTAGTTACCATGAAATGTTTTTAAGCTTTCAGTTAGGTAACAATTAAACATATACAATTGACGCTTTTAAAACATTTCTAGTTGTAAAACAAGTAATTTTAATATACCTCATGACACAAAGTAGTTCGTGTTGCATACGACCTAGGCGAAGCGTGTGTCAAGTCGGGATTCGCTTGAGATATGGGCAACACAGCCAGACTAACGTTCTTCAGACATTCTGCCCAGTTGCACTCTGTTCTCTGTTTATTGTTTTGATGATAATATTGACTACGACTTTTCTACTCTCTTATACTCGTAGAAGCTTATATATGCGAGCTTTGTCAGACCATAGAAGCAGCGGGGCGATATGTTTTCAATCTGGTTGTCTGACAGTTCTATTAGTAGCAGATGCGGCAGCCGACTGCACGGCGCGTTGTTACCGTTCTCTCTACAATCGCTCGTCCTGAACTGATATGAGAGGCTGATTACGTTACTATACCGAAGAAGTAGCGCTACATTTTCCCTGGGTATGTCTAGTGGTATGTCTTGCAGGCCGAGGCTAGAGTAGTCCTTGTACGGCACGTTGTTGGCGACAGCGTAGTCCTCGACGCGTCTGAATGCTTCTGAGACTCTAAGAGTTGCTGCAGAACAGGTGATAACTAGAATCATGTCACGTATAACAACGATAAACGTTCGTCAGATATATTTTTGAGAACATCACGCGCTGTTATTTTCTATACTAAAAAAATACATGACTTTTTCAATAGAGACATAAGTATTGCGAGAATGGAAATGTGAGTTGAATGGGACATGGTGCATGAGCCAGCAGGTTACTTGCTTGGGCACAGAGACTACAAGTCTTCAAAAACTCGTCTAGCCAAGCCAGCAACGTCACCTCTAGGAGGCAAATGTTAGTGGCAACATTGTTTGACTCATTGGTTGGGTGTGGCACGTAGATAGGAATAGTCGCAAGTGGGGGNAACCGTGGCTCAGAGTTCAGTACCTATTGTATCAGGGGCATGTTCCTTAACATGTAAGTTACACCGATTGAACAAAAGTATACGTCTTTAAGTTTCTTAACAATAAATAAAGCTTAAATACCAGGGTGGAACACTGCTCTACTAAATATTCACATGTAAGTAATCTTTATGCTATTTAAGTAGAAATAGTAACATTTGGGATTATTTTGGTTCACATGTTCACGTTACACCCTAGCTTTTATTACAGGACCACAAAATACGAGAGACTGGGTTTAATTTGAATTAATAGTTCTTAGTTTTTTTGCAATGTTTTTGTGTTTAAATAAATAGAATTCGTGACATTAACAGAATGCATTAAACCTTTTTGACAATTTTCGTTCTGGCACGGCTGTGCACTTATTTTTGCTCATGTGGAAAATTTAACTGTATGCTGGGGAATAAAGGTAGTTTGTTCGTTCATAGAGTTTCCAAATAGATAACAGCGCTACTATAAGGAATACCACAAGCGCACAGGTACTTTGTTAACATTGTCTCGCAAGTTAATACAGCGCGTACCCTTTCTGCAGCAGTGATATAAATAATTGTCAGTGCGGAAGGGAGTTGTCTAGAGAAGTGATATTTATTAAAACAAAAAATAATTACGGAATGCTTACGAACAGTGCATTCATTTCAGTGCCGTACATACTAATGGAATTATTTTTCTAAGAACCGAGCTGTTAGTCACGGAACTCAAAATTACTATTATNGGCATGTTCCTTAACATGGAAGTTACACCGATTGAACAAAAGTGCACGTCTTTAAGTTTCTTAACAAAAAATAAAGCTTAAATACCAGGGTGGAACACTGCTCTACTAAATATTCACATGTTCACGTTACACCCTAGATTTTATTACAGGACCACAAAATACGAGAGACTGGGTTTAATTTAAATTAATAGTTCTTAGTTTTTTGCAATATTTTTGTGTTTAAATAAATAGAATTCGTGACATTAACAGAATGAATTAAACCTTTTTGACAATTTTCGTTCTGGCACGGCTGTGCACTTATTTTTGCTCATGTGGAAAATTTAACTGTATGCTGGGGAATAAAGGTAGTTCGTTCGTTCATAGAGTTTCCAAATAGATAACGGTTCTACTATAAGGAATGCCATAAGCGCACAGGTACTTTGTTAACATTGTCTCACAAGTTAATACAGCGCGTACCCTTTCTGCAGCAGTGATATAAATAATTGTCAGTGCGGAAGGGAGTTGTCTAGAGAAGTGATATTTATTAAAACAAAAAATAATTACGGAATGCTTACGAACAGTGCATTCATTGCAGTGCCGTACATACTAATGGAATTATTTTTCTAAGAACCGAGCTGTTAGTCACGGAACTCAAAATTACTATTATTATAATCATTAAAGTAAATTTTTTTTTTTAACTTGACGTAAAAGTGGAGACATCCTACACCTGCCACAGTTAGAAATCCAAGTAAGAAAATCTACATGTAGGCAACTCGTTGACGAACGAATGGAGAAGCACACGTCAAAAGACTTGTATGCGGACCAGATGACATTCAGAGAAGATTGCACAGCCGCGCAGTTAGCACATAGTTGGCATAGCGGTGAACTTGGTTCACTGTGAGTTTGTCGCATGGAGAAGGTGACACTGCGGTGTAGTTGCCTTTCGGGGAGTTTGACACAGCAGTCCAACTGACACACAGCGACTATGGGAAACTGTGAACTTCACATAGGTGAAGACGATCATCGTCGGAGAAGTTGGCAACCCATGAGCTCGACACTCTGAGTAGAGGACACTGCGATGTAGATAGCACTCTATGAGAATGCCACAGCGGTGCAGTTGACACATGATGAGGATGCCAAACGATGAGCTTGACACAAGAAAATTTCGGTGCAACTGGCACTCGGTGAAATTAGAATGTCTTGTGGTGAAAAAAAAAAAACATTGCCAACAAATTAAATTTTATTCAACGGTAATATATCACGTATTTTAATTAGTGCCTTTTTATCATGAGTGTGATTTGCTTTGCTATTTGGGTTTTTGGATGTTTTCACCATTTATAACATATGGCAGATAACCCCAGCTACGAGGGGCCCCACGGTGGTGTAGTGGTCAGACTACTCGCTTTTCACCTAGGTGAACCCAATTTGATTCCCGGCGGGTTCGCTCCTGGATTTTCGAATGTGGGAATCGTGCCGGACGATGCCGCTGGTCATCGCGTTTTCTCAGGGCTCTCCCGTTCGCCCTTGCATTCAGTTGCTGCTCCATACTCCCCTCACTTCACCCTCGTCGGCTCTTAACACCTCGACGTTAAGAGCCGCCAAAATCTCTCCACTCACCACCCAGTTCCAACCTGCACGGATTGCCGCCGTATCGGTAGTCTGGAGTCGGACAGCGTGCAGTTCTTTACATGATTGGGTTACAACTTTTTCACTCATTGGCTGCTACCGTGTTGATGAGCTTTCTTTATTCAACTTGGCTGCACATTACATTTATCCCTGTTTATTACTGGCTGAAGAGCTGTTCTGGGCGTGTCCAAGCAACTGTGTTCCAGTCATGAAATTGGACACACGCGTAGGATACGGTTTTCATGTCTAACATGCCGCAAAAAATTCATGCACCTTTACCAATCATGTAGTTCTCCATAGTAAATAGTTTACTGGAACCTGTTCATTTCTCGCACCCTAGTGGCTGGACGTCTTGCTATCTCACAGGCTCAATAATCCCCAAGGGTACAAATTTAACATTTAATTTTCGTGCACAGCTTTGCGTCATTTTTAACCTGTAGCGACAGAATTGGGTCCGCTATAGGGCCTCGTATGAGAGTCTAACTTGTGAATGCGGCACAATGAACAAGTGTCCTTTCCAAACGCGTGTTTATTAACATGGCAGCTGAGTTTCGGCTGCTTTTGGACTGAGCACACTCCAAGTGGTTGGAAGGAAAAATATTAAGAAAATGTTTACAAATTAAATTTTTAAGGCTTTTCTACACAATAACTATAAAGGAAAGGAGGAAAGTACTGTTACGCGCTCGCTTCCCCCTAACCTTTCCCGCGCGGGCGAGTGGAAGGGAGGACAGTGTGTCGACATGAGAGCGGGCGACGCGTCACGAAGGAATGTTGGAATGTTGGAATGGCAGGAAAACGACAATCCTTTCAGGGTTTTTAGTTACAAAGTGTGCCGCCGCGCGCTCTTCCGTCTGGTGTTGTTGTAAGCCTTTTTGCGGCTCGCATGCTCCTGACCTACAGGAGATTAAATTCCTGCATTTATCTGAATATTGTTCTGGTTTTGATCGTCCTTGCCTCTCTCAGCGTGACTTGCGGTGCGGGAAATACTACAGATCTTGACTGCGATAGTATAAAAGTGCGACGGGCCTCCGTGCCGATTGGATTGAGGGTAGGGGATTGACGAAGTGTTGATGAGTGTCTGGAGTATTTGCGATAAACTACGAGCGAGAAGAGGAATGAGCGGCGAGAAAAGTGACCAGCGGGAGGAAAATATGCGACTGTGAGCATTGGCGAAGTGGAGAGTGTGACTGGCAGACTGGACTGTTGGCATGAGTGAAAGACATCACAAATGATGGTAACATACAGACTGATTATGTGTTAATGACGAGTGTGAGTTAATTGACTAAAACGAAACTGAGACATACAAAAGGACTTAAATTAGAGTTCAGATAGACATTAAATGCCAAGCTCATTGGGAAATAAAAAGAATAATAGTGGAGATAGATTAATGCTGTAAATATTAGCTGTCTGAATAAATTACAATCAAACTTAATTTTTCTTTATTCAGACAGCTGATACCTGTTTGTTTGTACTGTTACAAGACGCTTGAGGCAGAGTGTAGACTGAGTACCAGGTGGAAGCCTCCTGCGTATTTATTGTTGGATCCTAATATGCCTGCCTAAATGTGTATAGTCTGTTCGCGGTTTCGTAACACTTTTTGAATATAACCTTTAAAAAATAATCCCATATATGATGTGTTTAGTTATTTCCTAAATATGCCATGTATTGCAATGCTATATAACTCCGTTAACATAAAATTATCTTATTTTTCATCAAATTGAAGTTTTACATATTTTTACTTATAACTTATAATGCTTAATTTATAATAAAAACGAAATAAAACCAATGAGAAGATATTTGTGTTGGTAGCGCCTAGTAAGAAATAGTTCTCATGCGAAATATTATTACAACTGTGTGCGCACGAATTCGGTGCGTTGTCCTCTGGTGTAATTTTTCTAGACTTAGTTAAGCTTGGTTTCCACGAGGCGGAGGAATATTCTGGAAGTAAAACTTTCGCAGGGATTCAGAAAAGTGTGAAGTATCAGTGAATGGATTATATAAATATGTGTGAGCCAGCGGCTATGCGGCGGTCCCCGGCAGTCACCCAGCCAAGCAGTACTGATAACGCCCGGCCTGCCCTCATAACTGAAAAGTCCCTAATTCCAACGTTCATAAGGCATATTTTTACACTATCTGATTCGTCCTTAGAAAATGCTTCATGTTATGTAATTTATAAGTCATAAATCCTATTAAATCATGGGTTATACTGAAATATATATTGGCCCCCCAAGTCTAATTCATGGTGGTTTGTTGATTAAAGATGGTCCTGTATAGCAAATAAATATTTAAAACACCTTAAATCCATAATGTGTTAGGGCTGTAAATCTTAAAACTGAACAAGACAAAATGAAGTGTTAAGATAAATGAAAACCCCAACTCCTAGCGACATGGAACTAGGGCCTTCTTTAATTAAACATGGCAATGTTACATTGTTACTGACAGGTCTTTTTACTCACCTGACTACCAATGCCATTATGTTGCTAATTTTAAGATGCAATATTTGGTCTCTTTACGTCATTATGAATTAATTATAATATTTTGGTGGTAAATTATTGTTTTTTGATCAATAGTGAACCAAAATATGTTTTATTCCTAGCCAAACAGTTTATTTACAGTATACTGCTAGGTCTTGTAGCTTCTAACGTCTGGTGTTTCACAGACGTGTTAGATTATAAACATAACCTCAATGGTTTGAAAAGAGTTTCCAACTTGTAAAGCTTAACTAAAGTAAAGACAACAATGTCCGGATTTCATTTGTGAAGGGTAAGTTTGATTATATAAGTGGTGCAAAATGAAAACCAACAATGAAACAACTTCATGAGTGATGCCATTATTGAAGATGTGACTCGTTTGAATGACGAAAAGTAATCCGTGTCGGCAGCATTTAACTCACAAACGCATTAGACACTAAAAACAGTGCGGATAATACTAATAGGAATATAACTGATGTTTTTCTGATTTTGCATCAAATTAATTGGGTATATCTTCGACTGGTGATGAAAAGCTAGAATGTAATGGCACATCAATTCCAATTAACGCAACACTTCTTGTGACACATTTTAAAGATCTGCCTGCAAACATCCAACAAAGCCAAAATGGGAACATGTCACAATCTTCAGAAAATGTAAATACAATTAGAGTTTTGTAAGCAATCTCCCAGTAAAGTTCGGCAGTTGAATGGTATGGAGAATTCTAATGATGTAAATAAAAGTAACAATACACTTCAAGAAAAACTAAGTCGTTTAACAAAAAAAGGAACAAAGATAATTTGGAATAATTAGCAATGTTACTCCAAATGAAAAATAAAATAACAAACTGGGTAAGTTAATAGAAAAACACTTACTACGTGAGCCTTGCGGTGATAAGTGTCGATGCAAATGTACTCAACTGTTTGCAGACGAATGGAAACCACGACTGAACTCTTAGTTTTGGAATGAAGGTTTCAAAGAAAGACGAGGCTTCTGTGCGCCACGAAACTTTCAATAAATAGACGTCGTGGCAAGTCCAAAACAAGAAACCAAATAATTTCGCTATTATTTTACTAAAAGCGGCGGCAAAAGAGTGAGAGTATATGTAAGTTGTTTTTTCTCATTACCCTAGGGTTTTGGAAAGAAAATAACTCGGTCGTTTATGACACTTTAACATCTGTTGATAAAACTTCGATGACTGGCATGACATAATTTGCCACAGACAAAAGAGGAAAGCATCCCCTTATCATAAAAAATGTTACATGGGCATTATTAAAGTTCATATAAAGTGCCACAACCTAAGTATCGCTCACTATAGAGCATACACCAAACATACGATACCTCCCAAGTAAAGTAGCTATCCAAACAACATATGATGAAATCAAACAGGCCAAAAGCTCATTTCACTGTTCACATGATATTTATTGTGAGGTTGTTAATGCCGTGAACGTATCCTTTTCCAAACCTGGCCATGAAGAATGTAGCGTATGCTTCAAGTTTAAGGAATACGTCCAGGATCATGAGAAAAATTTATCTCCAGACTGTGAAACATGAATTTATTAGCAGTACCATATTGAAAAGACCGAACAACCAAGAGAGTTATACAACGNGGAATACGTCCAGGATCATGAGAAAAATTTATCTCCAGACTGTGAAACATGAATTTATTAGCAGTACCATATTGAAATGACCTAACAACCAAGACAGTTATACAACTAACATTCTAAATTGTAGTCTTCTCTTGATACCATCTATTTATGTGATGATCAACAAAAATTGATATTGTTACCTGGNAACATTCTAAATTGTAGTCTTCTCTTGATACCATCTATTTATGTGATGATCAACAAAAATTGATATTGTTACCTGGAATGGATTCTTTCAAAGAAGCTGTCTTTCCTCGAAGGATAGTTGTGTTTAACGAAATTTTCGTACCTCTTGGTAATAAACAGAAGGTTTTCTCACTTTCTGTCTTATGGCATGAGGCAATCAGTATAAGAAAAAAGAACACATTATCAATGCATTTTTGCAATTTAATGTTATTTTATTTTAGATATATTTATGTTTGGCTTGGCAACTGTGCAGGCCAAAACAAAAATTGTACTCTTTGCATGTTCTTCATATACTTCGTGAATAGATGCCCGAAAGGTTCTGTCGACTGAAATAACACCTTTTATTTTGAATCAGGTCATACTTTTATGGCAGCAGATTCGTTTCATCATCAGATGGAACTTTCTATGAAACACTGTGGAAAAGTGTACGATTTTTATGATTTTGAAGAGTGTGAAGTAAAAAGCAATTACGGGAAGGTAAACACTGAAATTCTTGGTGTTGTGGACTTTTTTTCATAGCAGGATTGTACTTCGCAATAAAAACTGAAGTCACAAGGTAACAACAGGCCCTATCTTAAAGACGCTGTGAAAGTAACAACTGAACGAGGGAAAGCTTCTCTCAAAGTTCTGCTAAGAATGACGACTCCGCTTTAAAATTGTTGAATTTCCTATAAGCTACAGCAATAATTAACTTTCCTTCTGCCTGAAAAACTAGACAATGTGTGGGGCGTCAAAAAAGAAATGATAAATAGTTAATATGTAATGTCCCGTTATGCCATCTAAACAGCACGCATTTAGGTTGAACGTGTTGTATCGAATGATAATATGGTATATCTGCCAACTTATAATTTATTTTATTTTATTTTNGCATTTAGGTTGAACGTGTTGTATCGAATGATAATATGGTATATCTGCCAACTTATAATTTATTTTATTTTATTTTCACTGCTAATTCATTGTTTATATTTTTGCATGGCATTTCTATTGGCAGAATTATTTGTCATTTCGTTATCCTATGAGCTGATAATGTTTTACAAGTGTTTATTAATTTTATTGTTTACGTCTTTAATTGCAGTTTTAGAGTTGAGTATGACAACTGATTAAAATATTTTCCTATTTGTTAACTTAACTAAATGTTTTAATGCAGTTTTTTAAGATAGAAGTGTTAAAGATATTGCTAAATAAATTTACTTAAATGTAAACATTGATCGGAAATTGGCAGCATAGTACAATATGTAATATTTAGCAAGGGAATTTTAGGAAGTGCCTCGCCTATTGTGCTATGGCAAATTCAAAATGGACTGCGTTGAAAAATTATCTGTGTTCTTGATCTTTTAAGTAGGCATATTATATCCTGAAGATCATGGGAAATATATTGCAAAATTGTTATTTAAAGTGAATCCTATAGGCATTATTTATTCAGGACATTATTTTATGCCACCGATGTGCGAGTGGCGTAAAATCAGAATTCCAAGAGAGTCACTTTACTGACCTGCTTATCGCACCTGTCACACAAATATGACATGCGACAGGGATTCTTGGAACAATGAAAGCTTTCATGGCTCCATACACTGTAGCCGAAAGCAAATATCTTATCACAAAAGTGACACTGATGACGACGTAGTGGTTCAGGTAAATGCTTGGAAGGACCTGTTGGAGATGTAGGTGCTGGAGCTAAAGAAGCAGGCAACGCCAGATATGGTGTTCTAGGTACCTCAGCCGAAAAGTTCGATGGCTGCATTTAAGATTTCGTAGGTGTCACAACTGAAGAAGTCGATGGTACTCTACCATCTCTAGATGATCGTGCTGCACTATTGGCTAGATGCTGCTAGTGATGTAAACATAACAACTGAAGAAGTCGATGGCGCTGGTAAAACAGGAGACATCTCACTCGAAGAAGAAATAAATGGCGAGAAACCATTGTGGACAATATCCACTCCACTTTAACGTAACTGGCCATGGATTACCTGGTGTAGAATGTGTGTTCATATCTTAATTTTTAAATGGCAAGCAGTATCATATTAATAAAATACTTTCAACAATTTGAATTTACTCAACCTGCACTATAGATTGGTTAGCGGAAGTATAAAAAACAAGTTTTTTACTAAACAGTGCTCTAACCTCAAATCCAATCCAAGCCATTTTCGCTAGCCGTATTGGCAGAAGAGCAGTTCAATGTTGGGACACAGAGACTGGTTGTGTGCAGCCAGCGATATCGGTCTACCTCATCTTTAGTCGATGGGTTCCTTCACCAGCAAAGGGACCGCCGTTGGACTTGATATTGATCCTGCAATTAGCGGGTCAGAAGTCGTGGAGTCAACTGTTAAGGTTCCCCGCCTTCCTGGCGCTTGAACTGCGTTACATAGTGTTCGAAATACAGGTTTTTCCAAGAGATTATTAAACGTGCGCTCAATGTGCTGACCCACAAAAAGAACACGCACTTCACACGAGAGCTGTTGAGTACTTTCAAGACGTCACTCACATTAGAAGCACCATTTCAGAGTCCGAAATGGCTGAAAACGACTTTTTAAAAGCGTTGTATCTCAAAATAAATGCACCAGATACATACAAAACAACTCAAGGGCCCCGAATTGAACCTTCCTATAGGTTTTTCACCAATAAATTAATAGGGTCACCGCTGAAAGACCCATAAGTACAGGCAGCGCGACGAGAACACTAAGCCAGTTCAAAACCTTGCGCTTAGTGGAGCTTGTGCACTTGATACGCGTGGTGGTGTCGCCCTTATCACTCCCGCGCTTCTGGTTCTCAAACACGAGGGAAATCTCTACGTATGTGGGAGCGTTAAGGAGGAGCAGGATGTGCAGTGCGGTGCTTGAGATTGACAACGAGGTGTTGAGATAGCAGTGCGGTGATGACCAATCAGGGAGCCGGGGTGTTGGTGGTCGAGACGACTGACTTCACTGCGATCCAGAGGATTGTGCGGTGTTTCGCAAGAAGCTGCTGTTTCGCCCTGCCAGCCGTGACAGTCTAACATAGTGAACGTAGGAACCAGGAACAAAAAACAAACTAAATTTTTAGAGATAAAAAATTGTATTTGACTTTTGTATAGACTGTAGTAAATAGTGTATTAAAATGTGTGTGTGTTATTATTGTTGCTATACTCATTTTTTTGATATAATTATATTTTTATTAACTTTGCAACAAAATTTTATTAAAATTATTATTGAATCCATGATCGTAAAAAAATTGTTACCAAAATAGATTTTAAACATACATAATCCTTTTGATCAAATATTTTATCAAATATTAATTGGGGAAAATTTATCTTAATAAAACAAATATTTTCAAAACATTCCAAAGTTATTTAAAAATTATTTATTTTATTTTGTTCAACTATACGTTTTTTTTAGTATTATTGGTTTTTAATACAATGAAAATAGTATGTAAAAACAGAATACCTCATTGCTGAAATTTGTGTCTCAAGTTTGGCAGTTGTAATTCTATTTTTATGTTATATTTTTTACTTCACATATATAAATTTCTGCCATTCATGTTCTTCAGTGTAGCTGTCTGTCCTCCATCTGGTTTTGGAGTCGATTTCTCGTCCACTGCATTCTCCGGAAGTCGACATCACATTGATCTCGAGCGGGGACGTGGTCGACCTCTCTCTCTCTCTCTTGCACCACAATCTCCGATACGCCCGGACGCCGCCATCTTCTTCTTATTCTGTAACAGCGNTCTCTTGCACCACAATCTCCGATACGCCCGGACGCCGCCATCTTCTTCTTATTCTGTAACAGCGTCTCCCTCCCCCTTTACCTTCCACGTGGCTTCCAAAAGCAGCCATGTGGACGGTTCCCGGACATTGGGACCAGGGACTACGCAGTACGTTTGCAGGCACTTGTAATTTTTTGGGGAAATTTTACAAAGTTACATAAATAATTTTATTATTCAAATTTTTCGAGAAAATAAAATTACAATTTCCTTTTGTGCTGCGTAGGTGGGGTTACGACGCAGAATGGAAAACTTCCCACCTAAGAACACATAACTAAAACAAAGTAGACTGAGGAACACCGACATAAAAATACAAAAACACAGGAAAATAGGGGAATTGTTGAGAAGGGGGGGGGGGAGGAAGACAGTGAAGGGTAAAAAAATTTAGTTCCGCCTTAATTAAAAAGATTTTAATTAACGAAATGTGATATAATTTACCGAGGAACCCAACCCATACAGAGGTCTGCAGAAGCAAACATATTAATAAAAACATTTTCGTTAGTTGTCGCTTGTTCCATCATAAGAATCGTTAGTTCCGTCTCCGTAGAGACCATTGGTTACCTATTTATTGATTAACGAGAGTGTGTATGCGTGTACGTGCGTGCGCAGTGCCGGCTGTTCTTTTAAGCGATGGGATTATTGTCTGGAGAGTGTGTATACCATGTGAGTATTTCTTCTCATAATCGTGCAATGGCGATTATTTTTCGCATTTACATGTTTATTGTCTGGCGAGTATGTAGGCCGATGCGCGTGTAAACACTATTTCATCTCCTAACACATCACATGTAATGGCGGTCGTGTGATCAAGATGCTGGACTGGCGACTCAAGAAGCACGGGAACGATCTCAAATGCCTCTTGCATTTTTTAAGTTCTGAAACACCTGAAAAAAATTCCCGGCGCTCCTGGCGGCCACCGGTTGAACTCAACATCCACGGTGATAGCGCGCCTCTGCTGGCGACGAGTGAACCATCTCACATGCACAAAAATGCCGCACTGATACTAGCGCTTCCAACTGGCAACTGTAGAACTTCACACACTGGTGGTGGGGGCAAGATTCAAAGATGGTGCCAGGCGCGGGAATTAATGATGGAGGACGTAAAAGGAAAGATCTCTTAGCACAGTCTGGTGGCGGATCTGGGAATTAATTATGGCCGCCTACAGCAGACGACGTCGAAGGTGACGGTGGGCGCGAAAAGCAAGAGAGGGGTGTGGGCGAGAGAAAAATTAACGGAGACTGGAAGGAATGAGAAAACTCCCCGAGATATATAACGGACATGGGGAAGGAATGACAGAGCACGATGAAAAATAACATCGGAATGAAATAACGGGAGAAAACTAATCTGAATGCAAGAGCATGAAGTGCCGAGGTGGAACAATAGAGCGGGAAGGATAAAAAGGAAATTCCAGAGGGAAAAAAATAGATTGCAGAGGGAAAAAGGGAAACCCAAGGTAGCGGCGCTGACGAGAAATGGTAGCCTAACAGTTTGCCGCATAACATGATTCAAGATGGCCGTCATGGTTCCGCGGCTCCGTATCCAGCATACAGTTGTCCCAGTTCTCCCTATTTATTTCTACTTCTAATTAATATACCAAAAATATAAACATATGAAATATTATATTCAAATATTCTAGCAAACAATAACATCATGTCGTACTGGCTCCACGGACAGATTATAACTTAAAATCAATACCAAACGTTTATATAATTAAACCATAACAACTATGTGAACTACACATTTCATTAAACAGTCTGTTCATGCGAACTATACCAATGTCACCATCTAGGTATTCCTACGAAATTCCCACGACATATTCTGACAAACCATTCCATCGTGTATTACGACCACACGGTCAGACCATATAACTATTCCCCACAGAATATCATCACTAGCGAACCAATCAACATTCCCAAAATGATATAGACTGCTGTACAACAAAAATATCACACCACGAAGAAACCTTAAAAAAAAACTATATTAATAGTGTGAGCACAACATGGCGTACACACGAACCCATGTGTGTACTTTTGACACAACACCCAGCGGAGGTGCTCGCAGAACCGACCAGTGGTCATTGACACTAGCGTATAGTCAAAGCTGTGTTCATGCGATAAACAACAGGCATTACCAAGAAAATCCACAGAAATAATGACGGAAGACAATGTAGTCACTTTACACGATTAACGGACTTCGATAGGGGATTTATACTTGGGATAAAAACAGCTGGGTGGTCGTAAGGCAGTATAGCCCTCCATGTGGGTCGTTTAGACCATACTGTCCAATTACATTCGGATTAATGGATACGTGTAGGCACTCCCACACTGAGGATTGGCTCGGTAAAAAGGAGGTCGACTACAAGTCTAGAGGATTGATGGATTGTGCGCCAGATCGAGAGTATTTCCATGACGACCCAGTCCAAGATACTGGCCAGTGTTGGGGCTCATCCTAGCCCACAAATCACTTTCCGACGCCACTGACTACAGCACTCATTAAGTGTTGTGTTATTAAATTGGCAAAAGCAGCAGATTCCTTTCTAGTGATGCCAGGCCAAAGAAACTCGAAATGCCACAGACTGGCAATGTCTAATGTTATATGATGAATGCTGCGTCGTTATAGGAACTGATGATGTTAGTATATAAAATAAGATTTCTGGCACCATTTTGATATTTAACTAAGTATCAAACAACCAAATGCTATTTGATAATTGTCTATACATTTTTAAAACCTAAGAATCTGTTCAAATATCAAATACGTCAGAAAATACTAAGAACTTAAATACATTGATAATTTTATATACATATCAAGAACCTAAGAATCTGTTAAGATATGAAAGACTTTGAGCAATTTGCTAAAATTGGCAAAAACACAATTATTAACGAAAATATTAAACAGTTGTAACGAAGAGTAAAAAAGCACTACATAGAAATATTTGAAAATAAACTTCTAACTGTGAATATATATGAATAAAAATTCAAAATTAAAATTATTTTAAACAAAAAAAGTCACATAAAATATTTTTATTGTAAATGGCAAACAATAAAAAAATGTAACATGTATGATAAAGAAAAATTATATAAATAAATTTGTTTTTATCGTAATACAACATATAAATATCTTAATATATGAATAATATTTTAATATTTATAGAAAATGATTAATAATATTTAGACGAAACTCAAATACCTACAATCTGCCGATGGCACTTCTTTTAGCTACTAAGTTTTAGCTCATTTTACATTTTAAATCATTCAAAATAATTGTTATACATAATTTTTATAAATATTTATTTATCATTTTTATAAAATTAGTTTTGACACCTTTTTAAATTTAAATTTATTTTATGACAATGATTGGAATGCAAGAGAATATATTAATTTATAATATAAGGTAAGATAATATGTTATAATAGAATACAAAAAAATATAATTTTTATTTTACACATTTCAAAACCATTGTGTAAATTATTTTTATAATTAAATTCTTCGCGACATACTTTTCGATAAATGTAAATACATATATCGAAAACTAAGTCGCAAATAATTATGGGTCGGTTCGCTTATATATACATATATTCACACACTTAAATATTTATATATATGCACACACTTAAATATTTATATATATATATATATATATATATATATATATATATA
>NQII01000978.1:215962-312760 GCA_002778355.1 Clitarchus hookeri | reverse complement strand
ATATATATACACTAAAATATATTTATACACTAAAATATATACATACACACACTTAAAAAAATATATATACACACTTAAAAATAAATATACACACTTAAATATATATATACACACTTAAATATATATATGTACACATTTCAATATATATATACACACATTTTATATATACACTTTATATATATATATTTATATACACTTTATATATATATAAAACTTATATATATATGCACACACTTATATATATATGCACACACTTATATATATGCACACACTTATATATATGCACACACTTAAATATATATATATATATATATACACACTTAAATATATATACACACACTTAAATATATATACACACACTTAAATGTATATATATACAATAAATATAGTTTTATACACACACTTAAAAAAAATATATACATACTAAAATAGATATACACACACACTTAAATATATAAATGTACACACACTTAAATATATATATACACACACTTAAATATATATATACACACTTAAATATATATACACACGTAATATATATAAACACACACTTAAATATATATACACACACTTAAATATATATATACACACTTGTATATATGCACACACTTATATATACACAAACATAAATATATATATATATACACAAACATAAATATATATATACACACTAAAATATATTTATATACACACACACTAATATATATATACACTAATATATATATATACACTAATATATACACACACTAATATATACACACACTAATATATATAAACACTAAAATATATATATAAACACAAAAAAATATATATATACACTAAAATATATATATACACACACACTTAAAATATATATGTACACTTATAATATATATACTTAAAATATATATATACTTAAAATATATATATACTTAAAATATATATATACTTAAAATATATATATACTTAACATATATATATATACTTAACATATATATATATACTTAACATATATATATATACTTAACATATATATATATATATACTTAAAAAATATATATATATATATACTTAAAAAATATATATATACTTAAAAAATATATATATACTTAAAATATATATATACTTAAAATATATATATATACTTAAAATATATATATATACTTAAAATATATATATACTTAATATATATGCACACACTTATATATATGCACAACCTTATATATACATTTATATATACACTAATATATACTTATATGTATATATACACTTATATGTATAGATACACTTATATGTATATATACACTTATATGTATATATACACTTATATGTATATATACACTTATATGTATATATACACTTATATTTATATACATACACACACTTATATATATATTCACATATATATACATATATATACTTATATGTATATAAACACATATATACACATACGCTTATATTTATATACACACACATATATATATTCACATATATACACACATATATATACACATATATATACACATAAATACACACTTATATATACACACACTTATACACATACACACAATTTTCTATATACACACATATGTATACACTTATATATACACACTTGTATAAACACACATATATATACACACTTGTATATACACACATATATACACTCTTATATATATACACACTTACATATACACACACACATGTATATATACAAACTGTTATATATATACACACTTATATACACTCACACTTTTTATTTATACACACTTACATATATATATACATATATAAACATATATAAATGTGTATATATACACATATATAAGCGAACCGGCCCAACTTCGCCCGGTAACAGTTTTTTTTTACAGCGATACTATGAAAGACAAAAATAGTTGCTGTGGGTCTTCCTTAACGGATAAACACATGCTGTCGCGGAACTTTATCTAGACCTTTTTGAGAGCTACAATTCTGTAGTACATTAATTTGATGTATCTCTTTTGGTTTAGTCAGCGCAAGCCATGTAAGCAGCCTAAAAGCTCTGTTTTACGACTTGATTACAAACGGTTAGACATTTTTCTACTATTCTTACATTAAATATAAATGTATTTTACAACAAAATCTTCCTCAAATTATTCTCTAAACGATGTTGAAAACCGCATCAAAATCCATTAAGTAGTTTTGAAGTAAAACGAATACACAGACGAAGTCGGATAAGCGAGTTTGTTTTATACTGTACATATGTGCGACATTTATATATAACTGGAAGCCGAAAATAAAATCTCTGCACATAAATATTCCTTATGCAAATTACTTAAAATAAAATTAAAGCAAGCAACGAAATATTTTGATTGTGGTTAGCAAGAAAATGTAATTAATATTTTTCTTATAGATTGTGACAAAGATTTATAGAATGGAAAATTCTGCAATTAAAAGAGATGCGTGTGGAAGTTTTAACACATTTCTTAGACCTGGATTTTATAACTTTAATTCAGCAAAATATGGTGTTAAAGTTAAACTTTTAAGTTTATTAAATTCCACTTTTAAAATTATAAATGGTGTAAAACAAATTAAAATGATGTAAATATTATAAACTATTAATACAAAAATCTCGATATTCTTTAATAGAACTTGCAGATATAAAAACCGATACACACTTAAAAAATTAACCCCAAATGGTAGAAGAATTAAAGAAAGAACATTTTATTATAACACGACATAATTAAAAAATGTTTAATTAACAAGAAATAGTTGTATATGTAATAGGTAATTTTTATTTTAACATGAAGGGATAATTAAAAATAATATTGTAATTTATTATAAAAATTATAATACTGTTGGAAATGTTTACATTGGATAAATAATATTTCTACAGTTAAAAAATTACAATAAATGTATATGCCAAATAAGTTTTCGATTAATAGGTTCTTAAGACATTTATGTAAAGATATTAATTTTTCTAAGAAAAATATAAAAAACCATTTTATTTTAGCTTAGCTAAAGAAAAGGAATAACAAGATTAGAAGCTTTTTTTTTTATTAATGAAATTTTAAAATCAGAGAGGAATTCAATCCAATAAAAGATCTTTTCCAATTAATATAAAATAAAACAAAATATTTTGAAAATGCCCCTTTGTTATTTTGTCGCGTTATCTGTAATGTGGGAAAAATTAACTTTAAATTTGTAAAGTTGATGCTGTATTGTTTTTAAAAATGTATTACGTGTTAATTAATGAAATAATAATACTAATAAATCAACAGGAAAACCTAATTATTATAAAAAAAATAGAAATTAAATCAAACAATATAATTTTTGCTT
The DNA here is from genome assembly GCA_002778355.1 of Clitarchus hookeri. Lineage (NCBI taxonomy): Eukaryota > Metazoa > Arthropoda > Insecta > Phasmatodea > Phasmatidae > Clitarchus > Clitarchus hookeri. The sequence continues at coordinate 309,466 of NQII01000978.1, read as the reverse complement.
TCAGTTTTAATTATTTATCCATAATTTTTATGAAAATTAAAAATTACCATAATAAAAATTTATAACCAGATAAAACATTTTTAATGACCCTTGAGAAACTCATTTTTCTAAATCCAATTTTATGTTTTCTGTAATTGATAAAAAGTAATATAGAAGAGCGATGATTAATAACAAATATTATTATATTTGTTTATAGAAAAAGGAAACATGTTACACTCAAACTAGGTAATTATAAAGTTAAATTAATAAAACAATATAAATTTTGCTTATTTGCAACCTATGAAATAAAGAGGAGACGAATTAGGAAATTTTGAAATACAAGAAATGAAACTATGTTATTTATTAAAAAAAAAAAATTTATCCAAGAAGTATATAAATATTTATTAAAAAATTGAAAATAATAAAAGAAACAAAAGGGTTAGTAAATTATCTTACAAAACAGCTAAACCTTTTTCCAAATTTCTGAGTTATTAAGAATGTCTGCTTTTGTTGTGAATGATAAAGGAAAAAGTACATATTTTAGAGTTTTAGCAGAAAAAATTGAGTTAAGTATATTTTTTAATTGGTTATATTAAAAATATATTTATAAAATATGTTACAGTTCAAAGCATTTTAAAGAAAGAATGATTAATTTTATTAAATACAGCAATTTAAAGAGAGGTTTTAAATTATTTAATATCACAAGGATCAGCCATTTATAAAAATTAAAAATAAATGGTATAACTATAACAATTTTTAAAGGTAAGAGTTTCCCAAAGATAAAATACTTTAACAGAAAGATATCATTCATTACAATAGGAAAAAGAAAACAAACAGATCAAAAATTTAAATATAGAAGAAATATTTGGAAATGTAATATTAATAGATTTTAAAAGATAATAAAAATTGGAAGAATGATTTTATTATATTATAACACATTTCTGTAAAACACATCATGGGAAAGAAATATATTTTAAAATTTGTAAATATAGAAAATTATTGTTTCAATTATTAGTAAGAAAAATATGTAAAAGATAAAAAAAAAGATGATTTAAATTTTGAGATAAAAGTTAGATTAAATAAGATATGAAGAACACCAAATAAAAAGAGAATGATTAATTTTTGTTGCTTGAAAATATATTTTTTTATTATAATTGTTTTTTAAACAAATTTAACTTCTACAACATTAAACGTGTCTGGTATAGTTAAATTATTGTAAAATAGCTTACCAAATCTTTGAGATGATATACACTTAAGTCACTATACATTTCTTTTTTTACTTTTGAATGTAATAATTTTGTAATATATCTATAAAATAACAATCTTTTTCTTCTTTGTTACATAGAATATAAACGAAAATTAATAAAAATTAAAATTTTAGTTACACATTATTATTAAAAAAGGTATATAATAAAAACTAACTACTCTATAAATTATTTTTATTACAAATTAACAGTTTATAGGTTATAAGGTACATAATGTTTTTAAGGTTACTGTATTATACTTAATTATCATATTATTAAATGATTTTTAAATTATTTTGTTTTTGCATTATAAAAGTGTTTATCTTATTGTATATTATTAGTGTATTAAAATAGTTTATATTTAATTAAATATATTTTGGTAAGCTATTTTAAANAAAATTAAAATTTTAGTTACACATTATTATTAAAAAAGGTATATAATAAAAACTAACTACTCTATAAATTATTTTTATTACAAATTAACAGTTTATAGGTTATAAGGTACATAATGTTTTTAAGGTTACTGTATTATACTTAATTATCATATTATTAAATGATTTTTAAATTATTTTGTTTTTGCATTATAAAAGTGATTATCTTATTGTATATTATTAGTGTATTAAAATAGTTTATATTTAATTAAATATATTTTGGTAAGCTATTTTAAANATTATCTTATTGTATATTATTAGTGTATTAAAATAGTTTATATTTAATTAAATATATTTTGGTAAGCTATTTTAAAGAAAAATTATGTAGTTATACCAAAAATGTTTAATGTTTTAGAAGTTAATGTGTAAATATTACTTTAAAACACAAAGAACAAAAATATTTATAATCAAGCAACAATATATAATAATTCTTAATGCTTATCTCGTGTTGTTTATGTCTCTTCGAACATAATTTTTATCTTAAAATAAAAACATATTTGTTAATTTGTATATCTTTTTCTACCTGATAATTACAACAATAATAATTTTCTGTATTTACAAATTTTAAACTACCTCTCTTCCATATGTTTTACAAAAAGGTGTTAAAATTTGATATAATAATTCTTCCAATTTTTATAATCTTTTATAACATATTTATTTTACATCTCCAAATTTTTCTTTTATATTTAAAATATAGATATTTTTATTTCTCCTTACGTATAAACCATCTTATTCTCTTAATACATCTAACATGTTAAAATATTAAATTTTTGGGAAACTTTCCTTTTAAATCTTGTTATATTTGTTTTAATTTCTTTTAATGCTTCGTCCTTGTGATACTAAATTATTTCTAAACTTTGCTTTAAATTATTGTATGTAACAAAAATTAACCTTTTCTTTAATAATTCTTTTTAACTTTAACGTTTTCTATAAATATATTTTGAATGTAACCTTTTACAAAATAAACACACTTGTAATCTAATAATTTGTAAATTTTTCCATTTTTATCAAATAATATATCACTTCATCTGTTTCCGTTATTTTTCTACTTTTTATAATAAATTTTCATATTCATCTTTGATACATTTAGTTTCTTCTATATAATTTTATTTTCTTTCTTGCATTTCAAATCTTTTTCATTATTTTTCAGTTTTCTTTGCAGATATTAAAGAAGTGGAATTAATTGGTTCTTTTTATATAACTTTATTAGGAGGCAGACTGTGTGCAATATTATTTTCTTTTTCAAGTAACAAATGGAATAAGACTATATGTTTTTATTATCCTTACATCTATATTATTTCTTTTTCAAGTATAGCAAATATAGAATTAGATTTAGAAAAATGAATTTTTCAAGTTTTAATCAAATTTATTTTTATAACTATAGTTAAAATTTAAAATATTTATTTTTTATAAAAATTATTGATAAAAAATTAAAACTGAAAACAGAAAAATATATTTATGCTTTCAGTTTTATTACTATTTCCTTTTTCTAGTAATTTTATTTGTTTTCTTGTTGATTTTTTAGTATTGTTATTTCTTCGAGGAAAATATTGTACTAAATGTTTAAAATAATACAAAAATTGTTTTGCAAATTATATGTGAATTTTTCCCACATTGTAGATATTGCAACAAAATTCAAGAAAGTATTTTAAAACAATTTATATATTTTTTATAAATTTTTTACGATCTTTTATTGAATCTGATTCCTCTTGGTTTTGAAATTTTCATTAATATAATATAAATTGTAGCTGTTCAACATGTTATTCCATTTTCTGTAGCACAGCTAGAATTAAATGTGTTTTTCAATCTATCTGGACAAATTAAAAATCTATAATATGGTTTCCAAATTTTTTTTATTCTATAACTTGTTTATGACATTCAAATTTATGATCTAAATTTTAAGTTTAAAATTACTATTTTCCCAGGGTAAAAAATGTTTCCAACTATGTCAATTTTTCCAATTACAATACAATATTATTTCAATTCCACTGCCATTATTAAATGAAAAGTTATTTAATATTTTATTATTTCTTCTTTATTAAAACTTTCAGAAATATCCCTGTTATTACTGATTCTATCACATAATAATATTCTTTATTTTATTATTCTAATATATTTGCTCAATCCTTTAAATCCGCACGTTCGATTTTATAAAGAATTCAAATGAACCGTGGTACCATGAAATTTGTTTACCATATATTCATAAATGTGTAATGTAACCACTATGAGCGGTCCGAACGACATCTACGAGATAATCAAACTCGTTCCACGCTCTTGTCAGCATGTCTGGTGTTACGGTCTGAGGTGGTGAGGGGTGAGGGGTTAGCGAGCTCGCATTCCACGCGTTAATGTGAAGGGGACGGTCTGGTGTTTCTTTTGTCTGCCGAGAGATGACACTGGGAGCGTCTGTCGTCACACTATGAGCATGTGTTGTGTGTTAGTCCGCATCACGATGGNACACTGGGAGCGTCTGTCGTCACACTATGAGCATGTGTTGTGTGTTAGTCCGCATCACGATGGCGACGGAACAACATAATGCGTTCTGTGTTATTCAGTTTGCTATATGTGAATCGGTTACGACTGTGCAACGTGAATTCCCTCGCAAATACGGACGTCGTCCTCCCGATAGGTGGAGTATCGTACGTTGGTATCGTCAGATTTTTCTGTGGGGGTACACAAAGGATCAAGTGTTTTGTCCACCATTTCCGGCTGACATTGACGACCTCAAAACGAGAATTACGGACGCCATCGAAACCGTAACAGCGGACATGCTGACAAGAGTGTGGAACGAGTTTGATTACCGCGTAGATGTCGTTGGAACCGCTCGTGCTCGTCACATTGAACATTTATGAAGATATGATAAACAGACTTCACGGTTCCACGATTCATTTCATTGGTCAATCAAAGTTGTTGGTTTGTTTGGTTTTGATATTATAGACCATCAATTTGGGGTACTCTTTTACACTAATCCCGTATATTTATTGTTTTATTTTTTGAATATTTTATCTCGTTATTTTTTACTGTGTTACATTAATATATTTTTATAAATATTTGTAGTTTTTTGAAAAATTTAACTCATAGGTGTTTGATATTTTAATAGACTACTAGGTTCTTTATAGAAAATGTCAGAAAGCATTTAAGTTTGTTGATATTCTGAGGTGTTTAATATTTGAACAGATTCTTAGGTTTTAAATTAGTTCTAGAAAATTATCAAGACTATTTGGTTTCTTGATATTTAGAGGTAAATAACAAAACTGCACCAGAAAACCCATTTCGTATACTACTGTCACCAGTTCCTATAACGAACCAGCATTCATCACATAACACCACACATTACCAGTATGTGGCATTTCAAGTTTCTTTAGCCTGGCACTACTGGAAAGGAATATGCTATTGTTGCAGATTTAATAGCAGCACACTTAACGGGAGCTGTGATCAGCGGCGTCGGAAAATGATCTGTGGGCACAGAGGGACGCCAACACTGGCAAATATATTTGACTGGGCCGTCAGGGAATTCCTCTCCATCTGGCGCACGATCCATCAATCCTCTTGACTTGTAGTCGACCTTTTTCCCCAGTCAATCCTCTGTGTGTGTAGGGTGAGGTGCCTCCACGTGTCCACTGCCCCCAATGTTATCGCGCAGTATGGTCTAAGTGGTCCACGTGGTGGGCTATACCGCCATATGACCACCCTGCTCTTTTTATCGCGAGAAAAAATCCCCTATCGAAGTCCGGTAATCGCGTAAAGTGAAGTAATTGTATTCTTCCGTCATTATCTCTGTGGGGATTCTTGGTATTGCCTGTTGTTTATCACATTAACACAGCTTCGAGTATACGCTAGTGTCAATGGTCGGTGCTGCAAGCACTTCTGCTGGGTGTTGTGTCACATGCACACATATCACATATGGGATCATGTGCATACCAGCTCGTGCTCTCACTATTAATATAGTTTTGTTATGGTAGCATTGTCAAGGTATTATATTATCATTGGCAAGCAGCGCATATAATTTCGGTATGTCTGATTCGCTGGTGAAGATATTCATTGGGGTATAGCGATATGGTCTCACCGTGTGGGTCGGTAAAACATGATGAAATTGTTTGTCAGAATATTTCTTGAGAATTTCGTATGAATAGCTAAAGCTAAAATTGTTACAGTTGGTATGAACAGAATGTTTGACGAAATGTGTTGTGTATAGTTGATTGACTAAGGAAATGATATTGGTATATACTGTCCAGTGTGCCAGAATGATATGATGTTACACTTTGATAATATAACTTGGTAAAATATTTGAACATAATATTTAAGGTATTTATTTTTTGGTATATTAATTAGAGTACCGGTTTTATTGCAGCATACTTTGTATATACATATATAATTTGATGGTTGACAAACTTGGTATGGTTGGTCTATATTATACTAATTACTGTTAATTATTCAAGGGAAATGCCGATTGTAATATATAGCTTAAGCTGTTATAGATAATGGTGAGTGACCAGTTCTTATTTAGTAAAACATGGTTTCAAATATTTGTAGAATTTTAATAAATATTTAAGAGTTGAAATGATTTAACATTACGGCAAAGTTGTAACAGTATTTCAAATTTCCTATACAGGTGATATTTTGCATAATCTTTTCAACATCAATTTACATTAAGCGAAGAAGATATATTTTGAATATACAACATCATTTCTATGGTAACAAAATCGTTTCGTGCTCTGCATGCTTCGTAATTTCTCCACGTTCACTAATTCTGGAGTACTCTCAGCAATATAGGCACGAAAAATCCTTTATTCTATGGGCAGAAAGGATACTCTTAACCTATGATGTGGAAGACAATTCTCATTTTTTAAATGTACTTGGAAAATAGTAATCTCTGTTCGCGCAAAAATCTGCTTATGTATTCCATGTTGGTTAGGATCGTATCTCTTTCAATTGGCACTTCCATGCTGCTAAGTGTAGGAATCGAAATACCCAGAACTGGAACTATGTAGGCTAGTCGTATAGGCAAGTTTGGTTGGCTGGTTTGGTAGCCGATATAGCAACATAGTTATGGTGGTTGTATAGGTTGGGCGGCATTATAAGTGGTATGGCGACTAGTACATTTGTCTGCCACAGGTTGGTATGACTGTCCTGAACTGTATAGTTACTTGGTGGATATTATGATTTATTGATATAGCGCCTGACTAACCCCTCTGTCACATTTACTGTAACAAGCGACTTGAAGGCCTAAGACGCTGAGATTACACGGTAAATATTTCTTAAAGACCCTAATAAACTTGATGATAGACTCATACATTTGATAGGTATGCAAAAATGCAGGGATCTCTCATACATTGTTGATACCTTCGATCATTGATAAACTGAAGGATCGGGATTAACTTTCATAATAAGATAAACTGCTATCTTCTGAAATCGTAATGGCTAATAATAATTTTTAAAAAAACTTTTTGTTGTATCCTTTTTGTTTCCCACGACTTTAAAGGCGGAGAATGAGCACCAACTATTAAGGTTAAAGTCCCGACACATAAAATTAATTACGATTGTAAGTACAAAAAATGGATATATAGATTATTGCATACAAAACATTAAGTCTGTCGTCATGTACAAATTTGGGAAAGTTTGGCGAATGAATATTATTTCTATACATATGGGTGGTATGGATGGGGACAAACCGAAGGATAGATCAATGGAAAGATTGCGAAATACCAATGGAAAGATTGCGAAAGATCGATGGAAACATTGCGAAAGATCGATGGAAACATTGCGAAAGATCGATGTAAACATTGACTTTGATGGTGAAGAAGAGCACAGAAGATAAGAATATCATCCGACTGAAAGGCGTAGTCGTAATGATCCGGTATGCTTACGTAAAAAAACAAAGTTAACATTTGGGTTATAGTAGTAGAATTAACTTCCTTCTGGTACAGAATTCAGGAGTGGGATTTAAGATTAGCGTGCCAACTTGGTCCATGTCACTGTCAGGCTGGGGCGGGTATGTTATCGACGAAATTACCTGTTTTACCCCAAAAATAGCTTAAAAAAATGATTGTTCCCGAAAATCATCTTTTTCCTCAAAAAAGCCCAGGATAATATGGAAAATTGTCCCGTTCGAGTCTTCAAATTAGCAAAGAGTATTCGATTCGGGAGCCAAAAGTCCTCAGAGCAGCAAGCGGATTCGAGGCTCCTAGTATAATGATTCTCACAGTCCTGAGATGTTGTACATGGGTAACCTTGAACACAAAATAATTAAAAAATGGAAATTCTAAAAAATTCTTAAAAATCTAGTAACAAATTAAAGAATTGATTCCTACATTCATGCTGAATGTGTGTGACTGTGGCCTTGGCCTTTACCACAGTGAAAAACTCGACAAATCGTGAAAAAAATCGCAAATGATCTACAAAATTTGTAATAATCCAGGAAAAAATTACATAACTTACACCGATGGCCGAATTGTATGTGGACGACAACACTAATAACCTTGAATTAAAAAAATCAAGAAAAAAATTAAAAAACTTGTGAAAACCTAGGAATACATTACATTACTGACACCGACCAACATGCTGAATGGGAAATATCTTGAACTTAAACTCTGAAATAGAGTGAGTGAAGAGATTTGGGTGGCTCAACATTGTGGTCTTGAGAGCCAATGAGGATGAAACGAGGCGAATATGGATTAGTGCCAGAATAAAAGGTGAAGCAGGAACAGAATATCACCGAGTAAACCAAGCCAGCCAGCAGCATCGTCCGACACCATTCTCGGAAAATCGAGAATTTTTTTTATATCTAGCACAACACTACGTAAAAGAACCTAAACATCGTGTTTGATATGTGACATTCGTAAAGATGGCAGAGAACAGCCACTCACTGTTACGACGATAAGCAGGCCACTGACTAGTTTGTTCCTCTCGCCACCAAAACAATGTTTCACAACATAGTCTATCAATCATTATTCTCCCCCAAGCGAATTACTGGTTTTCATTACTCACATCCCCCCACCAATTCCAATTCGACACCACCTTCGAACCAACCGACACTTCACCAACCATGCCATTTATTCAAAATTGCTCTAAAACATTCTAAATTCACACATATCACCCACCTTATAAATATCCACCCACTCGATGTCCGACACGAAACCCAAACCTCAACCGGCTGACGAAGATCCCCTCATCTCTCAAGCTAGGTTCCTCAACATAATTAAAACGATCGGTTCCCCTTCACCTACAACTAATCATATGCCATTCATAATTTGATAACTCACTTATATTCGACTTCCTGCCAAACTACGAGCAATCCACTAAACTAACTTTTCACAAAATATTCAAATCAAAAACCACAATACCACAATAGTTAAAACCATATTTGATCAGAATATACCACATCACCCTAGTAACTAACTGGATCAGACAATAACAAAGTACGAACTAGCCAAACAAGACCAACCGTTCATATCAACAAACAATAATGGATAAAAAAAACCTAACTCCTGCTAAGACTGGGTCTTCCCTCACCAGACTGGGTCCGGCATAACCAAAGTGGGTCCTGCCTCACCAGACTTGGTCCCTCCCCATTCAGACGTGGTCCCTCCCCATCCAGACTTGGTCCCGCCCAATCCAAACTTGGTCCCGCTCCATCCAGACTGGGTCCCGCCCGATCCAGCCTTGGTCCCGCCCCATCCAGACTTGGTCCCTCCCCATCCAGACTGGTTCGCCCCATCCAGACTGGTTCGCCCCATCCAGACTGGGTCCGCCCCATCCAGACTGGGTCCCGCCCCCTTGGGGACTTTCCCCAGACTGTTTAGGGTCTGACAAGCCCGAGACTGTTTGGGGACCTGCCCGAGACTGTTTGGAGACCTGCCCGAGACTGTTTGGAGACTTCCCGAGACTGTCTGGGGTCTGACTAGCCCGAGACTGTTTGGGTCTTCCCGAGACTGTTTGGGGTCTGACTAGCCCGAGACTGTTTAGGGACTTGCCCGAGACTGTTTGGGGTCTGACTAGCCCGAGACTGTTTGGGGACTTCCCGAGACTGTTTGGGGTCTGACTAGCCCAAGACTGTTTGGGTATGCCCGAGACGGTTTGGGTAAGCCCTAGACGGTTTGGGTAAGCCCTAGACTGTTTGGGTAAGCCCTAGATGGTTCGGGTAAGCCCTAGACGGTTTGGGTAAGCCCTATACTGATTGGGTAAGCTCAGACTGTTTGGGTAAGCTCTAGACTATTTTCGTAAGCGCGAGACTGTTTGGATAAGTCCGTGACTGTTTGGATAAGTCCAAGACTGTTTGGATAAGTCCAAGACTGTTAGGATAGGTCCGAGGCTGTTTAGGATAAGTCAGATACTAAGGGGTAAGTCCAAGAATGGGTGCATTCAAGTCACGCCCTTGCTAAACTGTATAGAACCATGAAAACCAACCACCCATATATGTTAATCGTGGCAAAAAACTACGACGACCAATTCTTGTAACAAGTCCCATAATACAAATCTCATTCCGGTCTACTTCCCACAATTTTCACTAAACTTAAGAAGAACGTGTAAAACATCTCGCCCACTGTGATTGCGCAACGAATCGGGTAGTATCGGAGTATATGCGAAGCACTTGACTATCCAAGTTATGAAATAATATGCGATGTACATAACATCCCTCTAAGTGTTTCGTGAACAATACCACAAACAATGACGAGAGCTACGAAAATTTCTTTAAAGTATGCAGTGGACAATGTCTAGAATCAAGATGTGGGCTACGAAAAGTGTCTCAAAACATGTCGCTAGCAACGTCATGAAGCAATGTTTGACGAGGTTCGATCAACCGATGGGTGAATAACTTCACCAAAAAAATCCACGAGACCTCAGTTTCGTTGGAGTCGTAGCTGAAGATCGAGGTCGTTCCTTCATTTTCACCCATAAGGTGAAGTCAGTATACAACTTGCTGGTCAGGATTATTTGTTTTATTTTTTCTTAAATTTTTTACAATATATATATATATATAGTAATTTTAAAGACGCCTGGGGCCAAAACAGTCCGCATGCAATTTTGTGATTGGTTTTGTAAGGTAATTTTTCCATAAAAATAAACTTAGTCAGTACTCGTCCGAGTAGCTAAAAATCCCGACTTCATTCAGTTAGTATCGAGTATTTGCTTACAAGTCGCATAGTATGAGCAAGTATTAATGTTTATTCGTTTCACCCAAGATTTAAAACGTTTCAAATGTTTGGAAAGAAAGAAAACATTTCGATGCGCTAATATGGGTGATTAATTAATTACCATTAAAACACAAAACGTGTCTTTAATATGAAAGCAGGCAACTCATTTCGTATGAGACTTTAACGTTCTAAAAATATTTTATCTATGGTTATATCATAAATTGCTAAAAATTTTAATGTCTTGCACATTCGTTAGCAACTAGCTTTTCGTTTAGTTAGCTGGTTGAGTTAGTAGAACATAATATTATTTATAAATGTTTATTTTGAATAATTTCTGAGTGTTAGTATTAAATTAAACAGGTCATTTAATTTAAAATTAGTCAGAAAGGGCCTTCCTACCTTGGTAGCAAACTTTACAATAAATTGCCACGTCTTCAAGAAATTTGCTTATCTAACCAAAAACTCTTTAAAAAAAACAGCTCAATAAAGTTTTTATTGAATGTGCATTTTATAGCATAGATGAATATATATAAAAAAATACAAAAGTTATATATTCACTGTATGACATTTTATTGTACAAATGTCTAGTTCCTGTTTTTCTCGTACCCTTTTTCTCCTGTCAGCCTAATTAAAATAACTAGTTAAAAGTTACCATTTCGTAGTCCTTTGTAGACTGGCTGGAACACTCAAATTCGGAATGACATTCCAAAAGAAATGCTGTTTCATTGTCAAACAACATTGATACCACCATTGAACACAAAATAACTTCAAAATTAAAAACATGCGTTATAAAAAAAGTTCATTGCCTTTCTGGTGAATTACCGGATTAACATGAAAAGGAAGCCAAAGACGAAAATTATTTTATCATAAGACAGTTAATGAATACATACATACCTTCAAATAATCTGAAAGAGAAATTACAAATAGTCTAACATACATATACAAAGCAAAACGCTTCAGTTTATTCAAAAACTAGTACAGAAAGGGCTTGCTTACCTTTGTAGCCAACTTTTCAATAAATTACCACATTATATTAGAAACTAAGCCAAAGACGAAAATTATTTTGCCATAAGACAGTTAATGAATACATACATACCTTCAAATGATCTGAAAGAGAAATTACAAATAGTCTAACATACATATACAAAGCAAAACGCTTCAGTTTATTCAAAAACTAGTCCAGAGAGGGCTTTCCTACCTTGGTAGATTAACTTTTCAATAAATTACCAGATTATATTAGAAACTAAGCCAAAGACGAAAATTATTTTGCCATAAGACAGTTAATGAATACATACATACCTTCAAATGATCTGAAAGAGAAATTACGAATAGTCTAACACACATATACAAAGCAAAACGCTTCAGTTTATTCAAAAACTAGTCCAGAGAGGGCTTTCCTACCTTGGTAGATTAACTTTTCAATAAATTACCAGATTATATTAGAAACTAAGCCAAAGACGAAAATTATTTTGCCATAAGACAGTTAATGAATACATACATACCTTCAAATGATCTGAAAGAGAAATTACAAATAGTCTAACACACATATACAAAGCAAAACGCTTCAGTTTATTCAAAAACTAGTCCAGAGAGGGCTTTCCTACCTTGGTAGATTAACTTTTCAATAAATTACCAGATTATATTAGAAACTAAGCCAAAGACGAAAATTATTTTGCCATAAGACAGTTAATGAATACATACATACCTTCAAATGATCTGAAAGAGAAATTACAAATAGTCTAACACACATATACAAAGCAAAACGCTTCAGTTTATTCAAAAACTAGTCCAGAGAGGGCTTTCCTACCTTGGTAGATTAACTTTTCAATAAATTACCAGATTATATTAGAAACTAAGCCAAAGACGAAAATTATTTTGCCATAAGACAGTTAATGAATACATACATACCTTCAAATGATCTGAAAGAGAAATTACGAATAGTCTAACATACATATACAAAGCATAAAGCTGCATTTAATTCAAAAACTAGTCCAGAAAGGGCTTTCTTACCTTGGTAGCCAACTTTTCAATCAATTACCACAACACAGTGCAGATGAATATCTATACTACAAAAAGTAATAAATTACTGTATAACGTTTCATTCTACACATATTTTTTTGTTATCTTTTTCTTCTGTTTCAGTAAGACAATGACGCCCTACAGCATGAAGAAGAGCTTTGACGTGTGTGTACGTGCAATCTGACATGTGTTTGACATGTCCAGTGTAAACTATGTATACTGTAATTTGACTTGTCCGATGTCTTTGTACTGCTATGCATTGAAAAAAGTCATACGGACGCAATAAAACAAATGTACGTGTAGTGCTCTAAATAATGTGCCGGTCACTCTCGCAGTCCCACGTCTATTATCAAATGTGAGTTCAAAACTCCGTCGGGCACTTCGTTTTATTTACTTAGGACTATGGAAGTGCCTACACGATGAAAAAAAGTTAACGATCACTTAAAATAAAACACTAGTGACTTCCTATTATCATTATAATAAATTTAATATTTTTCAGAAAGTATTCAACTGTTTTAATGGTAATTATTAAGTTCAGGGGCTTTTCTGAAAAACACAAAAAAAATTCAAAATGATTTATTTCTACTCTACTTATAACTTAGAACACGAATATACTAGGGGCGTAGCTTAAAAATAAGTACAACATGTTAAAAAAATTGAACAAAATTGCGAAAATAGCAGTATAGCCAGTTTGTTTACGTTTCTGAACTAAACGTCCTACACCAACAAAAATTGAACTAATGGGTTCTGCACAGCTTATCTTGTTCATATTAAAAAGGGCGTAATGTTAAAGTAAGAGAACATATTTAAAAAACTTGCGAAATATGTTTGTTTACGTCTATTAACGTCAGAGGAATTATACCAGTCCCGTACCTACGTGAGTCAATTTACATTATTTTGTTGTGTTTTACGGTTCCTTTAAATCTCTATAATCTTACACTCGTATTTAAGTGTAAAATCCAAACATCCTAGGTTAGTGTAAAACCCTACAATCCTAGGTTAGTGTAAAATCCAAAAATCCTAGGTTAGTGTAAAACCCAACAATCCTAGGTTAGTTTAAAAATGTAAAATAGTGATTCGCCCATCGTGGGGTTAGGTTATGTTAGGTGGGCACATATTACGAAATTAGTCTGACGTTAATGCCCCTAGTATTTTCGTGTTCTGTATCATTAGTAGAGTGGAAATATACCATTTTCCATTAATTATTTATATATTATCAGAAAAGCCTTTAAACTTAATAATTACTGTTTTAATAGCTAGTCATAAAAAACCAATAGACGTAATAACATGTGCTGGTCTTAATAGGCTTACACAAGTTACTGACAAGAAGCGTTCTGTGAGTTGGATTCAATTATACAACCAACCACGCCTCTATCTGCGCACCCGCCAAGTGTGTCAAATGCTAATATTGTCCATTTCGTGTAAGCTGGGCAAATTTTTGACAGTTAAAGTAGTGAGGCCACAATGTAGCCTTCCGACACAGGTCTGTCAAAGAAGAAAACTATGTTTTTAAACAAATGCTGTGAGTCCATTGCAAATATTTTTCTCGCCTTTTCCTCTTGTTTCCTTTCATGACACGCACTGAAAGTTTGTCGTTAGTTAACTTCAGTTCAGTACTCAAATGTACGATATTATAGCTAGGTTGCCATTCCAACCCGTTTTATTTTTACAATGGCTAAGTTAGTGTGGGGCTATATTTTATTTCAAGTTAAGAAATGCGAAGATGTCTTAAATGTATTTCGTGAGACGGCATTACGGGATTGTTTTGCAGTTCTTTCGAGAGAGTCATTTTGAATTGCGTATTGTTTTAATGAATTGCGTATTGTTTTGCTCGTGCGGAAATAACATTCAAATTATTCCAACTTGGAAAGTTTTAACTTTAACGAAACAACTAAACGCGACAAATACGTTGCTACGTCGCTGTACGTACCGATGCCAGCATTAAACACTTTGAAAACGAGCGCATTTACTGTTTACACACTGTGTAGGTTTGGTCATACTTTCTGTCAAAATGTTTCCTTCTTATATGAAATGGCCAATAAGCCACAGCCACGACGCGATGTCAAACATTCGCTTTAAAACCCCCACATACCTGGCGCTTGTACTGCGTTGCTTTGTTTCAAGGACACGTTCTTCCACGAAGCTATTAAACGTGCGTCTACGAAAAGAAGACTACATACGAGGGCTGTCGAGTGATTTAAAGGCGTCACGTAAATTAGAAACACCATTTCAGAGTCTTCCAAAAAGGCTAAAAACAGCTTTTTCGCTCCCGCGATTCTCGGCCTCGAATGCGGAAAAAAACTTCAGGTATGCGGGACCTTTAATGCGAACACTGGTTTTTACCACCTCGCGACCAACATTTAAAAATTGTATTTATGGTTTCTTGCCACTACGGCTATTAATGTTTTCGTTGTTGAGAATAAAAAAATAATTTCATTCCATGTCCGCTGATACCCTGAGCGCAAAAATTTGGTTGTAATTACACCTGGGCATAAAAATACGTTGCTTCGCTTATCATAGTGGAAAAAATGTAACACCAAAAAGATGGTGCCCACGACGCGAATAAATTAGAAATATTTTCTATTCGTAAATCGTGTCGCGCGGGCGATTTTTGTCACGTCGACGTCACTAAAGTCTCGATTCTGACTGTCTGGAAAATTACTTTATTCGCGTCGTGCCCATCGCGCTATTGTGATAATGCCGTCATACTGTCTCGTGCAACAGGTCTTGAAGCTTGTACGAGACAGAGTACCGCTTAAAGTCGATACTACACTATACCACTGCCGTACTGGGTCTTGAAATTTACACAAGGCCGGGTGCACGAGCCGGCAACAACATATTACACGCGAGCGGTTAGCATACTAACACTCGGCGTGTGTACACATACGCGTATCGTTCGTAGTAAATATAAACCCCACTCGTACAACTGTTGCTAGCCGGTAAATTGTTTACGACTATTCAAAAACTAACACATTATTATTGTTTTATTGCCGTTGGCCGTTAGAACAGTTTAATGCTTTCTGACGTCGATTAATATTTAAAAATTTTAACGTAATTGAAATATTCGCCTAATTGTAAACGTTTGGCATTAGAGTTACTTTTTAACGTAAAGTTGTAATCCGTAGTCAACAGTAAAAAAAAAAAAAAAGTACGTAAGATGGAGTTTTGAAATCTCACCCAAAAATTACCACCTAGTCAATTTAGCCAAGATTCTACCTCTGCGCCACCATTTCTTACATTTAGTTTCTTTAACGTCGCTGGTATTTCAGCATTTAAAAATAAAACCCGCGCATTAACGTTTTATTGTCTGGGTGATTTTTTAAATCTTGGAAGGTTGCCAACAGTAATAATCTATCCTTGTCAATATAATTTGTTTTCATCATATTTTTAAACCAATTTGAACGAGATTCAACTTCTTACGACGTTTAATCAAGATGGACGAGTATTTTTGGGTTATTCATCAATTCGTTCCAAGTAGCAGCCACGGGACCGCCCTACGTCTTGAAACTGCAATACAATCGGCCAGGCGCGATACGGGGTTGTAATCTGCCAAGCAATTAAGGATTATTGTCTAACTTGGAATGAAATCTGGTCGCACAGGGCGGGAAATCCTAGACGGCATAGTGGCTGCTAAACAGACGTCGCACAAACTGTTACGCAATATGGCACCGTGTAATAAACTCGTATCAGCCACGTACACAACCCTACGAACATTCTAAATGTTGAAAAACACGTCTGAAAAAAAAAACACGCAGCATGGTTTCACTGTGGAAAAGGACATTTTTCCTACCGTGGTCGGCGTCTTGACGGCCGTGGACGTGCCACGGCGTGGTAGCAAGTGGTTAGTCACCTGCAGAACTGGCCAGCTCTAATCGACGTCGGTTTCGCACACCAAGTCGAATCCTCCCCGAGAACCGCACGTGTTTATTCAACTACGCGCACAACGAAAACTGACTTCGCGCTAAGGCGTTTCTCGCTGCGTTCGCACGCCAATCTATGACGTCGTCAAGCTACCGCGTTGCCAGATTGCTCAGCGACTGCAGCGCTACCAGAACATTCTAGAGGGCGTAGAGTTGGCAGCCATGCATTAACAAAAAATTAATGATCGGCAAGAAAATATATATTTTGTACCACTTCTCCTTGCATTCTGAGTTTAAATACTTCCAATAAAAATTTTAAGTAGATGGCGGCGGCTTGTGTTTAAGCGAAAGTAAGGTTACTTTTACTAAATGTTTGGCTGATCAATGTTAAAAGTTTGGCAACGGAAAATTTTCGCCATTTGGTAACCGCTAGTGTCGCATGTGTACTGGATTTTCTCTATTTTCTACGTTACGAAACATGATAGTTGTAATAATCGTAAATCAAATATAAAATAATTTCGTAACTAAGTAAAATCTTTCTCTTTTATTATTCAAGTAGCTAAAAATGTTAATTAAAAGTTACCTTTTTGGAACACTGCGCATCTAGCGGCGGAAATTTTCCCTATGCCGAACTCTCCCATTAGAAAGCTAATAGGGACTAGTTGAAGGAACTCCTTCGTTCCGCACTTCAGATACAGCGTTTGATGCTCTGGCTGCTCCTTACGTAATCTTCTTAACATCCTTAAACTAACACACTTGTACGGAAGTATTTGGGTTTTGTTTTCTGCGTTAGATACTAATAAGCACTTATATTCTTTCAGTTTCCGTTCGATTTTGATCTTGGAGCAAGGAAACAAGTTATAACTTTACTGAAAAATCGATTATTTTTGTAGATATGTGCTACGATGGAGGGAAAGCAGGTACTGTCAGCAAGGTCTGCGAAAATAAAACCAGTAAAGTAAATGTCAATGTTTTTTTTTTTTGCTTGCAGAAAAGCATAGGCACGAGTTATGTTTTCCATAGATTTTTGCAACAAATTAAAGGGGGTTGGGATCTCCAGTTTATGATGAGGTCCAACACCACCTAGGTAACGACCTGGTGCTCAGATTCTGAGTCCTACAGTACTTACATTGTAAAAAAAATGGTAGTTTTTACTGAGAATATTTTTGTAATCTTGCAAGTGTTTGTAACGGTACAAAGTTTATCTTGTAAAATAACTAGTTTGTAAAACTACAACAGCCGTGTTTGTAATAGACCTCAATAAATGTTTGTACTATACTGAACCGTATCCACGGGCTCAAGTAAAATTGCAGATACTCACGAACGTAAAACCGTATTTATCTTTTTGTGCAAAAAACTAAAAAGTGATGCAAAGTGTAGTTGCGTGCAAAAACAAATGTATTGCAAGTTTGAATAACGTAAAACACTTTTAAAAAATTCAAATAAACATAATAAAGCGAGGGAAATTTTTAAATCACGTGACGCTATTATTCATCAACTGTTAATGGTAGTGTTTGATATCCACACAAAACTCTTAAAATGAAATAAATTCATTCTTCTTAGCCGAATAACTTTACTAATATTCTGTAGGTCTCGAACTATCATCAGTGCCGTGTTCACCTACGCCATGCATAAAAATGTTTTTCTGGTTTGAAGAATGTTGTAAATTCGTCACAGAATGATTTTCATATTTAACAAAACAGTTGAAAACATAAAGTTCTACGCGTGTTAACAGAGATAAGTGTCCACCAGCCATCTTGGATTTATACATTTTTCATGTGTTCTATTAAAGAATGTTTATACAATAAATTTCGATTGGCACAGCATAAATAATAGCTCTTCAAGCTTTATTAAATTATTATGAATTCACTGTATTTATTAGTTTTTGACTAGTGGGTATTCTCACAGTGCACCCATATTTTTACATAAAAAAAATTATTTGTGTAGAAGGGCTTCTATGGGCAGAACATTTACTGTAAAATAATCGCTACTCTATAGGAAAATGCCAGTTGACGTTCTGACACTGTGAGGTGAACATCGATTTGGAAGCGTTCTCTCATCATACCACGAATATGAGTTGTGAATTCGAAGGCCTGACATTGATCTCGATAAACATGGAGACACGACCTGCATCGTCACTTCAAGATTGTCGTCAGTGCCGATTCTGTGGTAGAGTTTTCACCTCCGAATGAAATTGCACAGGCACATGAGAAAACCATCTGTGCGAAGAGTCCGCCGCACATCCCACAATAAGCACCACATGCTCCGCAATCAGCTCCGCAAGCTCTGCAATGAGGGGTCAGCAATGAGTGAGTCAGCTTTGAAGAGTCAGCTCTGAGGAGTCACCACTGTGGAGTTAGCACTGTTCAGTGGTAGTACAAGTGTTTGAATTCACATATATTTGAAGACGATGGGAAAATACTGACGATGTGCAATCGTGTATGTCGTGAACGACTGACTACATGCAAACTTCCATCGATTGCTCGACAATTACGTGGAAAACAATGTTGTTACTGTGTCAAGATCTTCAGTAAAAGTTGTAATGCACGACGCCATGAAAAGAGCGAATGTTCAAAGAAACCGACCTCCAGAATACTAACATGCGATATGTGTGGCGCAACATTTAATCGAAGCGAAGCAAATTTTTAAAATAAATTTTTAATAATTTTGTTATGAATTTTTTGTAATTGATAATTTTTAGATGTATTTTTAAAGAATTGTTTTAGAATGTTTTGGGAATTTTTATAATTATTTCGATTTATTGGGTTAAAAGGTAATTAATTGGTTACCAGGGCCAAGGTCAAAAAATCCTGTTCAAAGTCACTTGGATTCAATATGGTGGCCGGGTGATGTCATAACATGGTGGCTGGTCGTCTCTGATCCTCCTTCCTCTCTAAGCCCAAACATTCAAAATTTTAATTTTACATTTTTTTAATAAATTTTTTATAAATATTTTAAATTATTTTTTTGAATGTTATACAAGGGATGGACAAAATAATATGAACACCTGACATATACACAGTACTTATTTATTAATAAGGTGTTGGGACACCATTTGCTTTTAGAACAGCTGCAATTCTTCGCGGAATAGATTCGTAGAGTGTCTGAATAGTTTCCAACGGAATGTTGTCCCATTATTGTACCAAAACATCCGCCAATTGCTTCAATGGTGTTGGAGATGGAACTCTGCTCCTCACTCTCTGCTCTGAAACTCCCCATAACGGTTCCATTATGTTGAGGTCTGGCTCCTCAAACCAAGACTGAACATTTTTGGCTGTGAGTATGGGCGCATTATCATCTTGGAATATGACAGTGTTTGGCAGCAATATGCTACTCATAGTAAGAACTTCATAATTGAGGATGTCAAGATATTCATTCTCAGTAATCCGGCCAGTGATGTGAATGAGATGACCAGCTGAATACCAAATCATAACGGAACCTCCCCCATGCTTGACTGTAGGAAGCAGGCAGTCCGGATCGTAAGCTTCTTTTGGAGTTCTCCACACATAAATCCGGCCGTTTGTAGGAAACAATGTAAACGATGATTCATCGGACCATACCACATTCTTCCAATCATCAAGTGTCCAGGTTTTATGATCGCGGCACCACTTCTTTCACAGCTTAGCGTTGGCTTCCGTTGTAAAGGCTTTCGTAATTGCAGCTATTCCATGATTGTTAGCTTTGTCCGGTTTTTGTCGAAACATTATTACTCAAGTAAGTGTTGACTTCTGCTGTAACTTTTGCCGCGGTAGTTTTATGTTGTCTGGCCACAATTCTTTTTAATGTTCGTCGGTCTCTGTCAGTTAACTTTGGGTTTCGCCCACTATTCCTCTTCGCCGATGACGTTTTACAATGTTTTGTGTATGCTGTTATTACCGTGGATACTGTCGCTCGTGAAACGTTAAACAATTCAGCTGTTTTCGTCACAGACGCTCCCGCTAACCGAGCACCAACGATTTGCCCTCTTTCGAAGTCTGAGAGATCACACATTTCACCGATCGCTTGTTTTAACCATCGCAGAACAAAGCGTATAATACACTGAAATATAACCTACANCTTACAAGGCTTGGCCAGTAAACTGTGCAATACATACGCGTAACATTATTTACACGGAAGCACTGTTGCCAACATGCAACAAAATATACTATATTGCATGGTGTTCAAATTATTTTGTCCATCGCCTGTATATTTTTCTGGGAATTTTTAGAATTTTTCGGAATTTTTGGGTTTAAAGTCATTTAAGGTCTTGAGGTCAAAGCCAATGTCACCTCTACCCAATATGGTGGCTTAGATGGCTGATGTAACCAAGATGGCTAACGGTCAACTATGACTACGGCCCTTGTGTATTTATATAGCATTATGGATTATGGAGTGCACCGA
Organism: Clitarchus hookeri; assembly: GCA_002778355.1. Lineage (NCBI taxonomy): Eukaryota > Metazoa > Arthropoda > Insecta > Phasmatodea > Phasmatidae > Clitarchus > Clitarchus hookeri. The sequence goes on along the minus strand of NQII01000978.1, from coordinate 288,419 downwards.
CAGCAGCATCAATAAGTTAAAAACCACCTCCTTCCTCCCGCACTGTAACTGTACTGGGATGAGTAAGACAGTGCACGGCAATTTCTCCTCTTCTGTTCTTCGGGCCAGTTCTCTGTTCTTAGTGCCGTACTCGGTATTCTACCGGTTTTGTCGGTAGGAGCACGAAACTCGGAGAGAAAACAGTAAACATAATGCTCTTGCGTTCCACTTCTACGGCAGCCATATTGGCAGCTAGTACGCAAACCACCTGCTTTCGCATCCCATTGCGACAGCGGCCATTTTGTTTCCAAAAATTTCCAAAATTTCAAATTTTTTTAAAAGTTTAAATTTTTTTCAAAAGTTTTAATTTTTTTTATCGAACATTCCATGGCAGCTATTTTGTTATCCTACATAGCCTCAGGTTGTGTATTCCTAAGACAACGCCCAGACTTTATGAAATAGCCTGAGGCGTCTCCCTATCACGATGCCCCAGTTCGTAGCTATGTCTTTTGGAAGAGTAGGACGAACTAGTGGCGGCTCCCGACTCGTCGGTTTCCAATAAGAATATAAAATGAAGAAGGTGGAATAATTATGTGAATAGCTAAGTATTATGTCCCCCCTCCAGCGACTATTCATAGTTATTAACCGTTATTAATAATTTAAACGTAATTTAAATAGAATATCATCGGCAGAAGTATTCTTCGTGTGTTTTTCCACGACAACAACAGCGAGACTTCGCAGTGAAATGGGAAGCAGGCATTTATAATTCCCCAACAGCTTGCATCCGACTACAGGATTTTACGAATGATTCTACGAGTGTTAACGAGTGTTTTNTTGTGTATTCCTAAGACAACGCCCAGACTTTATGAAATAGCCTGAGGCGTCTCCCTATCACGATGCCCCAGTTCGTCGCTATGTATTTGGAAGAGTAGGACGAACTAGTGGCGGCACCAGACTCGTCGGTTTCCAATAAGAATATAAAATGAAGAAGGTGGAATAATTATGTGAATAGCTAAGTATTGTGTGTCCCCCCCCTAGCGGCCATTAATAGTTATTAACAGTTATTAATAATTTAAACGTAATTTAAATAGAATATCATCGTCAGAAGTATTCTTCCTGTGTTTTTCCGTGACAACAACAGCGAGACTTCGCAGTGAAATGGGAAGCAGGAATTTATAATTCCCCAACAGCTTGCATCCGACTACAGGATTTTACGAATGATTCTACGAGTGTTAACGAGTGTTTTCAGTGGCTATATATATTTAATATCAAATATTAGATAAATCACGAATCTACAAAACCTACAAAAANACGAGTGTTTTCAGTGTCCATATATATTTAATATCAAATATTAGATAAATCACGAATCTACAAAACCTACAAAAATTTTATGGTGAGTATATGACCAATATTTCGCTAAGTGTAGTATAACCTAATGTATTTGAACCCTCGATTTTTTGTTAAATATTATACGTTTTATGAAGAACGATGCAACAGTTTAAAGAGTAAAAAATTTTAAATTAGGTATCATATTTAAACATAAAAAATTTTCTACATCACAAGTCTACTATGTTTTGAAACATTCTATAAACAGTAGGGACGCAGTTAATTGAAATAAAACTTGAATGTATTATTAACTAGTAAATGCGTAACATCGCAGTGTAAAGTGTTTTGCCAAGAAATTAAGAATTAAACTTGTGGACAACTTTGATTTCATATAATGGTCAGAAATCAATACTTTAACTGAACACAAGTGAGCCACCGCGACGAACAAATCAATACGATTCAGTAGAACTTCAACATAAATTTAATTTGGAATTGATAAAATAAGGTAAACTGACAGCTAGATTCCCTTATTTTCTTATATTGACAGTACTAATAATATGGACGTCAACCTCAGTTTATTGCAAAAAGCATCAATGTCTTACTGTGATGAAATAATTAGCATGATTGAATTTAATTGAAGTAAAACTTTAATGTATTATTAACTAGTAAATGCGTAACATCACAGTGTAAAGTGTTTTGCCAAATTAAGAATTAAACTCGTGGACAACTTCGATCAATACTTTAACTGAGCACAAGTGAACTACCTATAGAAATGAGACGAAGCGTAGTCACGGTGGCGTTGCTGCGTTGCTGCGACGGACAAATCAATATGATTCAGAAGAACTTGAACATAAAGTTAATCCGGAATTGATAAAATAAGGTAAATTAACAGCTAGAATTTCTCGTACGTAAGAGAGAGATGATTCCCTTATTCTCTTATACAATTGGTTTAATATGGTTGACAGAATCAATAAATGGACATCAACACATGTATACTACAATAAGAATCAAATTCTCATTGTGATCGAATAAGTAGCAACTTTAAGTAAATGAAGCAAACCCAGGTGTAAAATAGTAAGGTACACAAGATGCATTTGAAATGTGTGCTTGTTGTATTTTGTTTAAGATAGAATTTTATTGGAATTAATAATCAATTCTAATATAAGTGAACTGTAGAATGAAACTGTTGTGTCCCGTTGTGACGGGGCGGTATTGTCTGTTATAAATTACAAATTGTCAGTTATAAGTAGTTCGAAACTGAATGTTTATAGGAGCCAGATTTTATATCAACTCAAGTGTACTACTGTTGAAAACATGTGATTTGCTGCCCTGACAAATTAGTGTCGCTGCGGCATAAAATCATAATAACTATAAGATATATTGTTTAATTAATACTATAACAGACACAAAATTAAATGGAGGTGGTTTAGGAGGGAAACGTATGCTTTGTTTGTAATCTGTTTAAAGCTATATGATGGAGAGAGTTAAAGGTTTGGGCACCATAAATACACATTATAAAGTGAATTGTTATTTGAAAACAAGCGGTATCTATTCCGACGTAGCGGAGACACTGCCCGAGAAAGTATAATTAATACTATCTCATTGAATTTTAAATAATCTATTATAATATATAAGGTAATTGGAATGGTTTATGTGAAGAGGAAAGTTGTGTTTTGAAATACTTTGCTTAAACTGTATTATACTAGAACTAATAATTAATATCAACATAACTGAATTGTTGTTTGAAATACGTTATGTCTCATTGTAACGGGGCTGTGTTGTATGCTATAAATTGTCTGTTATGAATTGTTTAACATTGAATGTTTATTGGAATCAGATTTTGGCACCAAAACAAATGCACTATTGTTTGAGAATATGTTACTTTAATAATTACAATAAATATTGTTTAGTTAAATAAATAACAGACACAGAATTAATAATATACTAAGTATTTTGATAATGGAATTGGGAATGTATGTTTTGTTTTGCAATCTGTTTAAAGCTGCACGTCGGAGAATGTTGAAGGTCTGGACACTACAAGTGAACTATCTCTTGAAACTATGCTGTATTTCGTCTCTACGTGATGGAGATACTGCCGATGTAGTATAATTAATATAATTTCACTGAATTTAAAGTAACCTATTCAAATATATAAGTTATCTAGAATAAGGTAGGAAAATGTATGTTTTGTTATATTTGGTTTAAAAATGTATTCTGTTAGAATGAGAAATCTACACCAATATAAGTGAAGTGTTACATGAAAATATGAAAAGATTTGTTATGACGGGGCGGTGTTGTCTGTTATATATTGTATAACATTAAAGATGAGTTTTGACACCAATAGAAGTGCATTACAGTTTGAAAACATGTGGTTCTCCGCCGCGCTGGCGTGTTAGCGTCAGCGCGGCGTAGTATTGTTTAATTGAATCTATAACAGTCACATAGCTGACAAGCATATAAAGCATCTCGATAATATATATGAATAAGAAGGAAATGTATTTTTGGTTTTTAAATCTGTTTGGGGCTGTATGTTGGAGATAGTTTAAAGCTGATATCACACAAACTAATCGTTCCCTGAAATATGTTGTATTTTGTCTCGGAGTGGTGGGTTCACTCCCGAGACGTTATAATTAATATTGTTTTATTGAATTTAAAGTAATATAGACCTATTAAAGGGAAAGTTTGTGTGAAGAGGAAAAGGTGTGATATGATACATCTTGTTTAAAATCATATTGCTAGAAATAATAATCAATACCAATACAAGTGAAATGTTGTATGAAACTATGTTGTTACACATGCAAAGTGTTTATGAATTGTATACAGATTGTCTAACTCTGTATGTTCATTGGAATTTGTTTTGATACCAATATAAGTGGATTGAATGTTACTCATACAAAGTGTTACTGAATTGTTTATAAATAGTTTAACACAGTATTTTCATTGGAATCGGTTTCGATACCAATGTAAGTGGATTGAATGGTACATATACAAAGTGTTTATGAATTATGCTCATTGGAATTGGTTTACGAGTTCAACACCAACGTCGACACCCAAGAACAAAAATCCAGACATTTTTGTTAAATCAAGTGTTACAAAAAGGACACCGCCACCAAGTCGAGAAACATCTATGATCAGGGAATCAACTGAATGGACAGTGGAGATGGAGTCACAGAAAGATGAAATACAAGAGACGAATAAATTAATTAGTGTAAGATTACAAGAGAAAATCGAAAAAAGGAAAAGAGAAGAAGATTCCATGACCCCAGAAGTTAGAAAGAAAGGAAAGATTGAAGAAAATAATAGTGAAACGATAAGAACTACAATTGAAATAATAAGAGAAATAGAAAATATGATCAAAACTAAGAAGGGAATACCAAATGAAATAATGGGGAAAATTTCAGATATGCAAGATATAATAATAAAACAAAATAATGAAATAATAACACTAAAAGCACAGATGGAAGGAATATTTATGGAAAGAGAAAACAATAAAAAATCAATAGGTAGAGAAATAAAACAGAAGGAAATAGAAAGTGTTTGGAATAAAAATAGGAAAAGGGAATCAATAAAAATAATAATTAGACCTGAACAAATAAGTAAAGATGGAAGTAGTGAAACTACTAAAAGGGAACTCATAAATTATATAAAACCTAATGAAAAAAAAATACAGATAGATAGAATCACAAAAACCAGCACACAAGCAAAACAAAAAATAATTATTTATGATGTAGATATAGAAACTAATAGAGAAGAATTTATAGCAAAAATATATGAACAAAATTTAATAGATGAAATAGAAGAAGGAGAAAACAAAACTGAAACAAAAATATGCTTTGNGATAGATAGAATCACAAAAACCAGCACACAAGCAATTATAATTGATGTTCCTAATGAAGAACAAGCAAATAAGATTAAACAAGAAATAAAGAATAAAAAAATTAAACTTAAATTTGATAGACTGTAAAAAAAGAAAACAAAAAATAATTATTTATGATGTAGATATAGAAACTAATAGAGAAGAATTTATAACAAAAATATAGGAACAAAATTCAATAAATAAAATAGAAGGAGGAGAAACAAAACTGAAACAAAAATATGCTTTGAAACAAAAAACTAAATAAGAGAAGAAACATTGTTATTGAAACAAGTACAAAAATATATCAAATAATCAAAAATGAAAACAAAATATACTGTGATTGGGTGGCATATAGGTATAGAGATTTTATTTCCCCAATGAGATGTAGGAAATGTCTGAGATATGGACATACAGAGAAGAGATGCAGAGAAAGAGATGAGGTATGTAGTAAATGCAGTACAACAGGACATGATATAAGAAAATGTGAAGAAAATGCAACAAAATGCATAAACTGTATTCGAAATAGAAAGCCAGAACAAGAAACAAACCACTTAGCTACTGACAGAAATTGTCCTTGCCATATAATGGCATATGAAAGATTAAAGAAAGAAATAGATTTCGGTGACTGGCAATAACATTGATAACCTCCAAATTTATTAAAATATATGATGAACCTCAATATTATACAAAATAACTTAAAAAATCTAGATTAGTAACAGTAGACTTCACCAATGAGTTAAAAGAAGAAGGGTATGACATAGCACTGATCCAGGAACCATACTTATACTGTAATAAATACACAAATCTAGATAATAATTGGCAGATAGTTAAGAAAGAAAATGAAAATGTATTGGCAATGTTAACAGTAACTAAGAAATTTAAAACTTTAAATATACAGCACTTGACAACTAAAGAAATTGCAGTAGCAAGAATATTAATGAATAACGAACTAATAACTCTGATATCTGTCTATTTGCCCCCTAATCAAGACATAGAGTATATAATTGATCATTAAATAAAATTATAAACAAATTGGATAATCGAAAGATAATTATAGGTGGTGACTTTAATGCAAAGTCACACATATGGTACTCTAAAAAACAGCATAGTAGAGGAGAAATAGTTTTAAATTTTATTGAAAAGTACAATTGGACAATAGCTAATAGTGAAGGTAATTTATATACTTATGATTCGATACATGGACAAGAAAACATAGATATTACGTTAACTACACAAGGTTTTCATAATAGACTAGAAAACTGGACAGTACAAAGTAGTATAAGCGACCATAATAAGATTTTATTTAAGATAACAAAAGAACAGCAGGAAAACAAGATAAATAAAAGACTACATCAATAAGTGAAAAAATGGGAGGATGTAAACGAAGAAATAAAAACAGTAATTAACAACCAAATACAACAAGAACAAACAATAGAAGAGGTAATAGATCAATTACAACAATTAATAGTTAATACATGTAAGAGTCAGACAAATATAAGAAATAATAATTACATGAAGCAATTTAAAAGAAATTGGTGGTGGGACTATAGTTCAACAATAATGAGAAGAAAAGTTAACAAAAAACATAGGAAATTCAGAGAATGCTGTCAATGTAATGCAAAGTTAATGTATAAAGAAGAATACAAAACAATCAGGAAGCAATACAAAATTCAAATTAAGATTAATATTTATAATAAATGGACCCAATTTATAAGGGAGGAAGCAAAAAAATCCCCTTGGAATACAATTGATAAAATTGCAAGAAGGAAATTTAAAAAAAAAAGAACCACTTAGTAGTATTCAAATAGAAGATGATTATACAACTACTATTAATGAAACATATCATAAATTAATAGAAAACCTTTTACCGAATATTAATCCACAGGATGATNAACTAATAGAAAACATTTTACCGAATATTAATCCACAGGATGATAAAACCGTTAATATAATTATAAACCCGGAAGAAGAAAATATAAATACAGAAGAAAATATAATTACAGAAGAAATTAGCATTGAAGAAATAGAAGCAGAAGTAAAGAAATGAAGTCTAAAGAAAGCACCAGGTATCGATGAGATAACAATAGAAGTAATAATACAAACATGGAAGGAAATAAAAGAAACTATGTTGGAATTAATTAATAAGTGCTATAATGAAAGGAAATATCCCAGACCATGGAAAGTTGGAAAAGTTATTTTTATATATAAAGGGAATAACAAACCAAAAACTGAGATAAATTCCTATAGACCGATATGTTTATTACCAGTATTGGGAAAAATNACAATTTATTAGATAATTATATATAATAGAATACAACAACAAATAGAAATAATACTACATAATTATCAATATGGCTTCAGTAAAAACAGATCAACAGAAATGGCGATTAATAAACTACTTAAAACAATAAACAATAGCGAATATAAATATATTTTAGGAATATCTATGGACATAAGTAATGCCTTCTCTACCTTAACCTGACACGATATCAAAGCAGGTATAAATCAATTAAATATTGGATAAAAACCAAAATAAATACTATGGGACTATTTATATGAAAGAGTAATCGTTATACAAGAAGATAATATAAATATTAAAAGAGAAACAAATAGAGGATGCCCCCAAGGCTCAGTGCTCGGCCCAACTTTTTGGAATTTAGTGATAAATAACTTTATTATACAAAATAATAATGCAAATACAAAAATAATAGCATTTGCCGACGATTGTATACTTTTGGTAGAAGGTAATACAAGAAAATAATTGGAAACAAAAGCTAGTTATATAATGAACATGAAGTATAATTGGTTAGAAGAGCACAAATTGAAGTTATCAACAGGCAAGACATTTGCAATAATGTTAAAAGGAAGATTAGATAATAGAGTACCAACCGTAAAATATAATGGTATATAAATTAAATATAAGAAAACCATAATGTATTTAGGATTAATGCTGGACAACAGATTAAATTTTCTACCACACATTAAATACATAACCGAAAAAGTCAAAACTATATTTACAAGGCTTAAACAATTAATATGGAATATTCAACAGTATAGCTATAGGAACAGATTAGTTATATATCACACTTTTTTTGAACATCATACAATATGCCGGCTCATGTTTTGGAGGAAGAATAGAAAACACACACATTAGAAGAACTTTAAGAGCGGCACAACGATTCATACTAATAAAACTGGCAAATTTAACCTCAACAATATCATTTCAAGCAATAGTAACCATCAATAAAACAATACCGATAGACTATAGTATACAGAATAAAATTATAATATACCAATTACTACATGAAGAAAATGAGATTATATACAAAGATGATGTATACAGAACACAAATGTTAGATGGATTACCATGGATAACGGGGAATAATAATGAATGCCCTGTAGGAATTAAAGAATTCAAAAAATATTAATATGAAACAAGTGTAAATTATTGGCACTAGGAATATAATAATGAAATTAATATAGGGCTAAATATTAAGAAATATATTCATAATATTAATGATTGGTATAATAGCAATAGCAAAATTAAAATACAAACATTAAAAATTCTACCAGGACATTGCCAACTTAAAACCTATCTCAAAAACATCAATAAAATAGAAGAAGACATCTGCCAATGCTCTCAAGGGATACAAGATCTGGACCATTTATTATACTTTTGTGAAATATTCAATGAAGAAAGATTAAAGTTAATTTATCAGTTAAGACAAAAAAACGAAACATGTCCTCTACAATTATACAATACATATAATAACGAAATAGCCGAGTATATCAACGAATTCATTCAGAACATATATTTAATGGTCAAAACAACGAATGACAATATGGAAACCTAATAACTATAGACTATAGAAGATAAAGACAAAGATAAATAAATAAGAAGTGATGATGGGGATGAAGAGGAGAAGAAAGATCAAAAGGATATGGTTAAGAGGAGGAAGAAATTAGATATGAAGAAGTAGTAATATACAAGAACAAGAAGAAGGTTATAATAAGTAGTTGTTGAGGAGGATGAACTGAAGAGGAAGAAGAAAAATAGGAACAACAGGAGTAAGAAAATAGAAACAAACAAAAAAGAGAAATAAATAAGAACATGAAGAAGAGGAACAGAAGATGAAGTTGTTGAGGAAGAGGATGAAGAGAAGGATAAGAACAAAAGAAAAAAGAATAAGATGTAAAGATGGTTAAAAACATAAAAGGTGTTGAAGAATGATAAAAGAAGAAAGGATAATAAAAAGAAGATAAAGAATGCATAAGAAAGAAAAAGATGAAACTGAAGAAGAAGAATAGGAAGGTGTGGAATTAAGGAATTAAGAAAAAAGAAAAGGGAAGGAAGAAGAAGAAGAAAACTTGAAAACTTTAAACTTAAAGTAAAGATTTAAAGGAAGAAGAAGTAAAGATGGTTGAAAGATTAACTGATTGAAACAAGGATATAAGAAGATATGATAATTACAGAATATGAAGATACTATAAGAAAGAAGTAGATGAAGAAGATGAAGAAGAAGGGGAGGAAACAGGAAATAATAGGAAGAAGAAGAGGAAATGAAGAAGAAGACTCTAGATAAATATCAGGCGTCCCGACGAATATGGGTATCATAGGAAGTAGCTGTTGAGGAGGATGAAGTGAAGAATAAGACGAGAAANAAGACTCTAGATAAAGATCAGGCGTCCCGACGAATATGGGTATCATAGGAAGTAGCTGTTGAGGAGGATGAAGTGAAGAATAAGACGAGAAAAAAAGAACACAGGAGGAAGGAAATAGAAATATACAAATAATGGAAAGAAATAAGAATATGGGGAAGAAGGATAGAAGAAGAAGTTGTTAAGGAAGAGGATGAAAAGAAGAAGAAAAAGAGAAAACCAGAATAAAAAGTAAGATGATCAGAAAGATAAAAGGATATCAAGAATGATAAAAGAAGAAAGGATAGTAAAAAGATGAATCTATAAGAAAGAAAAAGACGATGAAGAAGAAGAACAGGAATGTGTGGAATTAAGGAAAAATAAATGGGAAAGAAGAAGAAGCAGAAAGGTTGAAAAATTTTTAACTTTAAAAAAAAGATCTAAATGAAGAATAAGAAGAAGTAAAGATGGTCAATAGATTAACTGATTAAAAGAAGATGAGAAGATATNAAAAAAGAATGATAAAAGAAGAAAGGATAGTAAAAAGATGAATCTATAAGAAAGAAAAAGACGATGAAGAAGAAGAACAGGAATGTGTGGAATTAAGGAAAAATAAATGGGAAAGAAGAAGAAGCAGAAAAGTTGAAAATTTTTTAACTTTAAAGAAAAGATCTAAATGAAGAATAAGAAGAAGTAAAGATGGTCAATAGATTAACTGATTAAAAGAAGATGAGAAGATANAAAAAGATCTAAATGAAGAATAAGAAGAAGTAAAGATGGTCAATAGATTAACTGATTAAAAGAAGATGAGAAGATATGATGATTAAAGAAGAAGAATTTATAAGAAAAAAGAAGATGAAGAAGAACAAGAAGGTGAGGAAAAAGGAAAAGAATAAAACAAGTGGAAGAGGAAATGAAAAATAAGAAGAAGACTCTAGATAAAGATTAGGGCTCCCGACGACTACAGGTATTATCAAAGAGGGGGGACATTCGATAAATTTATAGGTTACTGATATATAGGAATTTATAAACAATTTATTTAAATCTGTATAATTTAACATCATGAATTGACATGGATGTTAATTTCAATTAATTTATTTTATTTAAATTAATGAAATTAATTTGTTTCATCCCTCGCTCTAAAAAAAAAGGGGGGGGGGGGCTCCCAAGCCCAATAAGATTCCTTGGCAGTGGAAGTAGCAAAGAATGATTATAATGAATAGAAGATTAATAATCAAAAACCTCGGATTGCCTTTGGCTAAGAGAGGTGAGGTGGAAATTAATTAATTTTTTTTATCACGATGCCCCATTCCCATTAATTCGCCTTAGGTACCGAGTTCAAATAGCCTGAGGCTACGAGACTTTGCGAGAACTTGCAGCATTTCGACGGGGGCGGTGGTGATGCAGTTAATAGACGAATTGTTAAAGTTCATGCTCTCACATTCCATAGCGAGGGGTGGTGGAGTGGATATACGAAGCCTCAGAAGTTTCCCTAGAGCAACGCCCGCCACGACGCCATGACATAGCCCCAGACTACAGGGTGTCACAGTGAAGCCGTGGATAGACAACTCGCTTCTTGGGGGCCACGGTGGTACAGTGGATAGACACCATGCTAAACTTCATGCTCTCGCATTCAATATGAAGGGGTGCCATGGTGTTGGAGTGAATATATGCAGCCTCAGGCGTGTCCCTACAGCAACGCCTGCCACGACGGCATGACATAGCCTCGGGCTACAGGATGTCGCGGTGACTTAGCAGATAGACAGCTCGCTTCCCGGGAGCCATGACATATCCCAAGGCTACAGGGTGCTGCGGTGAAGTTGCGGATAGACAACTCGCTTCTTGGGGTGCCGTGGTGGAGCAGTGGATAGACGCCATGGTAAACTTCACGCTATCGCATTCAATGGCGAAGGATGCCATGGTTAAGCGTCGGATAGATGCAGGCGTGTCCCAATGGCAACGCGCGTGTTTCCCTACAACAATGCCCCATAGCCCCAGGCAACACGTGATATTGGGAAATATAGTACAAATATTGTTACGCCCCAGGCATTGGCAGCGTCCTCGAGATATTCTGTTTTTGTAAAAATTAGACAACACCTATAGCCTCAGGCAACGAGCGGTGTGGGAAGTATTTCAAAAACGTGTTTAAATAATTTTCATATTACGTTATATATCACCCCAGGCACTGCAGGTGCGTTCCACGAAAAAGCAACACGGGCGCGTTGCCCTTGACGACGACTCGCCGAGAGAGAAATACGAAATAAGTTAAACTGAAGTTTCTCCCTACCCCCTCCAAAACACATCCATCCGCAAGAGAATAAACAGAATACCAGCTATATAACTTGGCCATAANTTTCTCCCTACCCCCTCCAAAACACATCCATCCGCAAGAGAATAAACAGAATACCAGCTATATAACTTGGCCATAACAAAAATAAAACAAGTTAGAATGGCAACCTAGCTGTATGCTACAGTGATCATAGTACTTGTTTACAAATACTGTTTTCTTTATTAAAATAACAGCTTAGGCAGAACGATACATTTTAGCCATGCTACTTTTCTAAAACTTACAAAATTTAGTGTATTTACACGTTAATGAAGTATAATTGAAATACCTTGGCAGTCTCATTAGGGGATCTGGAAAAACGCATCTTTCTCACCAGCGTAGATAAAGAATTCGAATATTTCAAACTGCTGATCCATCGAAACTCAGAAGTTATTTTTTCAAAGCACTTCATCAAAAACAACATTCTTNCGAATATTTCAAACTGCTGATCCATCGAAACTCAGAAGTTATTTTTTCAAAGCACTTCATCAAAAACAACATTCTTGAAAAACCGATGCATTTCATCTCGCTCTGCTGACCATAAATATTTATTTATGTAGAAATATATTTCAAATATTGAAAGCCATTCTCTAATTCGGTGTAAAGACTGATTATAAATTTTTTTTCTTCTTTTTTTCAATTCCAGCATTAATGTCTTCATTAAAAATCATATTTAAAGAACTGCGGTTAAAAAGGTTTTTAATATTCTCAGAAACGTCTTAGGTCACACGTGATGGANCGAATATTTCAAACTGCTGATCCATCGAAACTCAGAAGTTATTTTTTCAAAGCACTTCATCAAAAACAACATTCTTTGAAAAACCGATGCATTTCATCTCGCTCTGCTGACCATAAATTTTTATTTATGTAGAAATATATTTCAAATATTGAAAGCCATTCTCTAATTCGGTGAAAAGACTGATTATAAATTTTTTTCTTATTTTTTTCAATTCCAGCATTAATGTCTTCATTTAAAATCATATTTAAAGAACTGCGGTTAAAAAGGTTTTTAATATTCTCAGAAACGTCTTAGGTCACACGTGATGGAATATTAAAGTGTAGTTTCATCTACACACAGCCGAGATACGAAAAGGTTTTACAAACGCAATATTTAATAGTCATCAGACGAATTAAAACCTCTGACGCGACCGAAGTAAATGTACCAGATGCCAAGATTTTACCTAATTTCTCGTGGGTTTAAAGTACATTTCCCCTCACGCATCACGAGAAAGCACTGACTGTATTGACGCTACCTCCCCACCTGTGGTATACAGAGTGGATCGTAGGGTACGAGCTACCTCTCTGGCGCAGACTATGGTGCCTTTAATGTTGAATAGGGTATATCAAACAATGACTTCATAACATCTTGGTTTTAACAGGTTCATTTGACAGGAAATTCATACACACATTCCCGGAAACTACCACTACTTTTCCGGGAATACCCTCATACATTCCCGGCACTTCTACTCATATTGTCCTGGGAATCTACGCTTACTGTCTTGGACATACAGATATTACCCTGCGAGATGTGAGCCTGAAGTGCTGATTACAGTACTCTGGCTAAAGTTTCCGATGTCATGGAGGACACGGCCCTGAGTGGCGATGTTGGTACTTATCTGCATTTGCTGTTGGGTGGTTGTTTCGGTGGTAAATTGAGGTCTGGTGAGTTGGGTGGCCCTTATACAGGCCCTCGGACTGGCTGTTCTGTGTTCTCTCCCCTTATGTTTTCGGTATCGCCCTCTGCATCCCGACATGACGCTCCATCGCCATCTGGTGCTGTCTACTTCCTCTTGGTGTGGTGTCTTTCGCGAGACACCACTCGACTCCCTAGTTCAGTCTCTTGCTTCACTTCCCAATTGGGTGATACAACTGTTCTGACTGATTCTAACTGAATCTGGTTCAGCTCCTCCCAGAGCATGGAGTTACTGGACGACTGTCCCGATATGACTTACCCCTTAACACTGCCTCACATCCAGTGCCTCCAGGCACATGAAGTTACTGGACGACTGTCTTCATCACTGACTCTCCTCTTGGCATAGTGATATCACACCCTAACTCACTGAGACTGCCGGGGTCCAAACCCTGGCCACGGTGTGTGATATCACTCACCCAACTGACACAACTGATGCACTGGTTCGACTGTCTATTCCGACTTGGGGCTCCGGTGGGCCCCACCTGATGTACGCCTCTGGATGTCCCGATGGACGACTCACTCGACTAATGTGATGCAACTGACCTCATTCAACTAACTGATCCCAACTAGGTGGTCCGGAGAGCCCCTTCCACCCGACATATGCCTCTCGGAGTCACGAACGACTTCAACTGACTGACTTGACTAATGAGATGCAACTGAACCCCTCCATGTCTCGCAAATTGGCTTTTAAACTTTCCCGATCGCCCAGATCCTTGCATGTGTGTCTCGTGTTGTGAGAAGGGGGGTGGAAGGGGCCGAACAATTACCCACTACCTCCACGTGTCAGGACTCTTGTTGGGGAAGGGGGAAGGTGAGTGACCTGCAGCCCTACGGCCAAATGTTGTCAGCTCTTCTCCCTCGGCTAGCTCGCATGGCGTTAGTGCAACTTTAGCTTGCATCGGCATTTTCGCGGTGCTTGTCTCTGTTCTCCTGCATTTTTCTAGGGGAAGTGTGGACTCGTGGCACTACTGCCATGCTCTGTCAGCCTTTTTCTGGTGTATCTCTCCTTCAGCACGTGTCGTAATTCTCTCGTGGGCGAAAAGTGCTATGCTACCGCGGCTTGACCTCGGCACGCGTTAATGACTTTTACATTCTCTTGGGTCGACCTGCCCTGGCCGCACGTGTCTCCGCGGCACGTGTCAACTGTTGGCGCTCGCGGGGGATAAATGGTGGGGGAGTGTCAGCGATGCTTCTACTTACAATATGCGTTACGCGTCAGTATAAATATTCTAGAACAGCGGATATGTCTATGAATATACATTAAGGCCCCCGCCTGCCTACGTGGAGTACTTTTCCCGCGTTTGAGGCCGAGAAGCGCAAGAGCGATAAGAGCGACACTGCCTCGGGCATTAAGTATGCAATCGCCTCTAAGCGCAATGCTCTGAATTGACGCGCAGTGTTCTCGTCGCACTGCGTATACGTATGGGACTTCCAGCGGTGACCCTATTATTTTATTGTTGGAGAGTCTGTAGAAAGATTCAATGAAGGGCCTTAGAGTAGATTAGTGTGTATCTGAAGAATATGTTCTGAGATACAGCGCTTTGAAAAAGCTGTTTTTAGCCATTGACATACTATGAAATGGTGTTTCTAATGCGTGTGAAGTGTAGAAAGCTCTCAACAGCCATTGTTTGATCTGCGTGTTCTTTTCTTAGATCCGCACATTGGTCGCACGTTTAATAGTTTCGTAGAAATACGTGAATTTCTAACACACTTTAACGCAATTGAAGTACCAGGTACCTGGAGCTCTTTAGAGCGTTAAAGGCCTCGAAACGAAAGAGTTCTAAGGTCGGGTTAATAATAAATTACGAAACAAACGCAATAACGCGACGCAATGAAATTAACATCTCTTAAAAACATCTCAAGGCGCAAAACGTTACCAAAAATGCAAAATGAAAATACGAAACAAGTACAAAGAAATATGTATTTCCACTGTATTTCCATAATGCTTTTTATAGAGAACCTGGTTTTCCTATTTAAACATATTTGTTTATTATGTATATATATATATATGTATACAAATATACACACACTATGTAATTTGTTAATTTGCTGGCATACAATNTATATATATATATACAAATATACACACACTATGTAATTTGTTAATTTGCTGGCATACAATTTTTAAAAGTTTAAATAACGAATTTTTAATAAAACGTTTCAATTTTCTAGGAAATATGGAGATACTAAAATATTTTAATACGTAATTAAACTCTTTATTTATGATTCAACGCGTAAATATATGCATAAAGTCAATGTACTAGCAAATAAAATAAAAATAACTTATAAATATAGCGTTCTGTATTTTTGAGGCTACAAAACGCAAGCAAAAATGTAAGAAGATGAGAATTGACTAACTTTGGCTTTGCGTTCTTGCGTCTTGCGAATTTTATAATCTGTATCTTCGAAATGCGTGCGTTCAACTGTTTGTGTCTTTGCGTTTCTCGCATGCTTGCGTTTCTTGCGCATAGTTTATAAACCCAGCTTAAGTTCGACTCTTGCTCTCTCACCACTTGCCTCGTCGCCTCTACGCCCAACGCACCCAACTGGCGTGGTCTTTCCGTCGCCTACTCGCCTCAGCGTGGCTAAGATTAATTCCACTCAGNCACCTCTACGCCCAACGCACCCAACTGGCGTGGTCTTTCCGTCGCCTACTCGCCTCAGCGTGGCTAAGATTAATTCCACTCAGGTTAGGAACAAAAAAAGTTCTGTCAACAGAGAGTTTGAGGGTGGGGAAATTTCCGCCGCTAGGTGCGCAGTGTTCCAAAGAGGTCACTTTTAATTAAAATTTTAAGCTGCGTGAAACATAAAAATATTTTTACCTAGTTAAGTAGTTATTTTATATTCGATTTATGATTATTGCAATCTCCTGTTTTTTAACGTATAAAACAGAGAAAATCCGGTACACGTGTGACACTAGCGCTTACCTAGTGGCGAAAAATTTTAGTTGTCAAACTAAAAGCATTGAGCTTTCCAACCTGTCTAAAATTAATCCTAAAGTGGCTTTAAGTAGTGGCAGTACATTTTTATGGAACGCTAATGAAGATAAAAGTATATGTTTCGTGTCCAAAGACAACTCTGAAGTTTCTGTATAGAAAATCTAGCAGTTGAAACTGATCCTCAACACATCCTTTTTAGCCATATTCGCATCTAAAGAAGTAATCCCTTGATTTGAAATGAGAATTTGCAACAACTGAGGCCGTGCACTGTACCTTATGCACATAACTGCCCACGGTGCAATCTATCTGCTATAGTCAGGGCGGCTAGTACCAAGGAAAACCGGGAAAACTTGCAAAAGTCAGTGAATTTTACATTTATAAATGCAAGGGAAATTTATTTGAGGTCAGGGAACTGAGCAAAAATGGTCAGAAATGCATTGTATTTTATTGGCTAAATATTTTCCTTGTATTAGAATATGTGAATTTAGGTGTCAGCTAAAGATTTTTCGATTAAAATATTAATTGAAATAATAATTCACGTCACATCTTTGCATGCGCGTTCTATAATTTTNCTAAAGATTTTTCGATTAAAATATTAATTGAAATAATAATTCACGTCACATCTTTGCATGCGCGTTCTATAATTTTTTAATGTATTTTTAACTGCATACAAAATCATTAGAGGATGACTATGCCCATCAAAGAAAATTATAATTTTTGCGGAAATAATGTTAAAATATTTTTTAACTTGAGGCATACGTTATTTGGAGGNCCAAAGATTTTTCGATTAAAATATTAATTGAAATAATAATTCACGTCACATCTTTGCATGCGCGTTCTATAATTTTCTAATGTATTTTTAACTGCATACAAAATCATTAGAGGATGACTATGCACATCAAAGAAAATTATAATTTTTGCGGAAATAATGTTAAAATATTTTTTAACTTGAGGCATACGTTATTTGGAGGNACATCAAAGAAAATTATAATTTTTGCGGAAATAATGTTAAAATATTTTTTAACTTGAGGCATACGTTATTTGGAGGGGGAATAACAGGATACCTGGAAAAGTTAAGGGAATAGCAGGGAATTTGTTATATCGATATAGCTAGCAACCCTGGCAGGGCCTCATAGCGACACTGTGCGGCCAGCCCACGAGCTTACTAACCATCGCCGTGATGCGTGATTGCCTACGTTCCGGGCTNTCATAGCGACACTGTGCGGCCAGCCCACGAGCTTACTAACCATCGCCGTGATGCGTGATTGCCTACGTTCCGGGCTACTTTCCAGGATTATATTTACTGCGGCAGTAGAATCCTGCGAATATTTACAACTGAGCGTGTAGTCACCATTCTTGCAAATGGATACCCGTTATNTACTGCGGCAGTAGAATCCTGCGAATATTTACAACTGAGCGTGTAGTCACCATTCTTGCAAATGGATACCCGTTATCTGTTGTCTTTGGATTAACGTGTGATATCGTGTTGTGAACTTAAAAAATGTGTGCGCTGCTAAATTTTGTCTGGCATGCCGTTCCAGAGCGGAAATAACCTTTACGTCAGTTGATGATCTCCAGTTTTCAGAGGTTTTGCTTTTCACAGAACAATGCGGTGATGCGAANAAATAACCTTTACGTCAGTTGATGATCTCCAGTTTTCAGAGGTTTTGCTTTTCACAGAACAATGCGGTGATGCGAAGATTGTAATTTTGTTGTTTGTTGTATTGTGATGAGGTTACTGCAGATGTCCTTAACTTATTTTTTTCTGTCTTTTGTATACTGACCAAATTTTGCAATATATTTTGCGTCATTCCTTGTAACTGTTTGAATGTATANATTTTTCTGTCTTTTGTATACTGACCAAATTTTGCAATATATTTTGCGTCATTCCTTGTAACTGTTTGAATGTATATTGTTTGTGTATATGTCATTATTCTAATGCTGCCTGTTTACATCACTTTGTCTGTATAGCCGGTTGTCTGCCAACTTAACAAAACGAAAATTAGTTTTGAAGTTTACTCTGTGTTATAACGTTGACAATTGTGTAAAACCTACTTCGGCAAATAAGTGGATAAAAGAAAGTTATCTCGCTACACTGTTTAGTTGCACCTATATCCTTGAGCTGGGTTTACAAAAAAAAATTATGCGTTAAGAATCGTGCAGTAACCGCGGTTGTCGCCCGCGGAACTGCGATTCACAATCCACCTTCTAATTCTTAAGGCTAGGCAATAAAATCTTGCGACAAGTCTGTCCTGTTTACGTTCGTCCCTAACCTAACCTCGTATAGTACAATCATATTTAAGAAGATCATACTCCAGAACCGATATTTTCCATAAGAGAAGCTTATTTTTGTAAACAAATACACTATTGTTTGTGAAAATTGCAACACCCAGAAAGAATGGCCCGAATGAATACAAACTTGGAGGATGTACCAGTGTACAGTGTACCAGCAATTAGTGATTACGATTGCAGAGAGATGGCGTACACGTAGGTCCGTGTCAGTCAGTGAAGAGACAGTCAAACGAAGAGAAAGCATGTGCCATTATGCCTCGTCGACGTGTCGGTGAATTTTAACGGGGCAGAGTGATCGGTCTCCGGGAAACGGGTTTGTCATACCGTAACATTTTGGCTCGTACAGGGCATGCTGCTACGACAGTGATGCGTGTGTGGAACCAGTGGATAGAAGAGGGTCCTACGCAGCGACGAGCGGGTATTGGAAAACGCAATNGACAGTGATGCGTGTGTGGAACCAGTGGATAGAAGAGGGTCCTACGCAGCGACGAGCGGGTATTGGAAAACGCAATATGACCGCAGCATTGGATGACCGCCATCTTGTCCGCATGGTCGTAACGGACCGTACAGTCTCGTCCGCAGTGTTGGCTCGACACTGGAGCACTACAACGGGTGTGGACCTGTCTGTGTCGACGGATCGACTCCCAGTGCTGCGGGAAGGACTGGTGGCACGCAATACTTCGGCTTCCATTGTCCAGAAACCAGAAACGCCTCATACTAAAATGGGCACGTGAACGCCGTCGCTGGCGTGCTGAGTGGCAAAATGTAGTGTTTTCGGACGAGTCCCGCTTTATCCTGTCCTATAGTGATGCCCGCAGGCGTGTTAGACGCTACCGTGGTGACAGCAATCTGGCAGCCTGCATTGTGGGGCGGCATAGCGGAAACGCCAAGTGTGAAGGTATGGCGTGCCATAGGATACAACATGCTATCTCGACTCCTACGTATTGAGGGCAAACTGAACAGCAACAGCTACATTAGGGAGGTTTTAGAGACCGGGGTACAGCCTCTTCTTCAGGCAACTCCACATACCACATTTCAGTAGGACGATGCCCAGCCACATGTGGCGAGGAATGTGCACGCCTTCTTCAATGAACGACGGGTACCACTGCTTCCCTGGCCTGCACGTTCGCCTGACATGTCGCCCATCGAACATGTCTGGGATATGGTTGGTCGGTGACTTGTTCGTCACGGTCCTCCAGAAACCACTGTTGATGCTTTGTGGACTCGCATACAAACCGCTTGGAGGGAGATTCCCCAGGAACATATCCAGGTCCTATTTTATTCCATGCCACGACGTTTAGGGGTTCTGATTGCAGCACGTGAGGGCTTCACACATCATACTGAATTTACAAGGACAGAGATCGTGTACAGTTCTGTAATCCTAATAAATTAAGTATTGTCGTGTATCTAATCTGTGGTTTAAAGTTCATTTCAATCACATGTATCCTTCTTGGTGTTGCATTTTTCACTAAAGTTAGTGTATAATCGTCAACATCCGCCAANTCATTTCAATCACATGTATCCTTCTTGGTGTTGCATTTTTCACTAAAGTTAGTGTATAATCGTCAACATCCGCCAATGAGACCGACTGCTCTGTTCTGATTGGTCGCCACCACACAAGTTTTGCTCGAGATATAACATTTAACAATTTATTTTAAAGCTGAAGGAAATACCATCACCACACACGAACTGTTAAGTTCAGTTGTAAACCAATACGAAATATAGCACATTGTCAGATCTTCTGTACACGTTATAACGCATAATTTAACTTTTTCTATTGTAAACTCAGCTGTAGTNTATAGCACATTGTCAGATCTTCTGTACACGTTATAACGCATAATTTAACTTTTTCTATTGTAAACTCAGCTGTAGTCTCGCCCATGGGGGTGCCACTAATACAGGAACATATGTAACCTTTATTTTCCTTTCGAAGTAGTTCCAGGCTCGTTCAAACATATCTCAGCACTGCTGCTTGTTTTTGTACGTGCGTACTGCCAACAGTAAAAATGTATTGTAAATTGTAATGCCTGCCGAACGCGTGCTCACTGTAACCACGTGTTATTTTTTTCTGTGAGCTGGTATTCCGTACAATATGTAAATGTATCATATTTTTGTATATATATATAATTTTGTTGCATAAATGACATCATTAGACGTTTTGTAAATTGAGAACGTGTTGTGTATCGGCTTGTGAAGTTCGTGAAAGCATTCGTTATAGAATTCCAATCTTCTGCGACAAAACTTATAATTTATGGCTAAAGATAAAAGGCAACAGTAAGCTTTTTGCTTTGAATATAAAATCAGTGAATTAAAATTATAGGGAGAGGGAGAAACAGGGAGAAAAGCCTATTATAGTAAAAAAAAAAAAAAACCAAAAAGATTTACACATCGTTATGCAACACAACATACATATGAACAGGCAAGAATATGGGTTCGAGAGTCAAATAGATATCGCATAGTTGACTAAACATAAATCTCTATAGCAATTCAAAACCTGTCGTACTTTCGGTCCGTCTGCTAGATGTCGCTTGTTTAGTTGGTTCTATTTGTTATGGCTCATTCACGGTTACTTTCTGATATTCTGAAGCCCTGCAAAAGTTCTACTAACAAGATATTCCTCCGCCTAACGCAAACAAAACTTAACCGAATATCAAAAATTACGCCAAAGGGACAACGCACCGCATTCGTGAGCGTTGGGTGTAATAATATTTCGCATAAAAACAATTTTTTGCTTGGCATTACCAACACACCTATTTCCTCTCTGTTATTATTCATATAAATTATAAATAAAATATAGTCATTTACAGATAAAATATAAATACAAGTTCATTTTAATCAAAAATAAGGTAGTTTTATGTTAACACAAGTATAAAACGCTTGTGATGAATGCCATTAAGAAACAAACAAACACGCCACATGTGGGGTAATTTTTTCAAAAAGTGTGAAGAAACCGCGAATAGACTATATCGTGATATTGTCATTTCTATACCCCCTCACTTTACTGTGGTCTCAACAGTTGATGAGCTGTATGTAACCTAAATATGTAATGTATCACAAGCATTTTGTACTTCTGTTAAAGTAAAAGTACCTTAGCTATTATTATTGCAAATCATTTTTAAAATTTATGTTTTACGAAGAAGTACACATTTCCTATATATTTTGAATAAATACTCTTCTAGGTATCTTCTCCTAAAATATTGGTGAAGGATACATTTTGTTTGAAACGTGTATCTTTAAAATTATTGCACTGATGCGAAATTTCCTTAACATGCGATTTCCTATTAAAATTTTGCAGCTGCCTGCCAATAGGCTGAGCTTTTAACATTTAGTTCTTGAGAACCGATGAGGGTAAAGCGATGTGAGTATGGAGCGGCACCGGAATGCAAGGGCGGGGGAAACGGGAGATTCCCGAGGAAACCCGCCGAACAGCGGCATCGTCCGGCACGATTCCCACATGCGAAAATCCGGGAGAGACCCCGTCGGGAATTGAACCCGGTTCGTCTTGGTGGGAGACGAGTAGTCTGACCACTTCACCACTGCGGGCCACCTCAGTGAATAGAAGTAGTTAAAATTAACTACGTAAATAACGAGAATCATTTTATTGTTATGTACAAATTACTTTTATTTGCAAATTTGCCGTTCTTTGTAGAGGTTACGTCCCAATATTTCTTGAATACTGTTAGTTAGAAATGTCCTTTAAATATTATTACAAAGTTGTTTTTTTTTTTCGCTTAATCCCAAGAGTTATCGTTGAAGCAGCTAATGAAAATTGATATAACGAAGGCGTTGTGCAACTTTCTCGACGAAATTTGGGACATGTCTTCGGAGCAGGAGAAACATGGCTTGAACCAGAGAAACTGAGCGAGGTGTCGCAGTCGTTAAACTTAGCACTCGCATTCGGTAGGACCTGGGCTCAAATCCGGGTCGGTCCGGCTATCCTCATTTCGGTTCTCCATGATTTCTCAAAATCACTCCAGGCGAATGATGGGATGGTTCCTTACTTCGGTCCACGGCCGATCCCTACCCTGTTCCTGCTTGTCTGAAGAACTGGCTTCATCTCTTAATGACCCAGCCGTCGACGGAAACGTCAAGCCCTATCTACGTACCTGTCGAATCAGATAAGAGATGAAACGAAGCTATTGTAGTGTTGGCGTACTTGAAGGTAATATTCGACGCGGAGATCCAAACCTTTCGAAGTTCGCTGCCGAACTGAGGAAGAAGCTCTCTGCATGTGATAAATCCTCTTAATAAGTTACTCGACGTTCATTTACTCAGCTTAGTCGTCAGAGGTGCTTCAGTATTGGCAAAGCTGTGCAGCCAATCTATAAGAGGCGCTTCGTTGGGATTTCGAAAACAACGCCACTGGTCCGCTCGACGCAAATTTTTCAGGAAAATCCCGGAGACAGGAAAAAAGAAAAGGTGCTCGCCACTGGTGGACTGGAAGCACTCCGCGCCGGATACGGTTGTCCATGCACTCTTGTATCGAGCGCTCGCTGACGGCAATTTCTGACGACACATTTCCCAGCTAATGAACCGTGTTAACACGCCAACTCCCCACCCCTTCCCAGCCCGCCCTTCTTCACACACTGCCAGGAGGTGTTAGTGCTGCCACCTGTCGCTGGACTAACCAACCCCCTGCCATTATCTCCAACTCACTTCTTTTAAATCACTCAACCTCCCTTAGAATGAGCAGTTTGTAGCTAGCAGTCGGTGGCATTTATCATCTGTAAACAATTGGCGAATTAATATTTCAAATAATTAGTATCATTACTATGAACAATAATTATAATGATACTCTGCTTATTGTAAAAATAAATATCACGATGGATATACATATATTACCGCAAGATATGCTTTGTGGATATCAAACAACTTAAAATACCAAATCCACTTTTCCACGAAACTGTTATACTGATCACACCATTACATCATTCTCAAACGAGGTAGCGTAACGGTAAAACACTCTGCCCGCATACGGGTTGGATCCGGGTTTAATTCCCCGCCCGGTTCTTCTGATTTCGGTTTTGTATGGTTTTTCAAAACCACTCCAGCCAAATTTTGGAATGATTATTTAATACAGACCATTGCTGATTCCTTTCCAAATCCTGTATTAGTGGTGTTCTCGTGCTAAGGCCTTGTTGCCGTTCGGAGGAACTCAAAACACATAATAAATAAATGTAACTTAATTTAATAGTAAAATTTAGTTAATCAATCGGAAGTTTATTATTTATCTTGCTGGTAACAAAAAACAGCAATGTAAACAGAACTGTTGCATTTTTATCGTTTTTTATTCTGAAAAAAAAACTAAGATGACACGTTCAAAAATAACAATCTCTTATTGGATATAGCTAACTAACTAGCTGTTGATCGGTAGGCTGTCCTGCAATCAAACAGATTATTGCCGACTGCACGAATGCTANCCGCAATGTAAACAGAACTGTTGCATTTTTATCGTTTTTTATTCTGAAAAAAAACTAAGATGACACGTTCAAAAATAACAATCTCTTATTGGCTATAGCTAACTAACTAGCTGTTGATCGGTAGGCTGTCCTGCAATCAAACAGATTATTGCCGACTGCACGAATGCTATGAATTTTTTCTGGTATCTCCAGTTTCCCCCACCCCTTCNTATGAATTTTTTCTGGTATCTCCAGTTTCCCCCACCCCTTCATTCCAGCGCTGCTCCATATTCACCTTGCTTCGTCCTCATAGGCTCTCAAGACCTCAATGTTAAGAATATCCCTTTTTTTCTCGCGAGGAATGACAGAGCAGGAGATTGCCGCGTGACGTCATCCAAGATGGACACCATGATGCCGCGGCTTCGTAGCCAGCAGCCAGGTTCGCGTGAAACCCCCTTTTCCTACTGCTGGCGATGATGGGTTAACTGACTGTTGGGCAAGAGAGCATCTTGTGTCTAGGGGTGCGTGCTTGCAGTTGAAGTCTCCGGCTCACTAATTTTGGGAATTCACTTAATTTATATTATTTTTTCTGGGCTTGTATTGTCTTTGGTATTTAGATTTACTTACTGTTGAATGTATGTTGCTACAGTGAAGTGTGGTGCAGGCATCGTCATCCTTTTGATCGACCTTCATATAGGCCTATCCACGGTGGAACGGCGATGGCATCTTCACCACTTCCATAGTAATTTTCTCTCGTCAGGTGTGCTGTGGATAATAACGGTCGTCTTGGATAAGTTGCCTGTGGTTTTACACAGTTTTTTTATGGTTATCCAATGCCTAATAATATCACACACGTTTGTACTTACTCGAATAAAAATGCAGAGCGCTTCGGTCAAAATTAGTTTTATAAGTTTGGTAGTGCGCCACTTAAAGGCTGCTTTGATATTAGCATGTTGGCACTAGTAATCGTTTATGTTTTCATTTTATTTTTATGTCGTCTACAAAAAACGTGGATATGGAAAACTTTCTTGAATCTCAAATGCTGCCGCTGAAGATGGATGACTTATTTCAAGAAGAACATTAAACCACATTACTTAGTTTTCAGATAATCAACAAAATGTGTTTCTTTTTATCCCACAGAACATGTATTTAATAATTTTATATGCAGATATAAGTGTATTCTGCTATTGAATGCAGTTAAAAATTGCCCTTTAGCTGCTATGTGTTTGAAGATAAAAAAATTAAGCGGTATACTCATGACGTTTTTCATTTTAACACTATTATTTGTTGGTATCAAAACACTACACTTGTTTGCACGAGTTACACATATCATACATAAGTAACAGTAATATTATAATTTCAGAGATGATACAGATAAAACTAAATATATAATTATAACAGCAATCTAGGTAACTCTATGACATAGGATAACTGCTATTTTACCATGCAACACACTACAGATTTTCCGTTGGTATCAAACCACTAAACTACTGTTTACACTAAAATTAAATTACGTACATGTAGCATCTTACAATATCAACGATTATACTGTTAACAGTTTTAATTTAAACCATTCCCTGTAAGTAAACATTAGGATGATGATGATGTGGTTTTTGGGAACGNTACTGTTAACAGTTTTAATTTCAACCATTCCCTGTAAGTAAACATTAGGATGATGATGATGTGGTTTTTGGGAACGAAAGAGGTGTTCCTGGATAACGTGAACGTTATACAGGCGGTTGTAGATAGGCAGACCCCTTAATATAGAGAGGTGTAGTAGCTTACCTAAAATGGTGAAACTGTATTGGAAAACTTTTGCCTTGCCCAGATCGAGCGTGTTTATGAATGGTGAGTTGGCACACACAACTTATAACCATAACCATTTCGTCTCTCACACAAACATTACATTTTTCATCCCATTAAAAATACCTGAAACTGGATATATGCTGAAAACACTGTAAATTGCTGATCAAAACAAACAAGCAAGCCAACCAAGATTTCTATGTTTAACTCTAGTTGAATAAAATTAATGCAGCTTGGCTCTAAACTGAATTTTATTACTGATGAAATTTATTGGTGGAATACTAAGATTTCTAAATACAGATTTATTAAAAATGGCAGAAAAATTAACTCTATTCTCTGGCAGATCAAATTAATCGCAACAAATATTCTTATTTTTCAGAACGAACGGCACTAGTAAGTTATTTACTGAGTTTATTAGCATTACATATTAGACAAATATATATAACTTGACTGCATAGCTCAGCATGAGAACTCAAAAAAAGATCTCAGGTTTTCAGCGAATAAATTAACTGGATTGGTAAACAAAAGTAAATTATTATTATTCATTGGGGAAATTCTGCTAAATAAAAGCTGCATTGTGGTACTAGATGTGCCCTGGCTGTTGAGTCATGCAGTTCAGTATAATTCCGTGTTCTCACAATCTCTAAAACTTAAGAGAGCTCATATTGTAGAAATTCTTCTTTCCGGTGTCGTTTCCACTTATTTCTTGTCACAATCTTCCCTTCACAAAAATTATTGTTTTTAAAATAATAATTTAAAATTCGTGGCTCGTATAGGCTTGCTAGTGTCATGNTACTGTTAACAGTTTTAATTTAAACCATTCCCTGTAAGTAAACATTAGGATGATGATGATGTGGTTTTTGGGAACGGAAGAGGTGTTCCTGGATAATGTGTACGTTATACAGGCCGTTGTAGATAGGCAGACACCTTAATATCGAGAGGTGTAGTAGCCTGCCTAAACTGGTGAAACTGTATTGGAAAACTTTTGCCTTGCCCGGATCGAGCGTGTTTATGAATGGTGAGTTGGCGTACACAACTTATAACCATAACCATTTCGTCTCTCACACAAACATTACATTTTTCATCCCAGTAAAAATACCTGAAACTGGATATATGCTGAAAACACTGTAAATTGCTGATCAAAACAAACAAGAAAGCCAACCAATATTTCTATGTTTAACTCTAGTTGAATAAAATTAATTCAGCTTGGGTCTAAACTGAATTTTATTACTGATGAAATTTATTGGTGGAACACTAAGATTTCTAAATACAGATTTGTTTAAAATGGCTGAAACATTAACTCAATTCTCTGGCAGATCAAATAAATCGCAACAAATATTCTTATTTTTTCAGAACGAACGGCACTAGTAAGTTATTTACTGAATTTATCAGCATTACATATTAGACAAATATATACCTATATNCTGAATTTATCAGCATTACATATTAGACAAATATATACCTATATCTTGACTGCATAGCTCAGCATGAGAACTCAAAAAAAGATCTCAGGTTTTCAGCGAATAAATTAACTGGATTGGTAAACATAAGTAAAATATTACTATTCATTGCGGAAATTCTGCTAAATAAAAGCTGCATTGTGGTACTAGATGTGCCCTGGCTGTTGAGTCATGTAGTTCAGTATAATTCCGTGTTCTCACAATCTCTAAAACTTAAGAGAGCTCATATTGTAGAAATTCTTCTTTCCGGTGTCGTTTCCACTTATTTCTTGTCACAATGTTCCCTTCACAAAAATTATTGTTTTTAAAATAATAATTTAAAATTCGTGGCTCGTATAGGCTTGCTAGTGTCATGNGTTCCCTTCACAAAAATTATTGTTTTTAAAATAATAATTTAAAATTCGTGGCTCGTATAGGCTTGCTAGTGTCATGTTTACATTCCAAAAACTTCTGTCATCACAGTTACCGTACAAAATTCTGCCAACTTTGCCTTTTACTAACAAACTTCTTAGTATAAATATTGTTAAGTCAAAATTACTTTCACGCCTTATTCAGAGACAATAAAATGAAACAATTTCAATTAAGCCTTTAAACAAAATGAAAAATGATAAGAAAAATAAATAAACAATGATGTTTTAGCATTCGTCATCANTTCAATTAAGCCTTTAAACAAAATGAAAAATGATAAGAAAAATAAATAAACAATGATGTTTTAGCATTCGTCATCATCATAAACTAATACTCTGCTTTCTATTATAAAAATCAAAATGAAATACGGGCTTAAAAGCAGCTCGTGATCTGAATNTCATAAACTAATACTCTGCTTTCTATTATAAAAATCAAAATGAAATACGGGCTTAAAAGCAGCTCGTGATCTGAATTCAATAGCACAGAGAAAATGTACACTGTACACGATGTGTAGCGCGAATAATAAATAACAAAAACATTAAATAAATGTGTCCATTCTTTCGAACGTTACAACATTTTGGGCATCTTTAAGAGGGATGTCATTTCCAAAAACGATGATGTCAATTTATACTTATATTAGTCGACAGAATATATTCATTACACCAACGTAAAAATCTCAGGTATTTCTCAGTACAATGTAAAATAATAATAATAATTATCAAAAATAGTATTAAAATAATAAGTGAAGGAATGTTTATATGGAACTCACTTGCAATTTGGCTTCGCCGACATGTCTGGTATTTCCTTTCCTACAGACTTGCATATCGTAGTTTTGTTAGCTTGCTTCTCTTTGCTTGCTCAATTTAAAGTTTTCATCAATTTTAACACATTTTTGAAATATTTTTTAGGGCTTTTTAGATTATTTTCACTGGCAATAAGAAATTATGTTGAATGTTGGAGTCACTCTACCAAATACTTTCTACTCACGATATAATCCCACAAACATCTCAGAAATTAAGGAGGTTGAGAGAAAAACACTAGTAACAACTGTACAGCCAATATTTGAAACAGAACATGTGTTCTCATTTCAAGCCATTTATTTTCTAGGATAATTTTACCTCGTGTTAATTATAAAAAGGTTACTAGGCCTGAAATCGAGCCGTTTTTCAAATGCAACGTACACTGAGAAAAAATCTAACAAAATATTTGCGTNAGGTTACTAGGCCTGAAATCGAGCCGTTTTTCAAATGCAACGTACACTGAGAAAAAATCTAACAAAATATTTGCGTATATAGAGCCAAAGATATACTCATTTGCCCAAAGATATATTTTGTTTAGCAAACAATTACTTTTCTTCATCTAACAAAATACAAGTTTAAATAAACAAAATGCCAGTGTAAGACCAAAANTTTTAGCAAACAATTACTTTTCTTCATCTAACAAAATACAAGTTTAAATAAACAAAATGCCAGTGTAAGACCAAAATAAATTAAACTGCTAATTTTGTTTAATCAACTGTATATATTTGTTTGGCCCCTCATTTGATTGCTTTCGTTCAAAAATGCAGAATTTGTTTGTATTTTTTGTGATTATATGTTGATGCTTAATAATCGTATGAAACCAGTAATAAAACATTCTAACAGGAAACTGAAAAGTAAAGCTACAAAACTTGAAATAATTTTTTGCGGACGGTGTTAAGTGTTTGCAGTAAATTAATTGGAAA
Organism: Clitarchus hookeri; assembly: GCA_002778355.1. Taxonomy (NCBI): domain Eukaryota; kingdom Metazoa; phylum Arthropoda; class Insecta; order Phasmatodea; family Phasmatidae; genus Clitarchus; species Clitarchus hookeri. The sequence goes on along the minus strand of NQII01000978.1, from coordinate 258,577 downwards.
ACAGCCCAGCATTAACAGTAGTCACGTTTGCTGAGGCTGCTAAGACATTGCGCTCTAACGCAGGTGATGTAGGTTCGGGTCTCTGTCGATCTTCCGAAGTTGTTTATATCAACCCAAACTGTTCAATGTACGTGAAGCCAAACAAATCTTTATTTGCAGCAACCAAATCATTTTTTGCACCAACCAAACTTAGTTTGATTCAACGAAACCTTTTTCTCTGTGTTTGCAATGCAGATATAACAATCTCGCGTGCTCCAATCATGCCTTTTTTCATGGGAAAGATGTGCATTGCCTTAAATTACTGTTTCCTGTGCATAACTCATTGTGCTTGAAATGTGGACTCCTGCCTTTCTCAAAATAAGCGATTAAATAGTTAACAATAAGAATGATATAGTAAAATTGTGGGGTACTCCAGAAGGCACAACATCCCGATTAATGCATAGAAGTAAATCACAGAATTATTTTATATGCTAACAGGATTTTAATTTTGCATCTATTAATTCATGAATAGGACTGTTAAATTCTTTCGTAATGTTAAAATGGTCAACTTCAATATCGCGTATCTCTGGTGACAATATTTCTGTGTAAGGGACTTAAGAAATTATACGTACAATGTGGTGGTTGAGTGTTTAATTTTTAAAAAGTCGTGTTGACGTTCAGGCAATGTGCTCCTACGTTGAGTGAGTGAGTGAAGAGATTTGGGTGGCTCTTAACATCGAGGGTGAAGCGAGGTGAGTATAGCGCAGCGCCGTTATGCAAGGGTGGTGGAAACGACAGATCGCCGAGAAAACCTGCCACCTAACGGAATTGTTAGGCACGATTCCCAAATGCGAAAATCCGGGGGGTGGGGGGTAACCCAGCTGGAGATCGAACCCAGTTCGTCATGGGGGGGGGGTGAGTAGTGTAACCACTACACCACAACGGCCCTTCCAAATGTTCAAATAGCCTTAATGTAAGGGCAGAAGACTCAGCAGATAAAGTATTTGCGTCACGGTGGTATTTTCTAGTTGATTATGTAATGGTTGCTTTTATATCGGCACTTTACGTCTTGCAGTGAGAAACTGTTCTTTTTTCCCCCCTAAGTTACGTAACTGCAAGTATTTTCCTCTCAAATTGCAATAACCTTGTTGAGAAACATTGCAGCACATCTAAGAACGTCACAGCATGTTTAAGTGGCTAATTATGACTTCGAGCCTTGGCTATAAAGACGCCACAACCTGTAGCGGTTAAGCACTTGTTACGCAATATACAGTACGTCTCAAAAGCACCTGGACTTAATTTTTTGCTGGATGGACAAGTGCCGCTATTTGTTAACTGCTGGTGGAAGTTCTTACCAGAAAGCCTCTTTTGAATGAACACTTGCCATGAGAATTGGGGTAGTCGACTTGATGACTCAGCAAACCCCGACTTGATGACCTAGCAAACCATGATGATACAGATTAAAAACAAATAAACTGAGTACATGACGTGTTTTTCCATGCCCGACCTTCAAAAAAAAGGTAGTCGACTGTGTAGGTGAGTTATGTTAAAATGAGATCACCGTACCTTCCTAAGAAAACCAAATCAAAAGAGAAGGAGATATTCATCGCATTCTTGAGAACTGGTTTCTTATGGTTTGGTGCCTTCATACCAGACTGTTAATTCAACATTTTATTGAAAGTTGTCTAAAACGACTTTTGAAATGAATGGGAAATGTCAGATATATTTTATATACTCTGAGAATTTTTAGGTATCACCTTTGCAGTGATGTCCCTGACTGAAAGTCTACAATCGTATCGAAGATTTTGCTAAACGTCAGGTTACGGTGATCTATCACTGCCCGCAATCGCCCGGTTTGTCCCAATTAGAAATTTTTCTGTTTCTTTAAATAAAAATCAGATTGGAAGGGCTGTTTTTGATGACACTCAAACGATCTGTAGTTACGTAACGCGTGGGCTGAAAGAATATTTGTACAATTGCTTCAAATCTTTATGCAAGCCTTGTATTTTGTGTAGTGACAGAGGAGACGGCTACGTAAGTAAAAGTATAAAAATTTGAACAAAGCACTGTGAATTTATATTTCCTGAGACGTTCAAATTTTGAAACATAATGTGTATTATGGTCACCGTGAAGTAAAGAGAAACTGAGCGATCAAAACGAAAATGCACTGCGTTAACCGCCATCCCAATTCTCCTCTTGTATTTAAGTGTCTCTGACAGCTAAATTCTAAACAGTAATTTGTGATCGGTAATCAACACCTGTAAAATGTAGTCATGGATTCTTAAAGGGGCGCAGAGTCCATTACTTAAAAGTTAAATACAACCGCATAAACGTTCTTTGCCTAGATAATATTTCAAGTCAAACAAATAACTTAAAATAATTTATATTCTGTGAAAAAGTTAAGCACTTCTTAAACCGGTAACTTCACGAATTAGGTAAGAAATAAACATACTTCTTAAGCGTTAAATTACGTAACAAAACATAATTTTGTTAAATGAAATGAAACAACAACCAGGCNCCACAACCAGGCTACAAAGACTATAATTATATCCTAGCGTTGGCTTTACGATACCTCCCTAAGCTTTGACTACATAACATAACAAAACATTATTACCACTTTTCTATTTACGTGTGTACATAAATATGTGTTGCCAAAAAGTAAAATTAATACTTAATTTAAAAGATATAATTACAGTACTGATTACCTTTATAATATACTACTCTATAATACAATTGCTTATGCATCATCGGAATCTATAAAATATTGTTTACATGGCTACCGAATTTTAATATTTCGATGTCTCCTGACTTCATATATACTCTGATTTCGTTTATATCAAAAAGTTTCGCATGTTTTACCGGGAATGTTCAAGAATAAAAATATATTTCGGGAAGATGTGGTGTTCCAGCTTGTATTACAGGTATATCATTGCGACTATTGAAAATTTCGTATTTTTGCCAAGTAAACTTATTACTGAATTATGAAATGCTCCACATCTCTATGCATAATCCCATGGTTATAATTAAAGTAACTTGAATGCCATTTGCAACTCTCTTTATTTATGTTTTCGGTCACACAAACGTGGGGAATATGTCAAAATCGTAACTATTAGTATGAAAATTATTTATATAATAAAAATTGTCTAGATTAAGAAAAACTCCACAATGGGGAAATGTGAGCATGGTTTATTTCGCATGAATCAAAGCAAAACCTTCAGAATCACACTTTTCACTGGTTTTCATCTCACACTGGTTTAAATTTGCATGAAACGGGTTATCTGTTTTTTTTTAATTTCATTCTTTCTGCTTTTATTTTTTTTAGAGACAATCTCACTTTCTAAATGTCTGAAAGAAAATTGTGAAAGAAAAAAATACAGATTTTAACATAGGGAGTTTGGATATATCTCATAACAGAAAAAAAAGTTGGCTGTGCTATCACTACTGCAGACTCCACATGGGCTTTAATATTGCCACGCAGATCTGGAGGTAGCAAACTACATTGTACTGTAAATAAATAATTTTTCGATACATTTGATTTGGACATATCTTGGAAACAGGAATTAATTTATTTTACTTGCAGACATTAAAGCACAAAGTATTAAAGTTTAGAAATAATTTTCATGAAATAAATTTTAGGATATTAATTTTTATTATTATTTTGACAAATAATATAATTCTGATTCTTTGAATAGGTGTTAAATATACTTCTATAACGCTATAAATATTAAAATTTCTCTTTTCTTAGGTGTCTACGAAACAGGTTATTCCAAAACCTGCCTAAAATAATTTTATAACTAACGATTATCTCAATTATAAATGGCACAAAGTATAGATATTTAGTCTATCAGCACAAATCAGCAACAATTTAACTNTTATTTTATAACGATTATCTCAATTATAAATGGCACAAAGTATAGATATTTAGTCTATCAGCACAAATCAGCAACAATTTAACTGGAAGAAGATTTATATATTAGTTCCTGTTTCTGATTTATTTGGACGAATAGCTAGATAAACAAATGTATATATAATTTTATTCCTTATTTACAATTTAGCTTGGCAAAACAAAATGTGTGTTCACGTAGTTTCAATGCTCTTTTTACTGTCGAATGTAATATATTCTCCAATGCAATGCAATATTTATTTAGATAGTCAGTTAAGTTTATATATATAATTATACATTTAACTTCCAAGTTTCCTGAAAGAGTATGGAAATAGTTTCCCTTGACGGAAAAGTTATATCTTTGAGCGGAAGCGTTTAACTACTGATTTCAAATGATTCCATTCATATGAAGGAGTCGAGAAAGCCACCTGGTTGAATCTACTATCCTTCCAACCAAACATAACGTTCTAAAAATTATGTAGGCAATGGAATAAGAGAACGCTTAAGGTAATCGCTGTATCATATATGCATGCGGAATTTGTAAACACTGCAACGCGTGTTCTGACGTAAAGGTAAATAACCGTAATATATATAGTAATAAGACGTCGGATAATTATTTATCTAGCCTCAAGCACACTAAAACCGAACAACTAAAACTTCTCAAATCAGCTAATTTGACTGCAAAACTGGTGAAACTGCTCCAATTAAATCAGTGGAATTCTACTGATCATTTACGTTGCTGGAATTCACGTATAAACTGTGATTTCTACTGATTCCTGGAAGAATGAACTGGCCTTGCAGTAAAAACCCAGTGAATTCCACTGATTCACCAGTAGATAACAGTTCATTAACTGAAAATTCAGTAAATTACTATACTGATTGAAATCACTGATTCAGATTTAGAGTTTACGGCAGCCTGCAAAGTATATTTATTTTGTATTTACCTTGAATTTATGTATTGCGCTAGATCTCGCTTATCTATAGATGCGTACCGATTATAAACGGATCAAATGATTTTCACGAGGGGCATATCGGTTGATCACACAGATTTCCAAATTAGCAGAGAATATCACGAATTAGTTTGGCATCAGCATAGACTTTACAGTTTTTTGCTATTCCTTCCTAAGTTATACTCATTTTCCCCTTGTTTGTATTTGACTCAGTTGTACAGATCATAGCAGAATAGCAGTGGTAAAATCGTGCTTGAAGTCAAACCTGCCACAAAATAAATTGTGTGAAATATATTCACGTACAAAAATTAATTGATCAGTATACGAGCTATGTAGACGTTTTGCAAAAGAGAATGAACATGCCATAGCCGCTGAATATCAGACTCTGCTCCTAAACTTCAAACCTGACGGGGTTATATCTCCCTGGTGGATTTTTAAGAATGGTACTTTCTAGAACTTGAAAATCAGTGTCCTGTAATAGCCAATAGCGCTNAAGGGTTTTATCTCCCTGGTGGATTTTTAAGAATGGTACTTTCTAGAACTTGAAAATCAGTGTCCTGTAATAGCCAATAGCGCTGGCTACTTAATGGAGAACGACTCTTTATAAATTCTTTCCAATTTTTTTTGTGCAAGTACGTAAAGAGGACAAGAAATAAGAAAGTAAGGTAAGCTGCATAATGTTACGAAATCGCTGAAATACAGCAAAACCAAAGTTTTAAAGTAATGGCGAGAAAGAAAACGTGTTTCTTGAGTTCCACCCAAGGCGGTGCTTCATTTGAATAAGATGATGCTTAGTGAAAAATGAATCCAGCTGCGGTAACCTGAAGGAATTATTGTTTCCTAACTTGCCGGATGAAAATTGTAAATAAATGGAGGAGTATACATGGGGTATCAAATTGTAGCACCATCAAATAATCGCCCACCATGTTTATGCATAGTAAATTATAGTTTAAAAATCGTGCTTTTATTCCCCTCCCCCTTTCAAATGATTTTCCTTATACCCGCATTGTTCCTTCACCATTTAATTGGAATTTTGCTACATGTCATTACAAACTGCTACACATAAATCGCTTAATTATCATGATGATGTTAATAACAGAAGTCTACAAAGGAATGATAATTTTTCTGATGTGTTAACTTTGCCTGTGTTGTTGAATACCTGCGCCTTCCATGAATTCAGTGGTCATTAGCAACTTTTGATGATAAATTTAATTGAGTAACATTTCGCTGGATAGAAAAATTTTATTTAATTTTAAAGTTGCATAATTGAAAATCCACCATCGTAACCGCTGAATAAAACATCAGTTCAAGATTTCAACGCGCTGAAAGTTTTCAACTTTTTAAAAACAAAATAATTAACTTTAAAATCATACGAAGAAATATACAAATATCTTATTTGCCGCTTTTAATAATGCTTTTGGAAGATATGGAAACACGCATTATATTGGAAACTTATAACACCTGTGATGAAGGAATAATGTAGTATTTATTTTATTGTTCATAATTTGAAAGTGTTCCTGTAACCGAAGACCTTCAAATCAGACTAAATTTAATCTGTTTCTACTTATTTTTCTTGTATTATTTCTCCCGTTCTCGATTTGAAGGACGATATTCCAGCAAAAACCTATTCAGCACGAAAAGTAAAGCCGCATAACACGACATACGCATTTACTGAAATGTATAGCAATGTTAAACACATCCCGTGAGTAAGTGAAGGATAGCGTGGTGTTGCAAGTTAGGACTGCAACGAACAATAAATGGAAAGCAGGCCTTGTTTTCAGATTAATACGCATTTGTATTACGCTTTGAATTTGGTCGACTACTTGAACTGAAAACGCTACATCACAAACAGTCAAAGGGGAAATGAAAATCCAACAATTCTGCACTGATTCAAATTAAGTGTATTGCTAGTAGCCTGCAGATACACAAGAGTACGTATCTCGTAACAAATACAAAAAAAATATATCAAAAGAGCCATGAGAAAACTAATTTTCTTTGTTAGTTCTTCAAGTGGTATTACGAAATTAATGAAATAATCATACAACTTTGGTTTAAAATAACGATAAAAAATGAAATATGAATTTTTAACTATGACGGAATTTGCACTCCGTTCCATTAAATAACAAATAATGCGTTACGTAAAGTGGAATATATAAAGGGGTGGCAATATTTAAATATTCAATCAAGAACACCACCAGCATGAAACATTTTAGGAAAAATTATATTGCCCTCTGCTTTTTCTCAGTTTGGAACAAACTCGTTGGTGTCAATGCAAGAAAGTGGAAACCCACGATAATGTAAGTGTTCTATTTATCTAGGAACAATATTAGTTAAATTCAGCCAACCGGTGTTACAATTAAACGCCTATTGCAAAGAGATCACGTTTCTTGTTACGGCCACTGTAAACAAGACAGGAGACAGATGGAGAAGACAGGAAAAAAGATAAAAAGACAAGAGTGGCAGTTTTTTATTCCGGTTCGAATGTTCAGCTCGACTGAGTTTATCTTCACTAGAGTGAACATTGTGTAAGAAATCAGATTAGGGAATGACAGGTTCATTTTCATTAAGTCCATAACACAGCCGAGGTGAGAGGGATTCGTCGCAAACATTCGAATCTCTGTCCCTTTACGCCGTTGTATTTCAGCTAGAAGATCAGAGATATTTAAAAAGTGATNGTCGCAAACATTCGAATCTCTGTCCCTTTACGCCGTTGTATTTCAGCTAGAAGATCAGAGATATTTAAAAAGTGATGTTATGTTTCTTAGCTTTTTGATCAAGGGAGTATACTAGTAGTTAAATAAAGTGAAGACAACCAACAAGTTAATATTGATCAGTTTTCTTTTCCTTCGGTTTTTGGACGAAAGAGTCTAAGTAGACTATGCAGACGCTTGCAGAAACAATGAGAAGTCCTTAAGGTATATATTCGTTTAAAAAATGTAATTAGCTTCAGTTTTAACTACCAACATATTGAATTCGAAAAAAAAAAAACCCCCCGAACAACGTTAAAATATAATGCAAACTTTAATCAGTTTGAACTATTTTCAGTGTGAAATATATTGTTTTATAATATCTAGAATATAAGTAAATTGGTTCCTTCGTGTAAGTTAATAATATTTAGGCTATCTTATTTAATGGGCAAAAGGAAAATTGCTATCCTAACATATTATACTTGACAAGGACTGCAGAACGTTCATTTTTATAATTGATTCATTTCCTTGGAGTTAGAATATAAAACCACTCGGTGCATAACTATTCCAAGTGCATAATGCTAAGATCGAACACGGGACCTCACGAATAAGGATCACACGTATACTTTTATGTGATCAGACACTCCCGGTTTGATNGCTAAGATCGAACACGGGACCTCACGAATAAGGATCACACGTATACTTTTATGTGATCAGACACTCCCGGTTTGATGTATTGATAGATGTGTCTCATTGTGAGAAAATTTCTTTACTTGAAAGTAATCTACAAGGAGAGGTTACGCTTAGATTAAGATAGCTAGAAAAAAATTCTGAAATAAGCATTACACATCACTAGAAACAGGTCCCAAACCACACTAACCAAAAGCGAGGCAAATAATTTCAGTTTCGACATAAGTACGAGTATAATAGTCTTGAACAATTCTTTAACTCAAATTTGGTCAGACTATATGATAAGTTTGAAAGTCAGAATATTTATATTTGAATTTAAAAGTATCATTCTTCTTTATATGTAATGTTTTCAACAACTATTACAACATAAACAATATTAATTATGACAAATATAATTATCCTAAAAACAATTTAATGGAAGAAACATAACATACTCTTACGCGTTTGCAGCTTCGCATCCCGCGCGAGTGAGTGGAAGTGAAGGACAGCAGTTATATTATAGAGGCGACGGCAAGTCAATGGATTGTTTTGAATGAACAGGCGAGCTATAGGCCCATGGTCGCGTATTTGATACAGAAAGCGAGCCGACACGATAATCCTTTCTGCAGCGCACGCTGCTGACAATTTTTGTATTAAGTTTCCGCGTCTATCTGAGGAATTTTCGAGTTGTTTACTGCCGTAGATTCTGTCCGCATGACTGGAGGTGCGTCGAACTTTCCAGGTGAAGGCCAGTAGAGTATAAATTGTGCGACGGGCCTCCGGGCCGGGAGATTTTTGTTGAATGGATGAGTGGCTGAGTTCCGAGCGATAGAAGAACGAGCGACGAGAGAATATATATGGAAAAAAAATTATTTGTTGAAAATATTTGTTGTAAACACATGGAGAGTCAAGTTAACAAAGAAGTTTGGCGAAAATTTTATGAAAAAAACTGATTCTAGGTTAAGTTGAAGTAGTGTGTGCAAATACACAATGTGCAACAGCTTGTCATGTGTTTTCATACACAGTGTAAATTTCAAATGCGGGAGAAGAGAATGAAACAAAGTAAAAATTTAACATTTATTTGAATAAATATTGTCCATAATTAAACATGTTAACGTGCTGTGGCTTTTGTGTGACGAAGCATAATTCACTTACATAAATTTTATTTCTAAAGAAAAAAAGCATTATTATGGTTTTAAATCAACCGCTAACATTGAGAGAAATTTCAAAATAAACAGCACTGTTGAAATAACTCTATTATATTTAATTAAACCTATAATATGCCAAATTCCAAATGTGTGGTCTCATTACTGTCAAAGTACAATCATCTGTTTCACGATTGCCGTTATGATCCGGGGCATAAAAGTTCATACGTATGATAGCAAGGAACTGTAAATCTTGTTACCAAGAACCGGTGAGGTAGACACTTAAAATGAGGATTCTGGACGTGGTCAAGTGAAACGTAAGTTTACCTTGGTGCAAAACGGTAATAAAAGACACTGAAGCCAAACTTTTAACTGTTCAACTTAAAATAAAATTTAACTCACTACTTAAGTTGATAAATTATAAGTGAATTTGTTCTACTGCAAAATGCCCTTCTTTTAGTTTGTATGCTTGAAAAAATAGCATACCCTTAAAGAAAAACGTAAATTTTGATTGACACTTCGCGTTAATAACACATGGAAAATAGTTATTTAATGTTAGTAGTTATTGGTATGATAGAGTAAATAGATTTATGGGCTTTTGTAAGTTCAACCTCAACAATAATAGAAGAATAATGAAAAAGTAGTAAAACATTATTTTTGCTCGTCACTGATGGACCCGATCAGATTATTTTGAGAAGCAGAGGTAGAAAACTACACGATTTTCATGTTGACGTTATTATGCACGGTTAATTAAAAGTAACAGCTTATTGTGTGTAAAGTCTGAATGCACACNCGATTTTCATGTTGACGTTATTATGCACGGTTAATTAAAAGTAACAGCTTATTGTGTGTAAAGTCTGAATGCACACCCGAACTGTAAAGACAGACATATTTTGAAAATACCATGGATACCCAGGAACTGGAATGTTACCATGCAATAACTCGTTTTATGCAGCTTAAAGGCAGCATAACAAACACACACGTATATAGGACCATTTCCTTTATTCACCAATGACTTGTCTGCTATCGATCCTATAAATCATGTCCACATCTTTACTTCTCTCCTTTGCCACCGCCCTCCTTTCCCCTCCACACCAAGTGTGACGACATTCATATCAANGTCCACATCTTTACTTCTCTCCTTTGCCACCGCCCTCCTTTCCCCTCCACACCAAGTGTGACGACATTCATATCAATCGTATTTGAGCATGGCGAAGGAAATATTATTCACTGCACGCGTGCAGACGAGCAAGTTGGCTCGGACCACCATTCATTGTGTCGTCTGATTTAGTTGCCTTCGCTTACTATTCGTATTCATTTGAAACTCTATGCTGGATTTGTGTACAATCTGTAAAATATACAAATTTTCTTCGTTTTATGAAAATGCGTTATATGATCCAGAAGTGCATTTGTGTTTAAATAAAGTCAATTATAAGTTTAATTCAATATGCGTAAGGCATAGTAATATCGTATGTACATCACGTACTATATGTATAATAATTTTCATTTAATAATAATATTACACTGCTTGAATACACAAACTGTGCATATAGATGTATAATGATTGCCATTTAGAGCAATGCCTTTATTTAGTTTGCAGCTTTCGGTAGTGGCAACCTCTTGAGCCAAGTGACATACATCGTCAGCATTGGATTTGCTACTTGAAGAATTTTCAGCTATAACAGAGGACTTACGCTCGAAATACTTCGGATTCCGCAGACCATTCGGTATGGCCAAGTCACTTGATTGGGACAGTTTGGCTTCCATTCCGAGCTCTCAAGTCACACGAGAGCAGACTCGAATGGTTCTAGCGCATCAAAAAAGTGTCTCGTTCGTCAAAAAAACCATTAGACTGGCTACCCGCATGTCACTGTGAACTCCAGCATGAGGCCCTTTGTAGAAGCATATATTTTTCGTGCTTACGGCATTTCCAAGTGAGTGAAGCCAATACGTCTTCGCTCCATAGCATTTTACGTTTCTTTCTGCTGGCACCACTGCAAACAAAGGCGACTAAATTGAGGTATTAAGGGNTTCGCTCCATAGCATTTTACGTTTCTTTCTGCTGGCACCACTGCAAACAAAGGCGACTAAATTGAGGTATTAAGGGTAGAAGACAAATGTCGTCAGGGTTGCAGATTTTCGTTCGGTAGGCGTCTGGGAATGCTTAGGTAGACAGATATAGTACTCTACTGAATATGTCACATCTCGCTGGATGGTCGACAAGCACGCCGCTGACTCTGTTCGTGCCTGTCTGACATTCAAAAGTTCCCACCACATGATGATATCTCGGGGTCTTCGAGAATCAGTCCATCATGTATGAGTACCTTCACATTTCCTCAGCTCCGGACACTATCTGACGGTAAAGCCCAACTAGCCCAAATGATAGGCAGTTCGGCAATTCGGAGCGCTTGCACACTGTCTAAATCTTACTATCGCGTCTCCATTAAACTTGTCAGTAACTTGCGTGGCTCTCTCGTAGGCCAATCGCACATGGAAATATCGTATATATAAAATTTAACTTTGTCGAGGACTGTTCATATTTGGGAAATGAAGAGTGATGGGAGCCTCCTGGTACGAGGTAAATGCATTCGCTATTGCCCATTCTTATAGTCGATTTCACATCACACATCGATGTGCCTTTCACATTTACCGAATTATCCTTACAGTTGGCGCAAATTTTGTATGGAGATGAGCATGCAATAATAAAGAAATACAATTGTTTTCATTTTATTAAAATGACCTTTAGGTATGATTGCAAGTATTTAATAAGCTTCGGTGTATCACATAAAAATTACAGAAACTTGTATATGTTATTATTTTTACGGACTTTCATTTCCTGCGAAACATGAAAAATTCTAAAGATACCTGATGGTTTTGGCATGAGATATTGACCCTGACTCAACTCAAACAAATAATTTTCTGCGAAATTTCAATTATATTTTTAATTTAGTGCTGCTATTAATGGAATCATGAACGTGAGCCCATAAGAGAGGAATTACACAAAGGGAGAGAGAGAGAGAGAGAGAGAGAGANTATTAATGGAATCATGAACGTGAGCCCATAAGAGAGGAATTACACAAAGGGAGAGAGAGAGAGAGAGAGAGAGAGAGAGAGAGAACTTGCCATTCACCTAGCAAATATATTTCATACAAATTTCGTAAATCCTTTTCCGATAAAATAATTTCCGCATTATTGATCAATTTCATACACAATATGTTTAATGCCTTCCTATGGGGAGCAATGCAGATGGACATCTGACATAGCAAAAATTCGTACAGTGGCCGAAAACTGTCCTGTGGTGTACTCAACCATTTTTATTCCAAGTGACTACGGAGCTCTTCAAGAGTTTTTGCAGGTCGNCTCAACCATTTTTATTCCAAGTGACTACGGAGCTCTTCAAGAGTTTTTGCAGGTCGCAGGTGGTGAAGCAGAGGAGGCCCAACAGTTTCTATAAGTGTCAAATTGACGATAGGTCCAGTGATATCGCAGGCCAAGTTGTGGTGATCTTACATCGCGAAGCCTCTTGCACAATTACCGCACTATGTGGGCACACATTATAGTGCTGCTGAATGCCATCAGGAGTACGTCGTACAAATGGCAAGCCTCAAGTAATATATAGGTAATCTGACAGTGTGCCTTGCACAAACACAAAACTTGTTCTTGAGTCGTACCTAATGACGGCCTGGACCATAAATCCAGGTGTAGGATCTCTATGGCCTACAGGAACATACGCCTGACTCTGACCCTCAGTTCTGCTGCGCCAGGTCTCATTACGACTATATCCAACACCCAAAATGATGCGATGTTCGTCGGAAAAGACAACACGACGTCATTGTTGCACCCACTTAGGACTTCCGTTTTACTATCGCATACGTGCTGTCTTATGGTGTATAATCAAAGGCAGTCAGCGCAGAGGAATCCAGGACTGTATGATCCACTCTTATTCAAACGCTGGCGNTTTCTATAAGTGTCAAATTGACGATAGGTCCAGTGATATCGCAGGCCAAGTTGTGGTGATCTTACATCGCGAAGCCTCTTGCACAATTACCGCACTATGTGGGCACACATTATAGTGCTGCTGAATGCCATCAGGAGTACGTCGTACAAATGGCAAGTCTCAAGTAATATATAGGTAATCTGACTGTGTGCCTTGCACAAACACAAAACTTGTTCTTGAGTCGTACCTAATGACGGCCTGAACCATAAATCCAGGTGTAGGATCTCTATGGCCTACAAGAACATACGCCAGACTGTGACCCTCAGTTCTGCTGCGCCAGGTCTCATTACGACTATATCCAACACCCAAAATGATGCGATGTTCGTCGGAAAAGACAACACGACGTCATTGTTGCACCCACTTAGGACTTCCGTTTTACTATCGCATACGTGCTGTCTTATGGTGTATTATCAAAGGCAGTCAGGGCAGAGGAATACAGGACTGTATGATCCACTCTTATTCAAACGCTGACGGATAAACTTCTGTGACACCNCTGTGACACTGCACACAAATAGGTGTGGGGATCGTTGATGCCAGAATTTGTGATGATATTGCGGTAGGGTCAGATACTGCAATTACTAGGATATGTCACTACAGACATTCTGTAGTTCAGTATTTCGAGCCAGAACCTTGTCTACGCTATGTGCTGTTTTCGTGTATTTACCCCCCAACACAGCGTTGTACAGTGCTCATAGCACGGCCCATACATAAGGCTATTTGTTGAACCGCCCAATTGACATCATTCAGTACCACTACACAATTTCGTTTACATCCGTTCAGCTGCTGATACGCTGCCAGCTCTTGAAATCTTGGCTTACTGGAATATTATATTAGCTTGATACTATCGATAACTACTGCTCGTTGAGTGTTCAAGGTGAACATAACTCCACCAGTACGAAAAATAATGCACTCGTCACCATATATTTATATTTCAGTGACGCAAGCTGATATCTCTATAATTATTTTCGAGCCTTCTTGTTGACCAGTGACGTCTGTTGGAATTGAAGTCTCGCAGACCCACTTTGCGGGCGCCTCCCAGTCGACACGTGTCACGAGGTAGGTGGCGGATCNTCAGTACCACTACACAATTTCGTTTACATCCGTTCAGCTGCTGATACGCTGCCAGCTCTTGAAATCTTGGCTTACTAGAATATTATATTAGCTCGATACTATCGATAACTACTGCCTCGTTGAGTGTTCAAGGTGAACATAACTCCACCAGTACGAAAAATAATGCACTCGTCACCATATATTTATATTTCAGTGACGCAAGCTGATATCTCTATAATTATTTTCGAGCCTTCTTGTTGACGAGTGAGGTCTTTTGGAATTGAAGTCTCGCAGACCCACTTTGCGGGCGCCTCCCAGTCGACACGTGTCACGAGGTAGGTGGCGGATCGCAGTTACACGTGTCCTGCGGCTTAGGCCTTCCCTGCCACCCCCCTTCACCCACCTTCGCCTGTAGCAAGCCGTGAGATCTGTTGATCGCAGAGGTTTCACGAGATAGAAAATAATCATGCACAGTTCGCCTAAATTCNCGCCTCCCAGTCGACACGTGTCACGAGGTAGGTGGCGGATCGCAGTTACACGTGTCCTGCGGCTTAGGCCTTCCCTACTACCCCCCTTCACCCACCTTCGCCTGTAGCAAGCCGTGAGATCTGTTGGTCGCAGAGGTTTCACGAGATAGAAAATAATCATGCACAGTTCGCCTAAATTCAGGAAACGCACCGAGAAGAAATAGCTGACGAGAGCAAGCTAGGAGCAAAGTGCTAACCTCCCCCCCCCCTGCCAACAACCTTCAGGAACCAGGGCATGTGTTTTGAAAGGCATTGTTCTGCGTTCCACCACCTCACCCTCTCCCCCGATGATAGAGACACGTGCCGACACTATAAGGAGGGAGGCTGGCAAGCATAAAAACCCCTTTCGAGAGAAGAGGGCGACAGTTCATTATCACCGCGCCGAGGGAAGAATTGCGTCAAGGAATCGCGAGAAGACGTGAGCACGAGTCCGAACCGCAGTCCAGGGAGACGGCAGCACCTGCGGGCCTTTTTCCAAGGCCTACCACTTCGCCGGAGCTCATCCCCAGATGACAGCCTACCAACACTCACCGCTGAGTTAAGTATAAAAATCGGCGCCCAGAGAAGCCCCACTCAACCACGAAGTCGCCCAGTTAATACGAGTAGTCAAATTAGGTACCACACCTCGGAAGTGCTGATGTATGTAGTTCTTGTGTAAACTCCAGACAATATATTCGTCCTTCAAAATGAAACAGTAAAAGACTACATTATTGCAAACCCCTTAACCTTCAGGCATCATATAGTCTATGCCGGGAGGATGTAACTACGGCGCTATAAGTCACCCTGTCTTCCACCGTGGCGTAGCATCATTGTGTTTTTCGGTTTCTCTGTTCAATAGTGTTCATATATACACACACTCTAAGAAATTATTCACAAATTTACCATAGCAATNTTTTCGGTTTCTCTGTTCAATAGTGTTCATATATACACACACTCTAAGAAATTATTCACAAATTTACCATAGCAATATATCCGTATAGTGAGAAAGAGTGAATGGTAAGGTTTTTTTCCCATGCTTCTATCGTAGTGTTTCTATACTTGCTCAGGAAAGAGTCGAATGCGTAGGGAAGTTTCCAAATTTGTATAACAGTAATGCAAGACATTCCCATATTTGCAGCCTGCTATATGGTACTACTCCCACACAATTTATAAGTTATAAACTTCTATTAGAGTTTAGGAAGTTCACCAGAAATTTTTTTTACAGTACAAGACATTTATGAAATAAATTTAAAATTAAACATTTTGAATTCAACTTCTTGCACATAAGTACAAAATATGAGTAACTTCAAATGATATCGCATGTATTAACGGATAT
Organism: Clitarchus hookeri; assembly: GCA_002778355.1. Lineage (NCBI taxonomy): Eukaryota > Metazoa > Arthropoda > Insecta > Phasmatodea > Phasmatidae > Clitarchus > Clitarchus hookeri. The sequence goes on along the minus strand of NQII01000978.1, from coordinate 242,375 downwards.
ATTTAAAAATTATATTATGTTCAAAATTATATTTATAGCATATGCATCGTAGGAACATTTTATTTCACAATTTACAGTGCTGTGAATGTCTACAAAATAAAATAGTCATTGTTTCCTAACCTCAAGACGTGATATTTGGTTAAAATACAANCAGTGCTGTGAATGTCTACAAAATAAAATAGTCATTGTTTCCTAACCTCAAGACGTGATATTTGGTTAAAATACAATTTTGGAATACAGGTGAGGGACAAGTAATGGTAGAAATTATGTTTTGGGAATACACGCACATTATCTACGGAGTTTTCAACACTTATCTTGCAGGTATTTGGGGACGCGGTTGCGCAGCGGGTAGAACNCAGTGCTGTGAATGTCTACAAAATAAAATAGTCATTGTTTCCTAACCTCAAGACGTGATATTTGGTTAAAATACAACTTTGGAATACAGGTGAGGGACAAGTAATGGTAGAAATTATGTATTGGGAATGCACGCACATTATCTACGGAGTTTTCAACACTTATCTTGCAGGTATTTGGGGACGCGGTTGCGCAGCGGGTAGAACGCTCCATCCCTCCAAGGCGAACCGGGTTCGATTCCTAGTGAGGCCGCTCCAGGAATTTCGCACGTGGGAATCGTGCCGAATGATTTCGCTGGTCGGTGGGTTTTCTCGGGGATCTTACGTTTCCCCGCCCTTGTATTCCGGCGCTGCTCCATACTCAACTCGTTTCATCCTCATTGGCTCCCAAGACCCCCAATGTTGTTAAGAGCCACCCAAATCTCTCCACTTCACTCTTGCTTGTACCCCGAAAACTGATGCTATAAGTTGTTCACGGTAAAATGAGCAATTTTGAAAGCCTTGCTTAAGGTTCTACTTGTGTATCCTTCCTACTTGTGTATGNCTCTCCACTTCACTCTTGCTTGTACCCCGAAAACTGATGCTATAAGTTGTTCACGGTAAAATGTGCAATTTTGAAAGGTTCTACTTGTGTATCCTTCCTACTTGTGTATCACATTGTGTATCCTTCCGCCATATGTAAAATCAAAATTGTCGTGGACCTGATCACTTTATTCATGCGTCATTCAAGGGAAACTGTAAAATTATTATAAAAGTAAATATTTTACAAATTGGTTAATTCGTACACTTCTATTCTTTTAAAACATAAAAAAATGTATTATAGTATTGATAGATGTTTAACGAACACTTTTAATTCAACGTTGAGACATGGAACTACTTTCCCTCCGTTGTTACCAACTTTACTGGGCGCATGCCACTACGTGTGTCCGTTAATAATACACGCAGGTAGGGACAGTATCATTTTTCAAATGTTGATTTCAAAAGTGCTCACTTTATTTTGAAATGCCTTTAAAATAAGAGATAGTGAGGTGGCAGCCCGCCTGATGGAATACGACTAGTCACCTTCTATAATACAGGAGGATGCAAATGAAATCGTGAGCTTTTCGATGGACAGTGTAATTACTTAAAGAAGATCACAAAAAATAAGTGATGGGGCCTGCATTAGGAAACAAGCATGAATCAGGGTTTAAGTTGGTATGTATTTCACCACAGTAAGTGATACACGCTACTTCCAACGCAACCATTAATCTGCCGTCAAACTAAATATGCGATTTCTGCGTTAACGGTTAGGATTAGCGGATACTACCGAGGCGAACTTTTTTATTTCATTGTGCATGCTGATTACTTACATGTAATGTCAAATTGCTTCACGGGCAGGGTTACAAAGTTCTAAGCAATTGGAGGCTGCCAACACCTATTTAATGTATGAAATTGAGTACTCTCCGTAACGCCGTTTTGTGTGCAAACGAGCCTCGTAAACGTTTGCCAGCATGCCAATTTAGGTTGCTTAATAACAAGTGGTTTCCAATTTATTGTTGCATAGCACATTTCCAGTGGCAATGTTCCAGAGAGTCTACCACCCTTAGAAATCACTTTAGGCCCTATGTCGTATATGTTTCCGTAATTATTTTTTCTAAGGATTCCGCTTACACCGAGTTAGCAAACATGAATGACTCATTCTATGTGTATATATGCACGTACACATATAAACTCATGTGAGATTTGTATGAGTTTTATTTTGGAATGTGAAACTGTAATACCGTTCAACAAAATATTAAGAATTTTTTTTTCGAAAGTGTTTTGAAGTTTGTAAATAGTTCCACATTATTTGATAATTATAAACACGGCAGTTCTGAATTTGTGATACTTGGCTTCGACTCTTTGGCTTCTTTATATATGAGTCATCAAGGAAAACTGTTCATTTCTACAGCCTTGAAGGAGACAGTTGGTAAGGAACGGCAACAAATGTATTTCCAAGGAATATAATTGGATAGGCGACACAATCGGTGGTGCTATGATATGTCAATTTGGCATTACGAAGCCGGGAGGTAGACAACCCATCCAACATTCCAGGAAATTAATTGTTTATACTCCTGCTACTTTCTTCCCTGTAAGACATGATGGCGGTCTGCGTATGACAGTGGCATTGCACTGTTAGCTGTCAACGTGAAAAACAATACACAGTTGCTGAAACCATAGTATCGCGTGTATGGTGTAACTTGGCTGTATTTGTAACCAAAAAAACTATGCATAGAAAAGAATTCAAACAGACGTACTTGTGGCCACGAATGTTCACTATTGTGAACAAGTGTGGAGACGAGTTCATTCACGAAGAAAAGCAAGGTAAGTGTGTTGCGCAATGTCAGAACAACACAGATATCTTGGGGATGTTTATAACAACAGCACCGAAACGCAATGTAACGACACACGTGACATCGCTCGTAGATTGGTGCCAGTGAATTTACAATGTGAAGTATTAGATTATCTACGAAATTTGGAAATATTTGATTTGCAGGAGGCGGTGTTTTCATTAGCCGAAACAGCGACATGGTACTAAGAACATTTACATGTAGGCATAAAGTTTTAACTACCGCCATCGACAGGTGAATTTTGTTAAGATATAGACCAGCACAGTAGGGGTAGGTAGGTAGGGCTTAACGTCTCGTCAACAGCGAGGTCATTAGAGATGGAGGAAGTTGCTCAGAGAAGCAGGAATAGAGAAAGAATCGACCATGGCCTGTAGTATGGAATCATCCCAGTAGTCGCCTGGAGCGATTTCGTGAAACCATGGAAAATCGAAATCAGTGCAGCCGGACCGGGATCCGAACCCAGGTACCGCAGAATACGAGTCCAAAAGTTTTCGACTACGTCACCTAGCTATTTGGCGTAGTAAGGGGACAAGGTCACTAGATAGCATATTTTGAACTACTGCACGGAAGCACCCACTACTAGTTCTGTTGGAAGAAGTGAGCATGTATTTAGGACAAGTGGCACCAGCACGATGGAGCCACTGCATACACACTTCACTTTAAAAGCCTCTCGCCATATTTCGAACGCCTTCGATGATCACTGAACATGCAAAAGTGACCCAAAGAGTTGGTAAACAAATTCCTTAGGTTTGGAAACTTGGGGATGGTAACGCTCCCGTGAATACGGGTTTTGAACGCAAAACCCGGTTTTGTCACCTCTCGTAAACCTTTTCTCATCTCTAAGCTGATCTGACATTCAGTTGTCTGTCGCTACAGCTTATTTATTATGAAGCGCATTCGCCAGGTTAGATAGTTACTTCAAATTATTGAAATCCTCTTCCCACAGACGTTTAGAAACCAACGCGTAGCGTAGCGAGATTAGCGCGGCGTTCCTTACACGTAGGTAAACTTATGGCTGCTTACTCTACAGGTACGTAAAAACGCCAACTTCAACATACAGTTACGTCGCCATTCGTCGTCACCGACTGCATGTTCATATTACAAAATACACTCTAAAAAAAAATCCTTACAATGTTTTCTGTACGGCAAACAAAACCATTTATTTCAGGCTGTTTTGTTCACAGTAACACGATATTGCTTCAATTTCAAGAGAAGGTATCAGAAACATAGGTTTGCTATCAATAAATCTTTTCTTCATATGTTTTTGTTTTATGGCAATATTTCCTGTCTTTATAGCAAGTAATTGACCATTATTTAAACTGCTTTGCTAACAGTACAGAAATATTACTAACTACAAAAGATAACGGTTTAGATATAATAAAGGTTTTCTGTCGTCCATTGTAGTTCTCAATACGTAACAGTTCTCCCAATGCAAACATTCATACACCACTATTTTCTGCGGTTTCAGAATTGAGCGAATGTACAGTTTTCCTGCAAACGTTTAATGTTGTTGTAAAGGGCACTGTTCTTCAAATTATTAGCCGCAATTCTTCCGAAGAGGTGAAAATTATATTAAATCCTATGTTACTACGTGACATAACCTAACTATCACAAGCGGTGGTTTGGTGTCGGCCTTTAGGCTGATAACGCAGGGTTGCGGTTTGAGTCTCGGAGCTTTTGTAGTTTTTTTATATTTTAATTAACATACTTTTGAAAGATCAGTTACTTCTCTCTTATTAGTAAATAAGAGAGAAGTAATTGATCTTTCATAAGCATATTAATCACGATCACGATCATTTTTTCAGAGCATAAATTTCCCTAGAATTGCAATTGACATTACCAAAAAATCGCGTGTGAAAACAATTTCAATGAAAGTGCAAGGTTATTATAGTCCTTACTATACAGATTTTAAAAAATATATGTTTGTTACAAGTCTACTTTTCAGTGGTTCATATTTGAACAATTTTTCTTTGTAATAGCAGATCACGTGTTGAAGCTTAATTGCCGTGTAGTTCTGACGTCTTTTTTTATCCGCTCAAGGTGTAAGTAAAAGCCACATTTTAAGTATAAGTTTTGCTATTCCATAAGTATATGTAATAAAAACATGCTTGCTTTTTTTTTACTTTTTTTACCTGACTTGTAATTTGCAGTTACAAGATATTTAGCGGTCACTCAATTTCTTCATTGATGAAAAAGTCTGTATCATTTTACGTTCAGTTCGGATTATTTTATGAGTCAATGCAGCCTGGAAATAGATACAGTATTTCGTGAAGTTTAAATGCCCAAACTAATTATTTTAGTGTACGCAAAAAGTCTAGGTACTGAAACTTTTGCTTCCGAATCGACTGAAGTGTTTTTTTTTTTACAGTTAGTCACACAAAGTGTAACTTGAGTTCACTATTTTATTCGAAAAATTTAAAGTGAACACACTGCAGCTTAACTGACTCATTTGGTGGGAATGCGCCTCAAACATTGCAATAATTGTAACGAACCAACTAACTTTAACAGACGTTTAAATTTCAATTTGGTTGCATCTAATTTACGCCACTGTGAACCGATGACGCGTCAATGAATTCACAATATCTATTAAACTAAAAAAATTTCGAATTCCGTAACAGAACGTAGCAAACACAAATTGAATTTAGTAACATTAAACAAGTATAGAATTTGCTTTAGCTATTTCACAGCTGAGTACTCTCGCAATTAACATGCAAGCGATTATATTGACATTTATTTTTTCGCCCATTAAGGAATTTTCGCTTATATTTTTAAACTTAAAACTAATACATCAGTCAAGCTGAAACTAATCTAACTCGCTCTAATAACGAACCTTTTCTTCTCACTTTGAAGTATGGTGAAACTTTCGATGAAAGAGTGCAATTTTTTTTTATCTTGACGCATCCTCCATAAGAACACAATGGGTAGATAGAGATTAAAGTCTCACTGGCAACGAGGGCATCACAGACGGAACTAGTTGCTCCGAGAAGCAGGACCATGGCCAAGAGTGATTGCGGGAAACCACGAAAAACTGAAATCAGGATGGTCGCACGGGCATTCGAACCCATTTACTCCTGAATGCGAGTGTCTACGCGTGGTCCGAATTTTTGCTTCGAATTTCAAACTCACGAGAATTTCACGGCTTAAGAGTATTAAACTCGGATATTTTCAGGGTGGACTCTTGTCCCAAAAATGCAATGGAGAAGATTCAGTACGGAACGGGGCACAAGATGTTACGGTCACGTTTTAGGTTTTCCACATTGCACGCCGCAGTTCAAAAGTGCCTCGCGCGTATAAAGGCGATGCTGCACGTGACTCTCGTGCCATTGTTGTCCTTAGCGTCGCCTCGCCTCACTGCGTCTCGCACACGGAAAACCACGTGAGGAAGGAAACCACATGAGGAAGGAAACCACATGAGGAAGACAGGGGTCCACTTCTCCTATAACACGGCACGCAGGAAGAAAAACCCGTTTTTTTTTTCTGGAGAAGTTCAGTATCGCGTATCGTTTTTAAGGACTCAGTACTTCAAGAGGACCTCGGCGCTGATTGGCCAGGTGAGGGGAGGCAGCGATGTGACGACACGCGGGCTGGAGGGGAAAAAGGTGGGGAAGGTAGACAGGCGGACCCAGCCATTGGCCGCCCGCCCAGCAGTCACTGGATGTGCCAGTTGTGGCGTGGCCGTCTACGATCGCTGCAGCAGTTCTTGTTCAGGTGGTGGCATGGCAGCACACGGAGGAAACCCAGCAAGCCGGTGGTCATCAGCGGGGCTGATGTTGTGTCTCGCAGTCGCAGCAGCTACAGCCGCATCCACCGGATATAGCGTGCGTGAGTACTCAAACAACCACCATCTCCCACCCCCGGCCCAACCAAAACTGGTCTTTTTCTGGGGTCGCGGTGGTGTAGTGGTTAGACTACCCACCTCCCACCTAGGCGAACTGGGTTCGATCCCCGTCGGTGTCGCTCCCCGGTTTTTCGCATTTGGGAATCGTGTCGGACAACGCCCCTGGTCGGCGGGTTTTCTCGGGGATCTGCGGTTTTCCCTGCCCTTCCATTCCGGCGTGGCTCCATACTCACCTCGTTTCATCCTCATCGACTCTCAATACCTTGGTGTTAAGAGCGGCACAAACCTCTTCACTTCACTACACTCATCTTCTTAACCCGCTCAGCTACTGAGTCCGTGATCGAAGACTTGTTGCGCACGAACGACATTTAGGATCGGAACTGTACATGACAAGGGATCCGTGGCCTGTGTTTCGATTATCTTTCTTGTGATAGATCGGATTCGTTAAATGTTGTGCACGTCTCGTTTGTGGGTGGTCAATGCTGATATTAACGAACACGCAGTACGCTCTACACAAGTACAGCGCACACCAAAATACTAACGTGGTTGCAACACTTGTTCGTAAGTAAGCTCGGGCCTGAACTGGTTATGGTAACAGCAGTGTGGGCACCAGCGGATAACTGCACCCAGATGCACCACAAGCAAAGTTCATTAGCAAGTAGTACAGACGCTACCAAAACTGTTAGAAAGTACGATTTAAGTTGCACACGAAAAAATTAACTGTATACTTTGTAAAAATTAAAATATAATAATTTGCTAGAATGTACTTATTTAATTTTTTTTTGAAAATACGTTTATAATCTTATATTTTAAATAAAAAAATTTCTAGTATTTCCATTTCAGATCTTTAGAAACCACATATTGCAACCCCACATTTTTATATCAAGAAATACCGCGATAACAATTTCTGTGCTCGTACGCAATAAAAAATTAGTAATAATAAATCAAATATTTTTTATAATTAATTTAATGCAATTACAATTTAATTGTGAAAATAATCACTTTCGTGGTTTAAATGGATTAGTTATTAAAATATATTTGAAAACATGTTTACCAATTTTTCTTACATGCAATCAAAGTAACCATCATGATAATCCTGCTTGATGATGGGATTTATTTACAAAATGTGCTTTTTAAAGCATACAAAATGGAATTTAGTTGAAATTTTAATTAAAAACACAACATATTAATTTATTTTTAATATCGTAATTAATAAACTTTATTAAAATATTTATTATTGTTACAAAATATTTTATTTCACCTTTAACACGCAACTATAGCCATTATTTGCTAACCATTTTGGTAGGCCTGTAGAACTACTTTTTAACGAACTCTCTGTGTTGTACAGACGGGTGCAATGATCCATTGTGCGTCGCGTCGTTGAGTTGAGTTGAGAGATTTGGACGGCTCTTAACAACGAGGTCTTGATAGCCGATCAATTGGACTTCAGTGTACTTCTATCTTAAGGCAATTCGTGAGCGCTGAAAATGACCACAGCTCCGAATCTCGTTATGTTCAAATGACGTGATCAATGAAGTACACGAATACTTCTTTGAGCTCATAGACTCAAGATGAGGTAGGCCGATCTCGCTGGCCACGCACAACCAAACCCCGTGTCCCAACAATGAACTGCTTTTATGCCAACACGACTAGAAAAAATGGCGTTGTTTGAATATGAGGTTAAAACAAGTGCTTTGAGATGTTCGTACACTTCCTCTAACCAATTTGGAATGCAGTTAGATTAAATTTAAATCGATGAATGTATTTTGTTAATATAACAGTGCTTGCCATTTTAAATTTAAGATACAAACAAACACGCTCATTACTGTTGCCTATGTGACTTTGACAGTTGTCTTCCTTTGGGGTAGGTCAATATTGGGTACATATGCAGAATATTAATAAGTGGTCTACCTAATCTTTAGTTTACGTTTGAGGTCACGCACTGTGCAGGGAGGTGAAAATCGCAGTTCCCGGTACAGTTATAGGACAACCGTGTAGACTTGATAAGTTCATACACACTGTCTTAACGTCCATTACAGAACACATTATTTATGTCACATCATAACCAACAAACAACCAATGAAAGTAGAAACATCACTGAATGTTTGACCTATTTTTATTGAAGTTTCTGGAACAGTAATTATAACCAAAAGCCAAAACTAAGACAAATATATAGGACAAAATTTTACAAAAAATTTTAATAGTGAATCCAAATAAGTCCATTTCAAAATTGATTTTCAATATATGTCGTGACATTCCTAGCATTTATCCTTTTTAATTATTGTGAATAAATAATATTTAATTTCTACACAGTAAAGTAACAAAGAGTAATATACTAAAAACATGTTTTTGGAACGAGCATAATGTGAATTGCGAACTGTTTACAAACATTTCCCGATTAGGCAACTAAGTGTAAACACCAAATATATATAACTTCATAGAACTACTTTAATTATGTGCACAATAAGCTGCACTTGCAATAACCTAATCATAAACATTACGTAAAAAAAACAATTTTATCACCCATAATTTGTACTATTCCGTGCGTATCTGTTACGAGATATTGCACGTTTTCTTTCAGCACGTTTATATCAATTAAACCCCCCGCCGTTTTTCACTTTACCCTTTGGTACTCGCCGAAATAAAGCGTTTAAAAATTTTACTCTGGCAAGATGCTTAGAGTAATTACTCTATGTCTACAGCTATAGAGTGGAGTATACTCGCATGTGAGTTTTTGAACACCGCCAAAGAATAGGTATCGTTTATAGTAGAGCGAGCCCGAGATTTTCGGTTTCAGTAACAACTGCCCACGGACAGTAAATCAGGCAGCACCGTTAGGTGGATAGGTAGGAAGCTGGTCTTAACGTATCGTCGACAGCGAGGTCATTAGAGACGGAGCAAGCTGCTAAGGGAATAGGGATTGGGAAGGAATCGTCCATGACATTTGCTAAAGAACCATCCCAGCATTCACCTGTAGTGACTTTGGGAAACCATGGAAAACCGAAACGGGATGGTCGGACCGGGATTCAAATCCCGGTCCCCCCTAATGCGAGTCCAAAGGTTAGCCACTGCGCCACCTAGCTCGGCAGCACCGTAAGGACAGGCATTAAGTTACAATCTTGCATTTCCCGGGNAACGTAAGCTGGTACGCAACCAACTGCACCTCATTGCTTGGTCGCTAGGACGTAGCATCGACGGATCACATTGAGTGAGTGAAGAGATTTGGGCGTCTCTTTACATCGAGGTTTCGATTGAGAACCAATGAGAGTGACGCGAGGCGAGTATGGAGCAGCACCGAAATGCAAGTGCGGGGGAAATGGGATATCCCCGAGAAAACCCGCCGAACAGCGGCATCGTCCCACATGCGAAAATCCGGGGGGAGAGCCGGCCGGGAATCGAACCCGATTCGCCTTGGTGGGAGGCGAGTAGTATAATCACTACACCACCGCGGCCCCGGATCACATTGGCGGAGGAAACGGCCGTATCCCGACAAAACTCATTAGCCGTCGGCAACATCCGCTATGTTGCCATCAAACAGAAGTTGGAAGCTCTCGTGCCGAGCGCACGGCCCAGGTGGTTCCTGCCGCCAGAGCTAACGAGAAGTAACGACGAAGATGACCTTCAGACGTGTATCGAAAAGGAGTGCTCGAGGCGTTACGTAACGTAAAATATGCCCAATCATGACCCCCTCCTCGGTCGTTGTGAAACACCATCGTAAAGCGTCAGTAACAATTCTCTCTGCTCCTCCCGTCGTGCGGTCCGGTTACGTATAGGCTATTCACGGTAAAGTGAGCACTTTTTAAAGCCCTCTCATACATAATAACAGTCAATAAATATATTTTATTGTAGCCTTAGACGTTAACTTCCTAGTGCGGTGGAATATACATACTGTGTTTATTTATTACTTACATGACAATATATATTTTTATGGTGGAAGGATACAATATGGCTGATAGGGGAAAAGTAACTAGGGCCTGAAAAGTGCTTACTTTACCGTGGGCAGCCTATAACAAGTTTTCCGAGGGTACTGCACCCAGCCACGTAAAAAAGAAAGGTCCTTATTAAATTTTACAAGCATCTTGAAATGTCAATTAAAAGCAGCATTTCTCAACCTTTCGGAGACTGTGACCTGATATTATGCGGTAATCTTGTGAGGTGCCCTACACAACCTTGTTTGACTGATGCAAGAAGTAGCTACAGTTGCCCAACGAGGTATGTCCACACTTTTTTAGTTTTTTGTTTTGTAATATCGGTTTATTAATTTTATTTTACATTTGCGATAGCCCATTTTTTGGCCAAAATTCAAGTTGTAGTGTAAGCTGCACATTTTGTGAACTGCGTTACGGTAAAACGTAAACGCATTAAAAAATGTTATCGTTTTAGTAAACCTTTGAGATTTCTTTTAAAGCTTAGGCCTGAGATGTGGTAGTTATAAAATTCGTTAAGAAATTTTGTTTCTCTTAATGTTTATAAAATTTGTTCCTGTTATTTTGTAAGATCAAAAAATAACATGTCTTGACTGTCGTAAAACAAATACATATTTCTTTTGTTGAAAAATTCCGTTATGGCTCAGAAGTAAAAGAACGAGAAATGAGTAAATAAGCATTTCTACATATATATTAAATAAATAATAGTAAATATTCGATTATAGTAAAACAGATTATAGTAAAACAATCTGAATTATCAGATTCGAAATGTGATTTACTGAAAGAGATCTGAATTAGAATGTTATGCAATAGAAGAATACAAATAAACATTGATTACATAGCAGTCAGTAACCACATAGAACAAGAATGGTTTGATTTTAAGGAAATAATAGAAAAATCTGCCTTTGAGGTAATAGGAAAACGGAAACCGCGAAGAAAAAAGAAAGGATTTAACAACTGGAATGAGGAAATAGAAGATGCCATAAAGGAGAAGAAAAATAAATACTTGACATGTTTATCATCTAAGACACCGGAAGCACTAGAAGCATACAAAATTAGTTGTTCGAAAACAAGTAAATTAGTTAAAGAAGCGCATAAATGAAGTTGGGATAAATATATAGCGGGTATTGAAATCTATGTCCGTGGAAAACAAAATATGGCATATAGGATAATAAAATATCTAAATAGAAATAAAAAACAATTTGCCAATCTTGAATTGCTTAACTCAGAAATATGGCTCCAATATTGCAAAAATATTTGTACTAAAGAAGATAAACAGGCAGAACAAGATTCGCAAACTTATATATTAACAACGGAAGTAGGTAGATAAGAATTGTGGGAGCTCGAGCAAGCTTTAAACCACTCTAAAAACAGAAAATCACCTGGCCCAGATAATATTAATGACATTTCTTAAATACCTTCTCAAAGATATGAAAAATTGATTGTTAGATATCTTAAACCAATGCTCTGCACATAGAAATATTCCCGTAAAAAGGAAACCCTTATTGGTAATATATATATTAAAAACAGGAGATAAGACCCAATACGAAAACTATAGAGGTATTAGTTTGCTGAACACAGTTTAGAAGGCATATGCAAGAATTTTTAATCAACGACTATGTGACATAGTCGAAACAATCCTCGTGGAAGAAAATCAGGATTTAGAAAAGGAAGATCATGTACAAATAACATTTTTACCCCAAAACAACTAAAAGAAGAAAGAAGAGAATTTAATTGACCAACATATGTAATATTTATCTACTTCATAAAAGCTTTCGATAGAGGTGATAGAACTAAGTTATGGGATAAAATGACACTGAGAGGGATACCTATACATATAGTGGAAGTATTTAAGAATATATATGCACACACGAATATCTGTGTGAAACAACAAAACGATGAACTAAAGAAGACTGATATTAATATGGGTGTAAGACAAGGATGTTTTACATCACCTACTCTGTTTAATTTATATTTGGATAACGCAACCTAAGAGTGGAAACAGCTGGTAAATATAATGAAAATACAAAGTGACCTTTGCGTGAATAATTTCGCAATAACACTATATTATATACAGACTAAAATGCCATCGCATCAGATGGTGAAAAATCCCTGCAGAGAGTAGTATTCGGACTTCTCAAAATAGTAAGCAAACTATAATTTTGACATTTATATATATAAAACTAAATCCCTGACAACCTCAAGAAGTAAAATCGTTATAGATAATAAGATAATTGAACAAGTGGATAAATTTAAATTTCTAGGGTGCACATTGTCATATAAAAAAGAAGTAGATATAACAAATAAAATTGTACATCTCTCAAAAATGTGCCGGACAATTATGAGAATGGTAAAAAAAATTAGGTAAGGAAGGACACAATGATAAAATTCTGTAAGACCAAGGCAGTTCCAAGAGAATTATATGGTAGTGAAACTTGAACAATGACAAATAAAGATAAAATTAGGTTACAAGCAGATGAGATGAGATGAGATCAATCATAGGATTCACAAGAAGAGAGAGAGAGAGACTCATAAATGAAGATATAAGAAACCAGTTAAACATTAATGATTTAAATGGACAGGTAAAACAATACAGAGTAAATTGGCTTGAACATGTAGAAAGGATGAAAGATAAAATATATCCCACGTAAATAATATATTATAAGCGAACAGGAAAAAGGAGTATCGGACGACCGATGGAAAGGTGGTTAGATCAAAACTAACCTGGAGATCGCAACTAGCCATAAAGGCTTAACGGATGAAGAAGAAGTAAATCTTCGAAAAAATGTACATTACCAGTTATGAATACGAAGAAGTGAAGTTAAAGAAAAACCTTTAATTATTTTCTCTTGCCGGAAATTTTCCCATTTGAGAGACATATTATTACTCCTTATTTAAATACCAAAGGAAACATATTACGTGACCCTAAATTATTTAACCAATTTTTTTAGATTTAATTTATTTTCGCCAGGAACATACATCAAATGTACAGAGACATAAACTTAATGCGTAAAATCTATACAGTTTCTGTTAACCGGCGTGATACTCAGTAGACAGATACAAGCGTAACCTTTCACCAGAAGCACAATTGAGAAAACAAACTTTCTGTGATTAAAGAATTCCAAATAATAAACCACAACTGCGCCGGTTGTTGCGGTTTCTTAAGAAGAACAACAAGACAATATGAGCCAAGAAAATGTATGTAAACTCGAGAACACGAAGCTACTCGTCAGCAGACCACAACAAAACACACACAATGCAAGAAGGCAGGCAGCCATAAAATGTAACCACGGCGAAGAAAAAGCACATCCGGAAAAGAGAACAGTATGACCTTGAATACTTGGAATCATCAGTCTTTCTATCTTAGTGGCGTACAAGTGTGTAAAATAGAAATTAAATGGGAATAACAACCCTCGAGTAAAAAAATAGAATGAATTTATATACATAATTATTAAATCTTGTAAACCTTGTGCGAAAAAAAAAACATTGAATAGTTTTTAAAATAAATATAAATTTATTTCAGCTAAAATGTTAATTGAAGTCATAATAACGTCACAAATAAATTAATTTAAAGAAATGGCTTGATTTATGGCGTAAACTTTTATACACAGGTTAAAACTCTTCCACTAATCTGCAATATAACAATTTAATTAAAATCGATCATTCTATATCAGTGTGTTCTGTCGGAGATTATGCATTTCTTCGTTCTTAACATATATACATAGTCACTCAGGATCACGAATCGTTTATCACATAGTAGTTTTTCTCATGCAAACATTGCGAATATTATTATTACTGTCCAAATAACAGGTCATATTGATGAAATTATATTTTGTGATACGATTGCTTCTGTAAAGTGTCACATCTTTGTGATATAACTGTTAAACGAAATAAAGTTTTGTAACAAAATTGTTCACAAAAATAAATATTCTTTATAAATTATTAAACACTGCGTCTATACGTACATGATGGAAGTATCGAAATAAATAATTTGTTTCATGTAAAAANTTTATAAATTATTAAACACTGCGTCTATACGTACATGATGGAAGTATCGAAATAAATAATTTGTTTCATGTAAAAAATACCTATTGATGAATTTTATAAGGCAATATCATTGAGCTACTTAAATCAAACAAAAACCAAAGTACTGCTAATATACATTATGATATAGAGGTTAACTTTGGTCCATACAATTGTGGCTGCTAATAAAGTAAAAAAAAAAAAATTAATAACTCACTCAAGTGCATAAAATAANTTTTGGTCCATACAATTGTGGCTGCTAATAAAGTAAAAAAAAAAAAATTAATAACTCACTCAAGTGCATAAAATAAATAAAATTTTTCGGTTTAGCCATTTTACTAAAAACGAAGATGCAAGCGGAACCAAGTTCAAAGCTAAATTGCATCATAAATTGTTTTCAGCTGTATTCCAACATACTATATCACTTAAACCTCTTGGCACGAGAAATAATTTTGAAACAACAATAACTCAATATCTTTATTTGTTAAATAGTTAATATTAAATTTTTATTGTGAATTAAATATTCTAATATTATCGCAAAATTATGAATTTCCTGAAAAAGAGATTGTATTTTGGAAACTCGACGCCTTAAACTATATATTAACATCAGAAAATTGACACGGAAAACAAAGTTTGACTCATATTTTGTAAAGTGTTGCATCACTGATAGTCTATATTTTAGATATTTTTTGACGTATTCTTACCTAACACCACAAAAAGCCTCCCACATCAAACCTCTTTCCTCTTTTCTTTAAATGCGACTAATCTTTGTCCTCATCTTCTTTATGTACAGAATTTATCGTAATATTTCTACTAAAAGAAATGGAAGTGAATCCCAATCCAAATTATTCCACGTAGGCTTCCATGCACTTGAATCAATTTCAATAGAACAACATTTAGGGAATAAATACTCTTATTATTAAGTTATTTAAGTTTTACCAGGAGGATTCTTGTTAAAAGAAAGAGAAAAAAAAATCAAAGCCCAAGCCATTATATGAAGTATATGGGCAATTTTGAAACTGCGGTTTATGTAAGGCTATCTCTTTGACAGCATGCTACATTAAAACGCAATCTTCATCTTATTCCCTCCACCTTCAACTTCAGTCGCTGTAGGTGTTTCAAGGTCGACGTTTTTCCTCCTTCTCGTTTACACAGGCCTTGGCCGTCAGGAGGGAATTATAGGCTACACGGAAGTTCGTTTAGCGCACTTCCTTCTCTGCGGAGGTTTTACATGCAGCTACAGCCTTTCTACGACACTTGAACACTCAAAGCAGCAGCCTCACTTAGAATATACTGTATCCTTTCGCAGCAGGCCATGTCCCTTATACCTGCCGATCTCAATGTTGCTGCTCCCAGTGCTGACAAAATAACTTTATATTCCTTTATAGGCTGGTCAGCGGTTTTTTTTTTTTAAAGCGCTTTTGGAAGTCCTGCTTAACGGCAAAGCCCACGGAAAAATATGCTATTTTATATTTCTACTAGCTAGCGTTCAGCTTGTAAAAATTATCTGTGACTAACTTTTCATCAGATAAAATAATTTTAGATCGTACGGTTTTTTNCTAGCGTTCAGCTTGTAAAAATTATCTGTGACTAACTTTTCATCAGATAAAATAATTTTAGATCGTACGGTTTTTTGCAAAAAGACATGTCAAAATCATAATTTTACTGTTTTGGAAAGGTACAAAAAATTAAAACCATACTACGTACATAAATAAGATAATTCTCACTGAAAGGATATGCCAAGAGCTACTTCATGACGTCTATGAAATTGTACAAGGAAATGTATTTGCAGTTTAAAAAAATTGCTGAATATAAGGAAATTCTTACATGTTTTTTTATGTTTGGCTGTCCCAAATTTTTTATAAAATTTGTTTGGATAAAAATGCCTTAAAATGGATTAAGACAAGATCTTTCAGATAACCTTTTTAAATTGTCTGCAAATATTTTCGTTTATTTTATTTTTACATTAGAAAAAACAGTAAAATTTTGTCTTTGACGTGTCATTTTGAAAAAATTATGCCGTCTAAAAAATATTTTCTCTGCGTATATGGTAGTCACAGATAATGCCTACGAGTTGAACACTATATAATACAAATTTAAAACACCATATTTTTTTGTGGCAAACGTCCTTAATATCTACTTCTTTCTTCACTCTGTATTTTTTTACAGCGTATGCAAAATTTACATTTCCACGGGCGTAATGATTTTATTCCAACCTCANTTCTTCACTCTGTATTTTTTTACAGCGTATGCAAAATTTACATTTCCACGGGCGTAATGATTTTATTCCAACCTCAATCAAGTGAAAATGTGAAATTTTTGGGAACAGAATTGTGTTACTAATTTATAATATTTATAAAGCAAAATAACTCTNTTCTTCACTCTGTATTTTTTTACAGCGTATGCAAAATTTACATTTCCACGGGCGTAATGATTTTATTCCAACCTCAGTCAAGTGAAAATGTGAAATTTTTGGGAACAGAATTGTGTTACTAATTTATAATATTTATGAAGCAAAATAACTCTANTCAAGTGAAAATGTGAAATTTTTGGGAACAGAATTGTGTTACTAATTTATAATATTTATGAAGCAAAATAACTCTAACTTCATCTGTCATAAATTTAGACATTACGCTCGCAATACAAAGCCAAGGCTTAGAACTATATTACTTAATTCACTACCAAATTAACTGGGATCTTGCATAACAATATTTACGGTAATATATGTGTGGTTAAGGAGTAGTAATTTTTTAGAGGGGTTGATTTTAAAATTTCTCACTTTACTGTGGTTGGCCTACATAGTGTATTCGTGGATTCTTCACGCTTCTTGAATTAAACCTTAAAGAAAAATATTTCATGTATGACTTGGTTGTTTCCTCAATACTGTGCCATGTAACACAGGCGTTTTATACTTCTATTGAGATAAAAATACCTGCTTTTTTGATAAATTGAACGTTTACTTATGTTATTTAACATTTATTACATTATTTAACATTTATAATTAATATACATAAAACAGGGAGAAAATAGGTGTGTTGGTAATACCTAGTAAAAAATAGTTCTAATGCAAAATGTTGTTACACTGAGCGCGCACGAATGTGGTGCGTTGTCCCTTTGGTGAAATTTTCTAGACTCGGTTTATCTTTGTTTGCATGAGGCGGAGGAATGTCCAGGAAGCTAAACTTCATCAGAGCTTCATGGACAATAATAAAAAAAATTATAACCTAAGAAATTGTCAGCAACGTAAATACCTGGAATCATTTTTTCCCTTCATTATATACTACTATATGACTGCTTGTGTAGTTGTAATTATTTTGTTGTTTAGAACATAATGCATATTCTGTAGATTNTTATATACTACTATATGACTGCTTGTGTAGTTGTAATTATTTTGTTGTTTAGAACATAATGCATATTCTGTAGATTAAGTCTAATTAAATGTTTAACATGCGTTTTACGTTCTGAGTGATTAGTATTGAGCTGCACATCTGGCACTTCACACGAAACTGATTTCAAATTATATTTCGCGACGAAACACTCGCAGCTGCATATTTGCTTGGAACATATTGCGTGAGGCTTTTATTGGAGCCGGTGAGGGCGTGGTCGTTTTTCTACACCGCGTGATTGCGTGCGTGTAAACCGCAAGACAGCCGAGGTGCAACTTTTGCCTTTTGCCCTCCAAGTTGCTCTGTCTAGTAAAAGTCGCAATGGAACTGGTCGGCGCACGAGAGAAATGAGAAGTTGCATCGCCGCAGAGTTCGAAATCCTTACAAGTGTAGTCTTTCTTCACACTTTTAGAGTGAAACCTTAGGAAAAATTACCCCAAGTATGCTGCGTTTTGTAGTTTCCTAAATATGCCATGTATCACAAAACGTTTTACACTCATGTTAAGATTAAAGTATCTAATTTTCGATTAACTTAAACTTTAAATTATATTTTATTAATAATTTTTAATATCTCATTTATAATTAATATTAATAATATCAGAGAGAAAATAGGTGTGGTGGTAATGCCTAGTAAGACATATTTCTTATGCAACCAGGCCCTTTTTATGAAAATGACACAGGAAGTACAAACATGGGCTACGCACGTAAAATTATACAAACAGGAAATAAGACATTTTACGTTTAAAAAAATTATCTGCGATGGAAAGAACAGGAAGAAAATGAAAAAAATCACGAAAAACAATATCATACATAAAACTTTACTAACTGTCAATGAATTTAAAATGTCAGGAAATTACACAGAGCAATTAAGTTACAAATGTGCGAGTCGGGTGACTTGATAGACACCCGAGATATTAGACATTACGAGAGTGCGAACACATATTTATGATACATAATTCCCGGGTTGAGCCCTTTGAGACTAGAGACGTGCTCATTATGCAAAGTAGCAAATGCAAAAAAAAAAAATCGGAAGGCGTGGAACAATGATTTATAGCAGGGGTTTTTAATGTTCTAGAAATACGTAAAATCTTGGGGAAATAGCCTCAGGTAATAGCCGTGAAAACTGTGAATACAAAAAGTGCAATGAAAGTTAACTTCATTGAGAAGTGCAAGGACAAGAAAGGTGTGTGGTTTATTGACTTAAATACTTTAAACAACTAATGATCGTCTATGTTTTACTTGTAATTAGATAAAATTTAGTGGAGTACGTGAGGAAAAAATGTCTTTAGTTACGCTCTGCATATTATTCGGAATTTTTTTTGTAGTTTACCGGAAAAATTATATTTTGAATGTCTTCGGATGTGATGGTGAACTAAACTGTTACGGTTTGTGGCTCCTTATGTCGGTTGAATTTGTCATCAGTGTGTTTATGCAAAATACACTTCAATGAAATGAAAAAAAAAAAATTGTGGGACGAGAGGTTACTGCAGTTTACTCTGTCATATTTTGCAATATCCATACAGCAAGGTTATATAACTGCCTTGATGTTCGATTTCAGTATTTCCCTTCCTTTTACAGGCTCATTGCCATTCCATTTCATATCCGTTCAGATTCATGCAATACGAATACGTATTTCATCTCGAATTCCACGGTCAAACTTCAAGGACTAGTTTTTGTTTTTTGAAAGGCCATGACTCTTCACAAAAACGTGATGTGTTAGTGTCTCTGTAGCCATGTTGAAATCTAAAACCATACGTGCTGGAAAATATTATTTTGCGTTTATTTTAACAGTATTTAAAGAACACATTTTTCTCAGTTCCTCCGCTAAATAAATGGCAATTTCCTGCAATTTGCTGTGGAAACTTTCGAATGAAGTTCCAGGAAATATGTGGAAGAACACTTTCAGGCGAATGGTTTGCGAGAAAACATGCGTTTAAAATGGTGCCCTAGGTTGCCTGCCAAGTATGCANAGAACACTTTCAGGCGAATGGTTTGCGAGAAAACATGCGTTTAAAATGGTGCCCTAGGTTGCCTGCCAAGTATGCAATCTAATGAATGCACGATGTTATCACACACCAAATGTTCACAGATGGCAGATATCAAATCAAGCTAAAACTACTGGCGAATTTGTTTCATTTTATGTACACTGATTCACAAAAAAAAACTGACCATCCTAAAGGTGCCATCGCATGGGTACGTAAGTGGGTACAGGCACAAAATATTGGAAGTACGTACACAGAAAACATCTCAACATGTTGTACAACACCAAGCATGTATTGCAGGGGAGAGCACTTGCCGAATGCACTTAGTATGGGGTTGGACCCTTGCAGCACGGAGACAGGCAGTGATACGGTCGGGAATAGAAACATACAGACGTCGGATGTTCTCCTGAGGAAGATCCTGGAGTAGCTAGCCCTCGAAAGCCACCGTAGTTGCCGCCGACCGAAGTCCACATCCAACCTGGTCCCAAACGTTGTGTCGTGGAGAGAGATGTCTGGGGCCTCGCTGGCCAAGAAAGCATGTTCATATCACGAAGGCAGGCCATAGATACCCGTGCTGTGCGAGGCCGGGCATTATCCTGCTGGAAAATATGGGTATCAAGCCGCACCAGGAAGTGCAGCGCACGTGGTTACGGAAATTCCTCGCCATATCTCCTTGTCAGGAGGGTTGCTTCAATTACCACCATCAGGGTGCGGCAATCGTAGGAAATGGTACCCCACACCATTGCGCCTTTCGTTAATGCAGTGTGCCGCTCTACAATGAAGCGTGGATCACGACAGTGGTCAATATGTTTCCAGACTCGAATTCGGCGGTCGTCTGTATCCAGACATAACCGTGATTCTGCGCTCAGCACCGGTCGTTGCAAATCTGCAATCTGCCGTGCTGCCCGTTCCCGGCAGGTCAAACGTGCTAGGAAAATCTCAGGTCGTAATGGCAGACCTCGTAAGGGACGCTGTTACGACAGATGGATAAAGTTGGATAAAGGCTTATTGCTAGCTGCCGTGGCATGTCACAGTATTGTACACAGCGACGTCCTTAAAGTGCTTACAGCCTGTCGCACGATGAAACGATCCTCCCTGTTGGCGACCCGTCGGGGTCGACCCGAGCCTTCTCGACGGATGTGTGCACCCTCCTGTTCCCACTGCGTCCCACATCGACTCACAGTGAACGGTTCAAGTGACGAGCTATGCGCCGATATTTACAACCTGCCGCTCGGAGGCTGACGATACGGCCTCTCTCGAACTCATTCAGCTGTGCAAAGTCTTGTCGACAGCGCCGTCGGGGCATGATGCACGTTCACTGAACTTGGCTCTGTGGCCCACACTGCTCACACTGCTACTAAGACCTCATTCAGTGTCTTTCAGCTATGAATGATGGAGGGACATGCATCCCTCATAGTGGNGCCCACGCTGCTCACACTGCTACTAAGACCTCATTCAGTGTCTTTCAGCTATGAATGATGGAGGGACATGCATCCCTCATAGTGGCATATCCACGCAAGAAAACAACACTAAATTGCAATGAGACACATGCACTGAGAGACATGCTTGTTTCACTAAATAAAAGAATTTTTCCGGGCCAAAAATATGTTAAGTTGCCCCAACAAACTATTTTGTTGAGTAAATAAAACTTTAAAGGGAACAAAATTGTATTTGTTCATCTAGCGAAATACATGCTTGAATAAACAAAAACTTATGTGTTGGGCCCCAAAAGAAACTATACTATCAACAAAATATTTTATTGAATCAACTCTATGTATTTCTTTGGCCGCTCATTAGATTGTCTTCGCTCGAAAGTACTGCTCGAGAGTTTGTTTGTGTTTTTTGTGACAATTGTGATAATAAAAGAGCTGTTAGTGCAATGATTTATTCTCAAAAATGGTGTAAAATCCTAATTAAACACTTTTTACAGGAAATTTTTAAAAAATTTGTAAAACTTAAAATTTTTTTTACCCGTATTTTCCAGTATTTAAACTGTATGTATTGCATTCCGATATCTAGTTTCTAATCTCGGTCGAACTTCAATTTTTCTTATATCAACCGAAACTGTTTAATAAATGTAGAGCCAAACAAATGTTTAGTTGCATCAACCAAATCTTACAGTTTGGGGAAACTAAATAAGAACAGCAAAATAATTTGGTTTCAACAACAAAATATTCCATTGCCTTTATACAATAATTTAATTTGGTTGCGCCAAACAAACCTTGCTTGATTCAACAAAACCTTTTTCTCAGTGTAGGAGATTAGGAGTTTCCACGTTGTTAACCAACAAAGTTGTTTTACCCGTATGTGATTATAGATTGTTAGCGACGTAATAATAATGTGCACGTTAAAGAAACATAAAACGTTGCCTTTGTGCAACACTCTCAAACAAACTGTTTTCGAGAAAACATGTAAAGTTTGAAAGTGTGCCACAGGTTGCATACCGGGTATTCAGCCTAATGACGGACGTTGTTATCAACCGTGAAATGTTCACAAATGGCATGCATCAAATCAGGCTAAAATTATTCGCGAATTTGTTGTTTCCCTTCGCGTNAACCGTGAAATGTTCACAAATGGCATGCATCAAATCAGGCTAAAATTATTCGCGAATTTGTTGTTTCCCTTCGCGTTGTTTCCGACGTTTTGCAAACAACAATTTTTCTTTCTCGATTTTCGATGGTGGTTTCAATTTCTCAATAATCACGTTATGTCATAAGTCACGATATGCTTCGTACGTAGTTTTCCATAACGAATCATCTGACAAAGTTGAGTTCAGGATCATCCTGTACGGACGACCTGACCCCAGGACGTCCAAAGTGGACGTTTTCACGAGTGCAGTGTTGCGATATCTCGACGGCTCAGAAGCTCTCTCGTTGGCGAACATGCCGTGTATCTTGTATCCTCCCGAACGACAGGCCACTACTCCGTCGAGGCTGGACAGACTTCCGCGCTCTGGCCATTTGAGGCGACTCGACGGCAGTGCACGTAACAGATTTCAAGGCCAGCCGGTTTGATGTTCGGGAACAAAGGCGCGGTGAAGCTGTTCACTTCTCGTTTCTGAGTAGTTAAATGGAGTTTCACAGTCTAAAATAATTTTCCTCAGTTTTAGATTACTTTCTCTTGGTGATACGATAAAATTAATTGAAATAAGTATGAAAATATAGGAAAATGACTTTACAAAACTTAATGAAATTAGTTATGGAAATTGTAATTTTTTTGTACAAATATAGAAATTCAACAAATCTTGTGTGTTACGATGAAGCTCAAAATAAATATTAATTTCATTAGAAATTCATTATGAACATTTCTTGAAAATTATTTACGCAGTTCACGCGTATTAAAATTTTTAACATTTGTGATTAACATTTCAAGTCGAAATACCCTAAAGTGAGACACTCGACACAGAAAAGCGAAGCGTCGGATTTCAAACAAATTGACTACAATAACAACTTTAACTGATACCAAATTTTGTGTTTAAATAACTTTTCCAAATTTGTGCAATCAAGATGTTAAGTTTAAATTCTATAATTTACAATACAAATATAGAGAAACGTATTTTTTTCAAATCTTAATGGGGCCACGGTGGCTGAGTGGTTAGACTGTTCGCCTTCCACCAGGGCGAACCTGGTTCAATCCCCGACCGGTTCACTTTCGCAAGTGGGAATCGTGCCGGACGATGCTGCTGGTCGGCGGGTTTTCCGGAGATCTCCCGTTTCCCCCGCCCTTGCATTCCGGCGCTGCTCCATACTCCCCTCACTTCACCCTCATCGGCTCTCAAGACCTCGATGTTAAGATCCGCTTAAATCGCTTCACTCACTCACTCCCTCAAATTATAATATTTATGAAATATAGAAAAAAATTGGTTCTTGAACGTCCTTAAAGATACATTGTAGTGAATTACCGAAAGTGCCGACAGTGAATTTCACATGAACTGTAGCATCATGCAGGCCTTCTAAAGACTGTTCACGATAAAATGAGCACTTTTGAAATCAACCTTTGAAATATGTCACTCTCTTTACTTGCANCCTTCTAAAGACTGTTCACGATAAAATGAGCACTTTTGAAATCAACCTTTGAAATATGTCACTCTCTTTACTTGCATACATTTTAACGAGCGCACTGAGTGGCATGCGCCCAGTAAAGTTGGTTATGAGGGAGGAAAAGTAGTTCCAAGTTTTAACGTTGAATTAAAAGTCTTACGTAAACATTTTTAAAAATTGAAATTATTTCGTTTTACTTTCTTTTTTTTTTAAATACATCTAAGAGTAAGAATTTTCTATTTTTTTTAAATATTTACTTTTCTTATTATGTTTACATTTTTACATGACCAACGCATGAATAAAGTTATCAGGTCATGGCAATGTTCATTTTACATATGACGGAAGATTACACAATGTTCATACACGTAGAACTTAAGCAGATCTTTCAAAGTTGCTCCGTTTACCGCGAACAGCTTAGAAACAATATTACCTTATTCTTTAACTGTTATTGAAAAATTAAATTATTTCACATTTATGCCTTACCAAAAAGGTGGGTTCCGTGCAACAATATACATTAAAAAATTTAAAGTCGTTAAAAACCAAATCAGTGCGTGAAAACTTGACAAACAGTACGCGGTGGATACTACACTTACGTTTTGAATGAAGAATGGAGTTATCATTGCATTAGTATACTAAATATTTTGAGGAACACTTCAAATACTGAAACTTGACTGAAACATTAATCATTTATCTTTAAAATAATCTCCCAATCTTTAGAAAGGAAGAAATATATTCTCATTTGCGCTACTCGTTAGTATAACGCACCAGCAGAAAATAAGAATTCCTGAGCAAATTTCAAACCCAAGACGAAATGGGCACTATAAAAACAAAAAAACTAAAAAATAAGCTCAAATATCTTAAATCTGTTATGCATTAGCGAAGAAGGGTATGCCGTAAACAAGTTAAAATTATTTAGTGATTGGATTTTTCTTTTCATTTTCTGGCTTTTAATAAATAACGCTGAATTTCATTTCCCCAAAAAGGTGGGCTCCACCAATCCATTATCCTTATCACCCAGTCGATGGTATATCAACTCAACTTTCAGAAAGAAGAATTAAATTGACTGAGATATCCCTGAATTAGGATTTCAGCGACCCCCGGGCATTGTAGTAGTCAACTTTTAGGCCATGGAGAAAGAAATTCACTAATTATAAATCTTCTTATGTATCAAAAGAGATGCTTTTAAGTATTGCGGTTGACATCCTGGACCTTTTAAGTCAACAAATCTAAATAACAATTAATTCAAATTTAATGGTAGATATTTCAATTCTATTTTACTGTAATTTCTTAAGAGTGCCTAATTTTGAACTTCCATTGGACAAGTGCTATACGTCAGTTACTTCAAACACGTACGTTTTACGGTATTAGTAACTAAATGATATTTCTTTGGAAAATTCAGGGGTTTAATAGTGAGTATTAAATCAGCGTATACTCGTTAACGCCTAAAGCTTACACTAAGAAGAAAATTCATAATTTCGAAATATCCAGACCTCATTATATACACATAGCGCAAATTGTCGGAGCAGAATAATAGACGGTGGAACAAATAATTAAAACACATTATTATCTGTATGTCTATCAAAGCGAATGTATCTAATCATGTATGTCATCGATCTTCGTAAAAACTGTAACGTTGGCGAGTATGGAAAACTGTGGTTAAAGTTGTGTAGAGATTTGGAAGGCTCTTAACATCAGGTTCTGGGAGCCGATGCGTATGAAGTATGGAGCAACACCGGAGTGCAAGGTCTAGGGAGAAACGGGAGATCACCGAGGAAACCCTCTGAGCAGTGGCATCGTCCGGTATGAGTCACACGTGCGAAAATCCGGAAGCGACCTTGTCGGGATTCGAACCCCGTGGGAGGCGAGTAGTCTGACCACTTCACCACCGCGGCCCGATGGTAGTCAACGTGGTGCTACGGGATGGTTATGAGATTTATGAGACATTTCCTGAGTATTTGAATATGTGTAAATAGTAACGAAAAGCTTTCCCTGCCAAATAAAGAAATGGCAACCGTCTCATTACAGTTGTGGTATGATACACAATAGAGTATTGGGAACGTAGTACATAACCATTATGATGTAAATTTATTTTACTGTGTTCAAATTAAACAGATAATTATTACACAACAAGCTTTTTCGCCTGTGTGATTAAAACTGGGATTTGCTACTAAATTTTATTCTTATAAAAATAATTAAAATGTGTTTTAGATCTCCCAGTTTCAATTAAGTATGCAAAGTTTGAAATGTCAAAAACTATTTTTGAGGCATATTTACGTATATATTTTTATGTGCTATAGTAAACTATCTATCCTTTCGCAAACTGCATATTGGTGTTATATTTAATTTCATGGTAATGGGTATTTGTTAACACTGTCCACAATCGGATGAAACTCAACAAAAACTTAAAACGATCTCCTAAATTACTCGTGGGTAGAGTTCTCAATTTTAAAACAGCTTTAATATTGCATGACGTTTTTCAAACGAGGACCAACGAAT
>NQII01000978.1:188368-215789 GCA_002778355.1 Clitarchus hookeri | reverse complement strand
GTTTGATTGGTATATTCTTATAAAACTGTACACACTCACGTGAACGGGTACGTATCGTACTTGTACGAGCTGTTTATTGTCTGCCTCATCGCTGGCCAAGAACCGTGGACAACCTCGGAGACTACTTTGAAGGATGTTAAACAGCTCGTGCACGTACGATACCTACCCGTTCACACGCGTGTATACAGTTTGTACGAGAATATATCGGTTAAACGGAGATTTCAAGCAGCCACGTGAGTCTTTCTTCCTTGCCGGACATTCCATTATCCATACCCCATGTGGTGTCAACTTTAAAACGTACATGTCGAACACTTTCAACTGTACGTAGTACATTTCATGTGTTGGGTCATTTTAGGGAGATAAACAATAGTTGCCATGACTTCTGGATCAGCCCTCACAGTTGCATGGTTATGTTTCGAGATCGACGATACTCCCTATTAGTAGTCTGTTCCAAACCACAAGAGTGGTTGCAAATAAAAAATAAATAACGAGTTATATCTAGGGATTACCTCTAAGCTTTGCCGGTTCTGCCTCCTTGGGTACATGTGTATCAAGGCAAACATGTTAATCACCTGATAGTTGCGGCTTCCGGAAACGTGACGACAATGTTGCACAGGTACTACAGATCCAGTACAGGAAACAAAATATTTCCTTGTTCACAGAGTTGCAAAACTTTCGTAGCGAGGTCGTGCGGCAGGTTTATTTGCAGCTACTGCATTGCTGTTCACTCGTAAACAAGTTAACTTTTAGTAATGTTTTATACACACTTATGTCAGATGCAAACCTTCGCTCAGACACACTACTTAAACACACTACTGTGGGGCAAAACCAAATTTTAAGCTGAACTAACACCTGAGAAATTATAATATAAGAAGTAACTGTACAGAAATGCTTAGTTATGGCAAAACAAATTAGCTCATAAAGCTTGTATGAAGTGTTGTGCAAGATTTCTCCTTTGGATTTTTCTGTGGAACCTTTAAAATACATGTAAATTTCTAAAATATGTTTTACATTAACATGTATTACATTCAATTTTAATTTAAACTTAGTATTTCTTTCATCTGGAAATGTTGCTCGTGTTTGTCGTTTTATCGTNTTAAACTTAGTATTTCTTTCATCTGGAAATGTTGCTCGTGTTTGTCGTTTTATGGTAACTGAAATTCCCACGATTATTCACCATAAAATTAAAACCAACGCCTATTTTCGCATTCAGAAATAAACGCCTGGCAACGACTTCCCTTTAAAGCTTTAATTCTATGGAAATGGAATAAGAGTTGATGTTTGATTAGGACGAATTATAGCAGAAACTATGAAGTTTCACAATATATTCTGTTACACTTATACTTTAATCACTCAACTATAGTTCGTTTTACATGTCTCGTAGAACCCGGATTCAGAAATAAAAACGAAGCAAAAGAGTGATACAGTTATGGGTAGAGTTAAAGTTTATTTTCACAAACGAAGACAACAGTAGGTGAAGTGAGGACGTTAAACTTGAGCCCACTGCCGCATAAATTAATAAAATTACTATCCTTTGGATTAAAGTGGTCAATAAAGTGTCAAAGAAAAAAAAAACACAATCGCTTCATCCTTCTGAAGTATGAAAAAAAAAATTTAATTCGGGGATTAAACAGATGTATTCGTCTTTGACAACATGTCAAAAAACCCAGTACGCAAGAAAAGAACAGAAGAAAAGCCACAGCGAAAAGAATTTCATGCGCTAAGAATATGAACTCGACACAAATATGTATAATTGTAAACTACGTGGATAAACAACTTTTTACCTTTTGACGTCGTTTGTGTTATTGCGAAACATTTTTCAAACAACACGTTCAAAAAAATTATAATTCCACTTAATTATAATAAACCTGTTTCTGACTGCAGCGTTGGTGTTGAAAATCCAAGGTCAGCGCATTACAAAACAACTGAATGACGACGACGAATGTTTCTTGTGACGCAGACGACGTTAACACTCCACAAAGTTATTTACATGTTGCCATTTCATCAGAGGAGACACGACAAGTACATTATAAGAATACAATTTTGCTAAAGGATGTAAACATCTACAGTTATATTTTGTTCTAAACCTTGCGCAGAAGTTACCAATTGATGCAAATTATCTTCGTGGAATCGCCTGCTTTGGAATTATTTTAGCGAAAGGATTACTCACTGCTTGATTTATTTGCTGAAAAGCTACGTTAGTTAATTCGAATGTTACTTTATTTAATTATCCCATTAAATATTAAATTTTATCCCTCGTCGCTTATAAATTATATAGACATACTCATTGCTACTTTCACGAAGGCAGACCGTGGGCAATACGATCATTGAACGNAAGGCAGACCGTGGGAAATACGATGATTGAACGGGTTAAAGGAAGCTTGGATTACAAATAACTAGCAATAAACATGCCGACAGAAAAACTACAGAAAATTATTGCAGTAACATGTTAATGAGCTCTGCCTGTGACATGAAACTACACTGACTTAGAGAAGTTATTTGTACTACGATTTAGATATAACGGGTAGTTTACATCAAAGCAACCGTAAGATAAGTATTTTGATACTAAAGTATTTTGTTTTGTTGTTACTCTCTCAGAAAAATTAATATCATTGAACTTCTCTTTTCAACTCCTCGCTTTATGGAAATATAATACGTATTATTCACAAACAAGTTAAACTTTGTCGAACCTAAACTTTAAGTGGACCATCTACTTTCCCTGTGTGACGAAAAAGCGTTTCGCAGTGGTAGTTAGCTTGGCAAAAACATGGATATTTTTAGTTGATTCTCAACATTTTGGTTTCCAAGTCCATAGTAAATTTCTTAATTCCCCGTATTGGTGGATAATTGGCAACAGCTAAAAATTGTCATCTTAATCACATATGTCTGGTTTGATCGTTATACAAATCGGCTTTCCAAATTTATATGGCACTAAAACATATTTCAAAAAAATAATTTGTTACTTAATAGAGCTATCGCGTTTATTACTTACGGTTACATATAGCGGCTTTCGGTATAAGGATTAGGTTTATCAGAATTACCAGACATAATTTACATTATTTATAGGATGTTTTAAATCAGAACCACGCTCATCATTCGCTAGCTTCAAAATGAAAATTATTTTTTATCCTTTTTAGTTAATTTCATATACGCGACTTTGTGTTACACATTGAAGTCTTCTCCATAGCCCTTGTGAACGTCTAAGTAACTTTTTGGTTGAACCCACATGTTTCATAAATCGGCAAACGTCTAAATTAAAACCTACTGCGGTTAAGGAATAACATGTAATTAATACATGAGTAAAGAAATATCTCATCAGGTTAATGTGCAGTACCGATTTCAATTACCTCCTAATATTTAATTTTCGTACCACTTTACATATAATTGAAATTCAAATGTATCATCTCGTCGAATAACGACAAGAAATTGCGGAACCAATTTTTTACACTAGTATCAAAAAGGTACGCTAATACTTTCGATTAAATGAACAGCTCGCTCACTTGAAGTAAGTAGTCCATTTATGGCCACCCAAACTCGTTAACTTAAAAGTATAAAGTTGTCCAACCTGTTTTCAGTTTTTCGACTCTCTGTTACTATTCAGCGTACATACTCGAAAATGTTTGGTTGAGAATATCTTTGAGATATGTTCACATATTCCTGCAGAGCTGAGAGTGATTCTTGTGTATCAAATTAAATAAGATCTATTGTTGTGTCACTAGCAGGGTGCGAATTAAAATTTTTGCTGGAAAAGGGGGGGGGTTTATAGGGTGGGTTTTTTTTTCAGTTACTGAGCTCAAGACTTTTGGTGATTAACGTTTTCAAGCAACGTGGCCAATATTTTCTGGCGGATATATGAACTAACAAATATGTTACAAACAAATTGCTGTATTACATGTGTCCGATATGTTCTTGGTGTGAAATTAAGTACACCAAGGACGACAAATAGAAAAACTGGGTTTAGACAGCCAGTATATCTTAGTCGTATGTAGCCTCGAGTGTTTTATAGCCAGTATTTTACGACATGAAGTAGTAATCAAGCTTCATTGCTATCATTAGTACCTGGGAACGATTCATCTCATCAATCACCATGCACTATTAATTACTCTTCAGGTAGCGAATCACTATCCCTGAAGGCGAAATAATTTTCCCCGCCAAGGGAACATTTTGAGAAGGGGAATTCCCTGACATTCCCCCCCCCCCCTCCAATTTATTCTCCTACTGGTCATTGGCATAGTTAGGGAAATTATTAATATTTAACCACAAAACCCAGAAAAAAATATATTAAATACAACATTAAAATACTAATTTCAATTTATTTAGAAGTTTAAAATAAAAATGTGAATATCCTTAGACTTTGAGTCATATAGTCAAGCAAATTGTGCGTATTTTGTCCCTGTAGTGGGAATATTAAAACATTCCTATTTATACTGGAATTATACATATCATACTTAGAATGAAGGAGAGCGCCATCAATGACAGTAACAACGAATTACGAGTCCAAAAGAAACATTTCCATCTTCACTGCGCGACTTCAATTTAAAATTTCCGTACAGTTGTGACTTCCTACACATTTCGCAAAGACCTGTCGGTCAATCCTAGTTTTCGTGCACTAACTTGTACATTGCGAGAACAACTCATGTTCTAACAAATGCGTTCTAAGCAGCATCAAAGTTATAGGAATGGTGCCGGATATTCCACTCAAAAGACAAAAATATTCTTCCCGGCGGAATTGAAAAATACGTTGAGAAAGGAGGAAAAGTATGAACGCACAGGTGAAGACGCCTTCCTTATAGGAGTTTCAGCTAAGCCAACACCAGTCACATCAGAATATCCACTCGAGAATATTTTCGTTTCTCCGCTTGACCCGTGAATCCGGGAAGTCTAACACCTCGGCTACTGAGCGTAAATACGGAGTACGTGGAGTGGCACCCCGAGTGTAGGCAGCCACGCACCACTGCGACTGTCGATAAGTTAGTGGACTGGCAGCACAGTGTCTCTGTGGTGCACTACAGCAGATAGGTTGCACCACGGGTAAGCTTTCATACAGTAGAGTGTAAGCGGAACAACAGTCTCAGTTGGGAAGGGTAGTTGAATGCGAGAAGTGTAACACGAATATTTTTGAAGTTAGAGCAACGGGCAAACAGCGAGTTCTGCCAAAAGTTAGGTAAATCCGCTAGCGAAACATGTCAGATTATTAAATACGCACACGGCGACGATGTAATGGGCCACAGTTCTGTGTTGTAGTGGCACCAACTTTTGCGCAGGGGAAGAGGACAGTTTGAAGGATGATGGCGTACTGGTCGGCCACGAGCGGGCCGAACTGACTGCGAGATCGCAGACGTTGCGACATTGGTGCGTGCCGAGAGTACCCAAACGGCAGGCGATCTCGAACCAGAAGTAGGTTTCATCCTTGGAACGTGCCACAAAATTCTGTGCGTTGGCCTGAACATGTCATGTCTTACATAGTACGGTGTGCCACGCATCCTAACGCAAGACCAAAATTACAGCCGCATCACAATTTGCAGTGGCCTGATCAGTAGTGCTAACGACGATGGGGTTTTTCTCCGCCGGATAAAAACAGGGGACGAAACATGGTATTTTCTGTACGATCCACAGCCGAAGAGACATTGGCCAACCGTAATTCCCCATAATCGCCACGACGGATAAAACCGCGACAAGACATGTTAAAACGCAAGGTGATGCTTGAAATGTTATCTGAATCATGGGCAACTTTCACATGGAATCCATCCCACAGGAAGCTACTGTAAACAAGACCCACTACGAGGAGATTCTTTGACGTTCACACGATAAATTCTTCGTAAGTGTTCTGAGCTGCAGCGCGGGAAGGACTGGTTGTTTATACACGACGACGCCCCTGCAAATCGCTCTGTGCTTGTCCAAGAGGAACTGGCCAGGCAACAGATCTCCACGTTGCTTCTCCCTCCATACTCACCAGACCTCGCACAATGCAACATCTGTCATTTTACCCTGTTGAAAGCATAGCTCCTTGGGAGTGGATTTAATTCGATCGAGGAGGTAGTGCCAGCCACAAGAGAAGCCGTACGTGATCTTCCTGCCAATATCTTTCAGCAGTGTTTCCGACAGTTGTACCAATGTTGGCATACGTTCATAGAGGTCAACGGTAACTATTTTTCAGGGACAATGTCCATCCATGTATTGGACGCCGTGGTGCGTGGCTGCATACTGTCGAGTTGCCAGTCCACGAAATAAATGACTGTGATAGTATTACATACCTGTGTGTACAGATGATGCAATATTGGTTTTCTTCTTCCATCCGATTTTTCCACTCTAATTTGAAGCTAAAACCAATAATATTGCATGTCCCATGGTCATATTTGGGTGGAAATAATGTTACGCTTGTTATTACTATAGTTTTTAAATTCTTTCCGTAAAAACGAATTATATACACTGCAAGTAGAAATAAAAACTGACACCAACAATATTTTTAAATAAACTGACATTTGTAGGAGAACGTGTGCTCGCCAATATCGCAAACCACAAAAAAAATTTGATACTATCACACACACTAACGTTACCAAGCTTATTTCGCGTCACATATAAATTTACACAGCATTAAATGCAAAGTTTTTTTTTTTAATTCACTGTGGCCAAATACCACGAGATAACAATAACTGTTGGTTTTTACGGCACCAGACGAGTTACTAATACGATATCGGATCTCCCTTTGCTGTTGTTATATCGTTAACCCTTCGAGGTAGACTGACTGCTAAGTTCTGGTTCACAACTTGTGGGATTTGTTTCCATTCTTTCTGTAGCCTGATTAATAGACACAATTGACGTTGCTTAGGGACAGTAGAAAGATCGTGGTGACACAAGAAAGAACATATTTTAGACTGTTGCCACAATGTTTGATAGCAAGTTTTTATAAATCAAAATGTCTTGATAATTACGGGAGATTTTCTACTTCCTGGTTAGAAGTAATTCATTTGAGTCGAAGCCAAGTAACAAAAACCCCAGTCTCTTAAACCACCGCCACCAAATTCCATTATCGGCACAACACTCTCTGGTAAGTACCATTTGGCAAGCATCCTCTGGGCCTCCACTCGTCTGTCAAAAGTTCCAGATCATGTAGTGTGACTCCATAATAACCTCTACCACTTCTCCACAGTCCAATTGTGGTGCATTTTTACGCCACTCCAAAAGAGGAAGGGCGTTGATGAGTGCGACCAGTTGCGGCACGACCTTGAAAACGAAGTAATATCACCTCCCGGTGAATGTTTGAGCCACTAGTTTCTGTTGATGAGCTACGATGTGACTACTTTGCTATCATTGGCATGCGTGTCTGAAGACTGGTTTGTACAGAACGCTTCAAAGTTTGTCAGTCCCAGATAGTTGATTTCTTCGACCTACCAGAGGGTTGCTTGGAACCAGTGCGTTCATGACTTTTACCAAATACACTTGAGAGAAATTCCAAACGGCTCTATCTAATCAGCGAAGGTGAGTGTGAGAAAATGACTTGTAGCAAAGAATGTACTGTTATTATATATTCATAAATATTAGAACATATANCGAAGGTGAGTGTGAGAAAATGACTTGTAGCAAAGAATGTACTGTTATTATATATTCATAAATATTAGAACATATATAGTAACTATTATTTATTCGTAAATAGTTTTCACTTTTAAAATATTTGACAATTATAAAATAATTTTTGTCGTTTANTAGTAACTATTATTTATTCGTAAATAGTTTTCACTTTTAAAATATTTGACAATTATAAAATAATTTTTGTCGTTTAATATTTGACTATGGTTGAATAAACTTTCCAGATGGAAAAGGAAGTTTCCTCTTCATATCCGCCATGTTCTTACTATATCATTAATATCTATGAAATTTTCTCTTAGAGACGTGCTGTTGTCTGCTGACTGTAAATTACAGCACCGCCGGAATTCCTCGTAGAAATCTTCAAGCTGCCCGGCTTTGGTCTCTAGTATGTATTTACTTTTTCACTTAACAATTACACCGCTAACAGTGGAACGAGGTTCTTTAAATTGCTGGGAAATCTCTATGATCAAATGACAAATCTTATCGTCCTCTACAATAAGGCCCATTTCGGAACACGACTTACTTTATAGGCTGATTCTGGCATAAAACAAATGCGCAGCGTTCAGTCGTTTTATCCATCACATATACAAAGGTCTTCTGCGAAAATTCACAAAGAGCAAAGGGGTGCCAAGTGTCTTTTGGCCAAATACTGTATATTTTTTATAACGTACTTGAGTTAATATTTCTGAAGTGTCAAATTTCTGCAGTGCAAGAAAATTGTTTGTACTTTGTGTTGTACGTGCAAACTTGTATACAATGTTGGCAAAGTTTATTCGAGTATTTTTCTAGCTTTATTCAGATTTGTATCCACGTTCCTTTACGCCACATTGCAGATATAGCTGATCCAAATTCAACTAAATACTATTTGATTGCACAAATGAAGGTAACCCGGCCGAAGTGCGCATATTTAAATAATAACATGTGATGTAAAGCTTATAAATGCGGTTTACGATAAACTGAGCACTTTTGAAAGCCCTTCTTAATAACTACTTGTATGCAAATTGTGTATTCTTCCACCATTGATATGGGCCTGATCACTTTATTAATGCATCGGTCAAGTGAAACTGTGAAATTGTTTGAAATATAAATATTATTCAAAGTTCTTAATTCTCACGCATTAAAAAACACAAAGAAATACAAAAGATCTCAGTATACGCAGATGATAACCTTAAACGTTTGATTCAATTCTATGAATTTTAACTACGTTTCTTCCACCGTTACTAACTTTAATAGGCGTATGCCACTTAGCGTGCCTGATATATATGTATGGCAGTGACATTTTTCAAGGCTTGATTTCAAAAGTGCTCAGTTAACCTTGAACGGTCTCTGGCAATGTTAGTATAAAATATATAAACGTAGTTCCTCATCGCGAAGTCTTAATAAATATGTATATAATATGCATACCAACGACAAACAAAATTGTTTTATGAGTTAAAGTACACATCTGTATTAATAATTTCGGTGATAGTTACTTTAATTCTAACGTGAGGTGGAAGGATGCACTGTGGACTGGAAGGGGAAACTTCGCAGGGCTACCAATTGTGCACAGACAACAGTGAAGAGAGAGTGAGTGAAGAGATTTGGGCTGCTCTCAACATCGAGGTCTTGAGAGCCGATGAGGGTGAAGTGGGGTGAGCATGGAGCAGCGTCGGAATGAAGGAGCGTGGTAAACGGGAGATCCCCGAGAAACCCCGCCGACCAGCTGCATCGTCCGGCACGACAACAGCAAAGGTGTAAAGTAGCTGAACGGTTGAAACGCTCGTGAAATGTCACGAAAGCCAGCAATTTCGCGGAGCGGGAAGTTTTTCGGCTTGCGGAACAGCCTCCAATCGCCGATACCTGCGGCTTCAAGTGGTTTCTATGACGTATAAAGGCTAGCAAGAGGAACCTGTTCCCGCATGGTTACATAAAATCCCCCCATCCCTCCACTCTCTCCATCCCCGGCAGCCAGCTATTTTGCAGCCTGTGCTGCTCACGTTTATTTCGTCTCTTTCCTTATTTGGTCAGCTTTAGGCGACAGGATGTTGCCCTTGGGATGTCATGATAGTCGACTTTGGAATNCGTCTCTTTCCTTATTTGGTCAGCTTTAGGCGACAGGATGTTGCCCTTGGGATGTCATGATAGTCGACTTTGGAATTAAGTGCACATATGTATAAGTCCTATGGCATAACGAAAAAATTTCTAATTTCACGGTTTTTTTTATCTCTGACCTTAGGCATTCATTTACAATAGTAGAATCTGTATCGCTACACAAAAAAACACTGACTTAAAAATTANCGTCTCTTTCCTTATTTGGTCAGCTTTAGGCGACAGGATGTTGCCCTTGGGATGTCATGATAGTCGACTTTGGAATGAAGTGCACATATGTATAATTCCTATGGCATAACGAAAAAATTTCTAATTTCACGGTTTTTTAATCTCTGACCTTAGGCATTCATTTACAATAGTAGAATCTGTATCGCTACACAAAAAAACACTGACTTAAAAATTAANATCTCTGACCTTAGGCATTCATTTACAATAGTAGAATCTGTATCGCTACACAAAAAAACACTGACTTAAAAATTAAATTAAGTTAACTGATAATACCAAATTACAACTCCAGGCAAGGTAAGTTAGTGGTAAGTTAGTTTCAATAATGACAAAATCGCTTGACCATACGAATACGATTATCGGAGACCCTCAATTATAAAATAGAAGGGTTTATTTTGATGGCGCTTTCAAGTTATATCATGACCTATATTTAAAATTACCTGTTATAGTTTTATACATCACTGGACGAATTTGTAAATATTTTATTGATAGGCATACTTAAAGTACTAAAATTAATACTTATAAGACACCTTATTCAAAAGTAATTTCTTTCAGTACAACATTTTGATTCTTTTGTTGCCTTTTTTTAAGCAACTCGTTTCCTAAAAAACATTCGTGGAAGTACAAATAAAAAAATAAATATATATATATATTTTTTTTTTTTTTTAATTGTTTTTCAAAAGTTGTTACGGTAATACAATTTGAAACACTTACCCCCTCCCCCTAGGCAACAGTTAAATGGATATAAATTGCAATATAAAATTTCGTCCTGAAGTCAATTGAAGCAAATTTTTAGGATGAAACCTAACAAAAAATTACATGTTTTTTTAAAGTATAATTTTGTGCCGAACTTTCGTTTCGTGTTACGTGAAATTGGAAGATCCGTGATTGTGCTTTGAACTTTTCCGAAGTCTTAAATGATGCGTTAATCATAAACAGTGACGTGTCTTTACGACGCGAGATGAAACCTCGCATGTTCTCGTCCCTGTTGCAATTAAATACTTTCAATAAGTATTAAAATAATTTATTAACACCGGTATTTTTTCATTTAGAAAACAGGCCACTATCCGAGCTGTGTACACAGAATAAAATAAATAACATCGGTACTGATTTCCATAACACACCGGTAAAAAAGAAAAAAAAAGGATGGAACTAGCGAACTAGCAATATTAACGTTTATCTCAGAGAATCGAGAAAGCGGTGTATTACTGCGTGTAGTTTATAGCATTGAAAATGGCTATGAGAGTCATTAAACATACAATTCAACAACGTGATTTCACACATTCATCAGGACTGAGCACGGTGGTAGGCAATAAATTGATTAATATATCTTCATTTAATCTTACCCGCAAGGATGTTACACGCCAAAATCGAGTTTGCGATCAGTTGTTCTAGAAACTAAACTATTATGCTGTATAGTGCTTATGCGTCGTCTTTCAGACAGATAAGGATGGATATTTTTTGGAGTTGTCCGATTATACTTACACAAATATACAAGGTAATGTAAAATCCTCATTACTTTATTCCACGAAACCCTCTATTACCGACGCGATTATCTTAAATTACGTACAGTATGATGCCTGGGCTATGATGAAATCATCGTCATATATAAGAGAAAACGAATTTCCCCGTGTTTCATTTTTTTTTATAAAAGAATGTATAATGTTAACAGACAGTGCACGAACTACTGACTCTACCGTTTTATTATTTGGAAGTGGAAAGGGGGTAAGATGAATTTTTCTCTGAAAATTGCCCAGTTATGTATTGCACCATCGAAAGTTGTCAATACTCTCATTTTTTTTTCAATTTGACGTTTAATAATATTTTAAAACAAGAATGTATTCAAATGTTTTTACACAGTTTCACTCTTAGAACAAAATCTTCAACCATTCGACTAGTGGGCAGTAAGCTATATTACAATTAATCAGAATTTTTTTTTGGGTGACAGACACGTGTACGTTGGTGTATATTACGAAATATTTCAAAACATGTACTATAAAATATATTTTTTAATTATTTATATTTTTGTTTATAGGGGAACTTTACTACTTACATTAGTTAATAAAGAAGCACATGGCTGATGCAAAATATTCATAAAAAAAATATTAAGGATACGAAC
Organism: Clitarchus hookeri; assembly: GCA_002778355.1. Classification (NCBI taxonomy): domain Eukaryota; kingdom Metazoa; phylum Arthropoda; class Insecta; order Phasmatodea; family Phasmatidae; genus Clitarchus; species Clitarchus hookeri. The sequence continues at coordinate 203,770 of NQII01000978.1, read as the reverse complement.
AAATTACTTCAAATGGAATGCAATAAACCAATTACTACATAAAACTATGGCCTTCTTAAAGTCTATTATTTAGGGGAAATTGAACTTTAAAATATACTTTCAGGACAGTCTATGGTACCGAAGTTTGAGTACGGGTGCAAACACATCTCCGGCGCAGACCAATGTCGGTGCAATCACGGAATGTGTAGATTCAAATATTCTCATTCAGAGTGCACTTAGTTTTCCCTAAAACCGAATCGCCTAATATCTTTTGTTACTGTGTTTAACCTAAATGCATTTTGCCTAACGGCGTTTCACCTAACTTTGTATCGACTAACTGTGCGNAGCGAACTAGCAATATTAACGTTTATCTCAGAGAATCGAGAAAGCGGTGTATTACTGCGTGTAGTTTATAGCATTGCAAATGGCTATGAGAGTCATTAAACATACAATTCAACAACGTGATTTCACACATTCATAAGGACTGAGCACGGTGGTAGGCAATAAATTGATTAATATATCGTCATTTGATCTTACCCACAAGGATGTTACACGCCAAAATCGAGTTTGCGATCGGTTGTTCTAGAAACTAAACTATTACGCTGTATAGTGCTTATGCGTCGTCTTTCAGACAGATAAGGATGGATATTTTTTGGAGTTGTCCGATTATACTTACACAAATATACAAGGTAATGTAAAATTCTCATTACTTTATTCCACGAAACCCTCTATTACCGACGCGATTATCTTAAATTACGTACAGTATGATGCCTGGGCTATGATGAAATCATCGTCATATATAAGAGAAAAGGAATTTCCCCGTGTTTCATTTTTTATATAAAAGAATGTATAATGTTAACAGACAGTGCACGAACTACAGACCAATGTCGGTGCAATCACGGAATGTGTAGATTCAAATATTCTCATTCAGAGTGCACTTAGTTTTGTTACTGTGTTTAACCTAAATGCATTTTGCCTAACGGCGTTTCACCTAACTTTGTATCGACTAACTGTGCGNGTTTTGTTACTGTGTTTAACCTAAATGCATTTTGCCTAACGGCGTTTCACCTAACTTTGTATCGACTAACTGTGCGTCGCCCAAAAACAATTTCCCTAAAATGTTAATATTTTACCGAAACTGCGTTTTGCCTAAATTAGTTTTCTTTAAAAACTGAAACTTGCATTTTGCCTACCTTCTCCCAGCTTTATTTCGCCTGACTGTAGTTTGTATAATTAAGTTTTTCCTCTCTGGTTTTGCCTAACATTTAGGCTAAACGAAACTGAGGAAAAACAAGGCCACCCTCATCATTTCAATTAGTCCCATCTTAAAACGTGTTTTAATGCTGCCTGGAATAATATTACTTTCCACATAATTTCGTCAGTTGAACGACAGTAGATCTGGCAAGGAACCCAGCAGACAGAACGTGGCCCAAGGCGCCAAGATAGAGTTATTCCACGGTGATTCGTCTTTACGTCCTGCAGTGTGAAGACGAAATCCAACCCCCAAACCAAATGAAAAATCTTGAGAGCAGTATTTAGTCCTCAGGATAAGGCCCAACGGTGATTGTAACTAGTTACCAAGATTATTTTTATAACACTACAAAAAATAAAGGGAAAATTGTACATCGCGTTATTTTCAAATATGTAAATCTAATGCTGCATTTTAACAAACATATTCTGTAAACTTCACGTAAATATTAAAAATGGAGAAAAATATATCAATTTGTCTGTTTCATANTTTTAACAAACATATTCTGTAAACTTCACGTAAATATTAAAAATGGAGAAAAATATATCAATTTGTCTGTTTCATACAACAGTGTGTTGTAAATATACTTTTGTAGTGATAATAGAAAAATTTTGGTACAGTTCGGTCACGGTTACTTCCAACTTTTCTGAAGCCCTGCTAAAGTTATACTTCTAGTATATTCCTCCACCTCATTGTAACTATGCTTATTCAAATCTAGAAAATCATTACTCCAAGTGAATAAATCATTACTCCAAGTGAATAACGCATCGCATTCGTGCGCACTAGGTCTAATAATCAGTTGTATAAGAACTATTTCTTACTAAGTATTGCCAACACAGTTATTTTTTCCTTTTTTAATTTTCATTAATTATAAATAAAATTTTACAATTTATATAAAACATATAAGTAAAAATTTAATTTAGCCAAAAATAAGGTACATTTATATTAACGCAAGTATAAAACACTGTGATACATTATATATCTAGGAAAACCAAGCACGTCATGCGTAGGGTTATTATTCAAAGGTTTCATTAAAAAAGTTTGAAGAAACCGCGAATAGAGTATAGCTTGTTTGCTATGAGATTCTTGGAAAACGTACAAAAAATGTAGCTACTGTATACACCACGGAGATAATTAATTACAGAATGTAATGACAAATCCGGTGACCGCGTTACGTAGCGAATTTCAGTCGATCCCGCGATTTCGCACCGCGGCGGGTGAAAACCTGCCTGCGAGACGCTTCAAAGACCGTGGAACGGGCCACGTCGTTGGACGCGGGCGTTGTCAAAGGGGGATGGAGGGTTGTGGCTGCTCTGTGCTCCGAGTGACATCATGCGTTGGCCGCTTGGCCAGCCGCGCGGAACCGCGAGCAATCGTCCACAGCTGCAGTAACAACTTTCCCGCGGACGTGGTGATTTTCTGGTTGGTTACCGAGGGAAGAGGATGGGGGTGGACTTCCTTCAGCGTTGTTGTTGGAGAACCATATGACCTGTAGCAAGGTCATGCGGGGTCACGTGATGGCAACGGGATTTTACAGAGAGCTAAAGAGAGAGATATTTTGTGCCCACTCCTGATTTATACACGATGAAGTTATACATGCCCATGTGCGTGAAAAATTCAACACCATGAAATAAACGTGAAAATAAAACAAAACTATAAGGAAATGGAAAGCAGAGCGTGATATGTGAATCATTAGACTTTGAGAATGATTCCACGTGCCTAGACGCAGTGGTGCCCCTTGGACAGAGGGTTCAGAAGAATATAGCTGTTCGTCGTCAGTGAGGTGTCAACGTCTCTTATTACGTCAGCATGAATCATTGACGTTAAAGGGCACCTGCTGCTGATATGGGGCATAGTGTCATGACATTGATACAAACGTTAAAGCAGTGAACTGAAGAGAGAAGGACGAGTCGAAAATTCAGGACTGAAGCACGAAATGTAACGACACCCTGGATGATAGACACCTCATACGCATGGCAGAAAATTACTACTCAGCTTTTTCTCGAGTGTTGACAGAACGTTGGGACACTGCTGCAGGTTTGACATTGTCAGCTTCCGAGGTTTGACGGGTGCATGCGTTGCCTGGACCTTCAACGCTTCAGGCTACGACGGGCTCACGAACACACCCATTGGCATGCAGCGTGGAAACATGATGTGTTTTTCGGACGAGTCCTGCTTCAACTTGGATTACAATTATGGCTGCAAATCATTCGACGATATTAAGATAAGTGGCATCTTTCAGAAAAAACTGTTCAACGTCATACTGCACGAACGATGGACGTTATGGTTCGGGGAGAAATTGAGTAACATACGCGAATTCTAACATGTTGCCAAAATGTCCGGACCGTTCTCTAAGCAAGGCATATAATGTTTTCTTGGCCTGTACGTTGGCTCGATATGTCACCTATTGGACATGCCTGAGCTATAGTCACTCAGCAACTAGCGGATCATACCGATGAACTATGGACTGGGAATAGAAACACCTTGGCAGGCGATTCGTCAGGAACATATCTCAATCCTGTTCGATACTATGCTATGGGATGTAGTAGCTCTTATTTAATTTAGTTATATAAGGGTACTTAGTGCACATAAATATTTAATCAATGGGTATTTTACCTCCCATATCACCACAGACGTTCAGCAGTTATATGCGCCTTATATTAAGTAACGTTACATCATGGATGATTTTAGACACATTACTAATGTATACGAAAATGTTTATTGGGCTGAGCTAAAGTAATAATAAATGTTTCCTGATCATTCTTTCAAGAGCACTGTCTTCTCACGTGACGTAAACTGTCTTTTGTTCAGGCAAACTTCTTGCCTTCATAGGTCAGTGCTTTATAGATCCAATTCATTGTGTTGCACAGCCGCCCAGTGAAGTAAGCGATTTAGAAAGAGTTGCTGTTTTGGCATGAGAGCACTGCAGTGCTTCTATTGTGGAAGTGCTACTTTTGACTTTTTGGTAATACTCTGTGTGGAAAATGACACGAAGAAAGTCAGGTACAGGGCGATGTGGTTCTATATGACCAGCACGAGTATCAAGTCAAAGTTTTGCTTCTTGAAAGAAAGTCTCTAGATGACCTGTACGCTTCATCGGTACTAATGTAGCATGATTAAGTACACAGCATCATCCAATATCCTAATTTCGTTATTAAAGTTGACAGCATGGGACGCCTGTACGCCGTTCTCCCCGAAATATACCTTCGACTATCAATAAAAGGAATGGCAGCCTGCAATGGTGTAACGAATATTATGAGTCGGTAAAGTGATTAGTGGCACTATTTAGTAGCCCGGGTGCTCTTCCACTTAGCCAGTCGTAACATCCTACCAAGAAACGAGAATCATCGTGTAAATACATACCGCTCCTACGCGGAGTAAGGTCAGTGTTATTACCAGGTATCCTTTATCCGATTCACTGATAACAGTGCCAGGGGGATCAGTGAAACTCTAAAAATGCTAGGCTATCCGTTTGTACAAAATATCGCCCCGGAAAAATTAAAAAAAAAAAATTGCCAGGAATAAATATTCTAAAAATGAACCTAAATGGTAGGTCACAACGATTAATTGATACTTCCAAAACGGCTTCCTTCTCTCCAAGTTAAAATCATGCATTCAAATAGAGGAAACCTAAATGAGTTCGCGCGACCAGATGGTGACCTTGAATACGTCAAAACTGGCTATGCATTACGAAACAGATTTATTGCCTCAGTTCCGTGGTCAAGAGCTACGATGACAGTTACCGGTTTTCCTTAATATGTTTCGAAATATTATGAAATTACCAGCTTGTTTAATATATTGCGCATTCTGGAACTACGTTTCATTACCTTTGCCTGGATAGTGGTCGTTAAATCAAGCATATAGGCAAAAAATACTTCGAATCACATGCAAGTTATGTGTTTATTCTGAGCAAAACTGTTTTTATGCTTGACCTCTAAATTATAATCAGACTTGTGATGCTAAAGATAACTAAATTTGCAAATATTATATGAAATTCGTCATAACAATTTGAGGTCAAGAAACTTAAATTGATTAGCAAGGAACGACTTTTGCAACATGGTGGTCAAATGTCGATGTAACGAAACCCACCGACAGATACGTGCTAAATTCGCGTTATTATTTTGTACCACAATGAACTTCAATGTCCTATATCTATCTGAGTGCAATTCGTGATTCCATTGGCTACTGACAGCTATGCACCATCATTTCCTTTGTGGGCGCTTCAGTACAGATTGGCTGCTCAACCGTTCAGCTTTGACTATTGGTTAAAGGCGTCTCTTGGAACCTACCCCATAAGTTGTCAACTGCACCCCCCCCCCTACCGACATTTCTCAGCATTACAAATGTAGAATTTAACCGTTTCCATTTTTAGTCCCTTTTGGACACCCAGAGAATCTGACCCCTTTCACACTTCGGTACCAGTAATAACAGCTGCGCCCTTATTTATTAGTATTCAAACAACACACTTTACATTGAAGAACTTCGTAATAAATCTATTTGATAAGTCAGTATTCTCCCCGGACTCACAGCGCAATTTTTTTTTGTTATGTGTTGTTTCTCCATTTACTTCCTTTTTTATACAATATAATACTATTACGTACTTTCTCTGACATTAATGAAGTTTAACTAACGACTAAATACAATTCAACTCTTCACCAAACAATGCTTATGATAAAATTCAATGTATCAAAACTGCATAAAATTAAACTTACAAACAATTAATGGTTTTTTTGCAACTTTCATCAACGCCACACTTAAATTTGGCGTTCAAGTACGAAACGATATTTGCATACAAGTTAAACTCCGTAAATCTATGCGATATGAATAATATAAAATTTTGTGAACTCGAGATTTTACAAATTACGCAGAAGATAAAACCCCGATTCCTGATTAACGACATGCTTCATCGACACTGAGAAATNTGCAACTTTCATCAACGCCACACTTAAATTTGGCGTTCAAGTACGAAACGATATTTGCATACAAGTTAAACTCCGTAAATCTATGCGATATGAATAATATAAAATTTTGTGAAATCGAGATTTTACAAATTACGCAGAAGATAAAACCCCGATTCCTGATTAACGACATGCTTCATCGACACTGAGAAATCCAGACACGGGAGATACTTTCTACTTGGAACAGAGTCAAATCTTTCTCTACCTGCTTAGGCCCTTTTACCTCCTCGCGTTACTTGGCAACTGTTACATGATCATCTATTGTTCAAGATGGAAGTCAGCTTAAGTCCTTACAATCCTGGCACAATTGAATACTTTCTACTGACTACATAAATTTTCATCTGTTATCCCTGCTATAGGTTTAAGCTACCGTGTTGTGATATGCTTGAGATAATTAATCTAGACAATGTATGAAATAGCGCATATAAAGAGATGCTCGAGAATTTTAAAACACGCAGGGCTCACGGAATGGTTAGAAGAAAGTAATTAGAGTAACGACGTTAAGCGTGGGAAGGAAGAAAAGTCAGGACAATGGAGTAATTATCCGATTCGATTATACAATCCTTTAAGAATATTTTATTGTGTTCATACGGGAACAGTTTTGGACTTAGTTCCCAGTATGCCAATAAATTCACGTTCCTTTATGAATGTGCGAATGGCGAAAAATATATGGGAATCCTCAACAAGTACAAATTCAATTTGAAGAAAAAATCTAATCAAAGTATTTAAAGGCGGTTATTTCCCACGACGAAAACTGAAAATCATATAACTATTATCTTCCATACAAACATAGAAATTATTTTCTATATATACATGGCACTCTAAAAATCCAGTATTTTAGGAGTTTACAGTCGCTTTGTATTCGCTATTGATTTTCAAATTTCAGTATTTATTTATGCAAACGAATGAAGAACTGGCTAGCACAACAATTATTAATGATAAGAAAATATCACAATTTTGTAATTGGACCAAGCTATTACAGCTTAATACATACTCCTATCAAACCTTACTCCATATTATATTTTATATACTTAGTACCATTCACAGATATAAAAATTACACAGGTTTAGAATCTCAGTCTTAGAGAGAATCATTGCATTTCGTCAGAATAATTATTCATCTCAAATTCTGTATGCAACGACTTTTCTTAGAAAAAAGTGTCCGTTATATAAAGGAAATGGATTTTATTAGCACCATTTTACATGCACTTCGAATTCGCAAACTAGAATTATTTTTCAAGCTTATATATATATATATATCATATTTTATATAGCATAACAAAAATAATTGTAGAGTACACCAGCTATATACATAACGCATAAGTTGCTCCCTTTGAATAGACGGGCGCACGGATATCAAAAAACTTCACTCCATAATTGTTTATATGTTTCATGGATTTATGTGGGAAGTAACTAGAATTGTGATAGTACCATTTAAAACAATATATTAAGTATATGAAAAGGTAATGTGTTCGATCTTTTCTGGGTAAACAGGCACTTTATTCACTCTTGGAAGACAGTAGACTGTTCCTTGTGTGCACTTCCTGGTAGATAAAAAACTTGGAGAGAGTGTTCCGAGGCACCTGATTCCACAGCTGACATGCAACGCGCGTCGTCAGCCAAGCTTTGCGAATACTAATAGCAGGAGCTAGGCCAGCGTCTCTTCGCGTGGCCTTGTTGTGGAAGAGACGTAGCTAAACTCACGAAATGGAGGATACGCATCCATTTACAAGCTTGTCGTGTGTGATGCTGTGAAAGTGAGGTGTCCGTGCGCGGAACGCTTTCCGGACTGTCATCTGCCAAATTGGAAGACATCTGAGAGAATAGGCGAGTGGCTCAGTGAAAGAGGGGGATGGGGAGAGGAAGAGATATAGCGAGAGAGAGATAGTTCATTCAGTTAAGCGGTTAAAGGCCTACAAGGTATTAAAATAATGTTCTTAATTTTTAGCATATTAGGTTTTTTTTCTCGTTGTGATATGAAATAATAGCCTGAAAAAGTTAGGTCGTACTCATGCAAATTAATAACTTTCATGGATAAATGTATGTGCATAAAATAAATTATTTAAAGTACATACAACCTGAGTAAATCTTATAATAATATTGCCTGATGAAAGTTTTTTTTTTGGCAAAATATAAATCCGAATTATTCGGAATAGAAATGCGCTTAAATTTTTATTACAAATACGTAGAATACTCTGATTCATTGGTTTTTAAAACATATAAATAAGAGAATTCTAGGAAAATATTTTACAATGTAACATGGATATTCATTATTCTGTCATATGCAACATAAATCGTAATTTTCTTGCAGTTTTGGTATCGTGTGTACTAATTTCTAACGAGTTCTGCATCGTGTACATTTAGCTGCATGGATCCATTTGAAGCTAAACTACTTCTACCTAACAATAAGACGTGATTTTGATCACCTAATAATATTTACCTCAGTTTTGTGCTCCATTAACGGGAGCGCCTACCTGGAGTCGTTTTTCTTGTCCGAGGCTGAGAAGCGCGGGACCGATAAGGGCAACACTTCCACGCGTACCAAGTGCGACATCGCCGCTACCCGCAAGGTTCTCAACATACTTGTAGTGTTCTTATCCCACTGCGTATAGGCCTTTTGGCGGTAACTTTAACTTTTTATTTTTGGGAACGTTCAGTGTAGCGTTTTGAAATAAAAGATCGTAGTTTTTTTTTCAATCTTCCGAAATGGTGTTTATAATGTTCATGGTGTCTTCAAATAAATCGACGGACATGGTGTCTGAGGCGCGTGTTCTTTCTGTAGACCAGCACAATGCACGCACGTTTAATAGTTTCCTTATAAAATACACTATTGTTTGTGAAAATTGCAACACCCAGAAAGAATGGCCCGAATGAATCCAAATTCGGAGGATGTGTAGAACAGTGTACTAGCAACAAGTGATTACGATTGCAGAGAGATGTCATACATGTAGGCCCAGCAGCGCCCTCTCTTGTGGAACCGGAAAGGTCAGTGTTACGCCAAGTTCAGTCAATGAAGAGAAGTCAAACCAAGTGAATGCAAGTGCCACTTTGCCTCGTCGACGTAAAAGGGCACCATATCAGCATATGAGTGAGTTCGAACGGGGCAGAATTATCGGTCTCCAGGAAACAGGTTTTGTCATTCTGTAAAATTTCGGCTCGTACAGGGAATACTGCTACGTCAGTGATGCGTGTGTGGAGCCAGTGGATATAAGAGGGTCGTACGCAGCGACAAGCGGGCACTGGACCACGAAATGTGACCACAGAACAGGTTGATAGCCATTTTGTCCACGTCTCTAACGGACCGTATAGCCTCATCCACAGTGTTGGCTCAACACTGGAGCACTGCAGCCGGTGTGGACCTGTCTGCATCGACGGTTAGACGACGTCTGCAGTGGGCTGGGCTGGTGGCACGCATGTCATTGCGTCGGCTTCCATTGTCCAGAAACCACAAACGCCCCAGACTGCAACGTGAACGCAATCACTGGCGTGCTGAGTGGCAAAATGTAGTGTTTTCGGACTAGTCCAGTTTCAACCTGTCCTACAGAGATGGCCGCATACGTGTTAGACGCTACCGTGGTGACCGCAATCTGGCAGCATGCATTGTGGAGCGGCATAGTGGACGAACGCCAAGTGTGAAGGTATAAGACGCCATTGAATACAGCATGTGACCTCGACTCCTACGTATTCGGGGCAATCTGATCAGCAACCACTACATCAGGGAAGTTTTAGAGCCCGAGGTACTGCGCCTCCACATGCCATATTTAAGGAGAAAAATGCCCGGCCACATGGGGCAAGGAATATGCAAGCCTTCTTCAATGAACGGCAAGTACAACTGCTTACCTGGCTTGCACATTCACTTGACATGTCGCCATTCGATCATGTCTAGGATATGGTAAGTTGGAAGCTTGTTCGTCACGGTCCTCCAGCAACCACTCTTGATGCTTTGTGGACTCGCATACAAACCACATGGCGGGAGATTCCCCAGGAGCATATCCATGTCCTCTTTGATTCCATGCCAAGGCGTCTAGGGGCTCTGATTGTAGCACATTGGGGCTTCATGCCATACTGAATTCTCAAGAATAGAGATTATATACAGTTCTGTAATCCTAATCAATTTTGTATTGTCATGTACCTAATTTGTGCTATAAAAGTTTATTTCAGTCACATATATCCTTCTTGGTGTTGCATTTGTCACAAAAGTTAGTGTAATATAATAAATTCAGAATACTCTGCAACACAGTTAAGCACCAGGTATGCGGACATCTTGACCCATTCAGACCCAAGACAATCGTGTACATAACGCACAGGATACTTATTTTTGCCCGGTACAGTACAATACGAGGCTCAGTGCCCAATGATCTTCCCTATGGGTAACAGATTCATAAATTGTGTATCTGCATCAGGTTATGAATGGTTCATCACTATACCCAAATATAAAGTCTGTAACTTGTTGGCTGTTATAACGAAACAAGTGTTGTTTCGACTCTTCAAAAATTATCTTGTTTACAACACCCGGGTCCATAAATTAGATTGGGCTTGAAAACGTTGAAAGTATTTATCTTTAGCTGTACTTTATTTCAATATGTTTGGGTAATCACAGGGATTCTATAGAATACGAGGTTTTCTCATTTTAGCGGGCTTCAAACCTCTTTCTTGCCATCCCAGTGGTGAGAAGTTGAGGAAGTTAAATTTCGATTCACGTTCGGTAGTTGGGATCGGACAATCTCCAGCGCTGCTTCGAAACCACACGAGCGTGACATGTTTTGTAATCGCGGAAACCAAGGATCCTTCGCACTGAGACAACGGCTTGTGAAGAAGCGAACTCAAATTCATGCGGTGCGCGGGGTACTGTAGTTGACTTGCGTCAGTCCTTCTGCGCTCTCCATAACAAATATAGGCAACGCACCCGGGCGTGATTATTTTGTAATATCGGTGCCACGTTTCTACAGCAGCGTCTCTCAGAGATCTGCGGGCTTGTGCAAGGTAGACGTCGGTGGGCTCTTGCCTGGTTGAGAATTTGGTATAGGGAAATACATTTTAATGAAATGCCTTTTTTTTTTTTTTTTTTTTTGCGTTCCTGTTTAAGATAGAGATATACCACCACAGACTTATTTGAGCATAAAAAACGCGCTTCTTTGCTATCATAGCCTTTTGTAACAGTAATGTATAGTTATTTTATGGAACAATCAGGAAAATTAATAATAAAATAACAATTAAAAAATATTGTTATATTTGTGTCGATACAGAGCTTGAGAGTATCATTTCTCATACTTCGGTTTTTGTTTAAAGTTTAATATAAAACCAGAATTTCATTAACGACGAAAAGTTTATTACAGATGGAGTATGTTGCTCAGAGAAGCAGGAGCGGAAACGAATCAGCAATGGCCTGCTTTAAGTACCCACCCCCATTCGTCTGGAATGATTTTGGAAAACCACGGAAGACCAAAGTCAGGATGGCTGGGTCAGGAATTAAACCCTGGTCCTTCCGAAAGCGAGTCGAGTTTTTTATAGGCTGTTAGTAGAGGGATTATGGGGACTTTGGCACATCGGGACCTGGGACCGGAGCATCGGAGATGTTCGTGCTCTGTCATTCCCAAAACAAATTTCCTGTATACATTTGTTGTTTATTAAATGTGGTGGAGTAAATATTATTAATGTAAAAATTTGACGTTTTTCTGTGTTTTAATTTGTAATCCAGGAATGTTAACAAAATTGAGAAGTTCCAATTTGATTTTGGAGCGTTAATCGCACTTCCTCGAGATACCCCTTAAATTCTTATAACGTTCTCGGAAATGTTTTTATTAGTTCAGATTGACAGTGAAACAAAGTTTTATTAATATGGCAAATTTAACGATGTCCGCTGGAAAATAATTTATGATTAGGTGGTATAGAGGTCGAAAAATTATAATATCTCATTGTAACAAACTTTGGTAACTTAATCCTATAGAGCAGCCTAACTATTTAAAATGTGATATCTGTACAGAAATATAATTTTTCAAAATTTTGAACTTTACTGTATTTTTCTTTGCATTATGGTATGCATTAAAAATGGTATTAGCAGGTTTCGTTTGCATCACGAAGGGGCAGTACAATAAAAATAATGTATATAGTAGTATTTTGGCAACATGCATTATGTTGCAGTTTATAACTACATTTGACAAACAGCGGACACTGTCGGATCATAAAAAAACCAAAACTTTCAAGTGCAAATTGATTTCGGCCAGCATAAACCGTTGCGGTTTAGCCCCCATGCTCCCAAGGACGCGAAAATTTTTGTTTTCCGTTTTTGCACACACTCTTGCTTGTTGCTCTTTTATAACTCAATTTTACGCTGTCGCATGTTGTTGACTTGTTGGGCAAGAGATTGGCTTTAATTCGGCGACAGTCGTATCTTGACATTTATTTATCTATAGACCGTTCGCAGTTAACTGAAGAATTTTTAAAACCCTGCTTAACATCTACTTATATGCACATTATGTATTCTTCCACCATATGTAACATTAACATTGTCAAAGGCCTGATCACCTTGTTCATGCATCGGTCGAGCAAAACTGTGAAATCATCATAAAAGTAAAAGTTTAACTAATTTATTAACTCTTAAACTTGTATACGTTAAAAAACAAACGAAACTACTCTAGCATTCACAAATGTTTGCCGAACACTTTTAATTGAACGTTTAGGCATGATTTACTTTTCATCCGTCGTTACCAACTCTACTGGGCGCATGTTAGTCAGTGCGCCCTTTAAAAACGCACGCAGGTAGGGGCAGTGATATTTTTCAAAGGTTGATTACAAAAATGCTCAGTTGACCGTGAACTGCCAATACCAACGCACAGCAACAAGACTACCAGAAATAAGCATTTTTTAAATTTATTTTTATATTTGAATGCGACGAAGAGGAAGTTACAAACCTTGAACCACGCCGGTGTGTTCTCCGCAGTGACGTCAAAAAGTGTAGCAACTGCTTGTGGTCGTTGCGCAAGAAAGGCGATTAAGTTTGTAGTAGTACCTTGCCATTAGCGACCTCGGTGTCTTAGCGTCGAGTTACGCCACTTCCCGAAAACAGGTTGGCAGACGCCCCGAGTTACTTCAGGGCACCCAGGTCGTTAACTAGAGACGATTCTCGTTACGCGTTGATTGCAGTGCAGGTGTTGAAAGAGGATGTTGGAAATTCTTTGATTAAAAAGTGCTGTATCTTTTGAGTAACTCGTTTCGTTGCGAGTAGAAGGTACTAGTAAGTTCTGGCTCAGGAGTTTTTAGATGTGCCTGCCTTCCCCCCTCCAAAAATTTTATCTTCCCCACCAAACTATCCGTCTACAGGTGTCCGTTTAACCGGATATACAAACAAAACATTTAACACATATACCCACATACACATACACAGTGATCCAACAAATAAAAAATAACACTAAAGCACTGCAGTACAATACAAAAGTCATTCTGTATATGTGGATGTATAATCCATTGGTTTGCATATTGATTACAAATCTCTGCGTATTATTTCAATTGTGGGTATGAATTTAGAATAATTAACATAGCATTTTATGTATTTTCTTAAAATGTTTGTATGGTGACACCAGTTTTCGTGTGTACATATATATGCAGTTATTATTGTGTACGCGTGTATCTAAACATACATGGGATTTTAGGAACCTCACTCTTTTTCAGCTGAAAAAGAGTTATAAGTACGCACACATATATATACACATATATGTGGCTTAGTTCAATTCCTAAAGGAGATATACGCCTTTGAAAATCAAGACTGAAAATTTAATTTTTGTGAAATATCAGAAACTGTGTGGAATTGAATGACTATTATCTGGATAATGTTTATTGGTATCGAGATCTTCAACCCATAAAAAACCGCTGTTAATACCTTCCGTTTATATAAAAATTATATTGGTGGCCACCCTCTAATTACATACAATTCTTTTGCCTTCAGGTTTTATGGAATTTCTATTCCGTCGTATCGAGCAACACGTCCCACGGTTTCCATTTCAAAATCATAATTAAAATTGAATCTGATTATTTTCTTTGTGTGTTTAACACAGTAAAATATATCCATAGAACTACTGGAGGCTGGTGGAAATGTAAAGAAAAAAATAATATACGTTTCCATGTTTTTACTTTTTTGCGAGTAGTTAGCTATATTTTCATCTTAACTCACATGTACTTAAAGAACTGAATTGTTATTCCATGTTAAATGACAGATATTGTACGAGTGAAAGTGATACTGTTTTTCTATTGCCGACTTTGAGTGCTCTGAATGAAACGCCCGTCTATAATTTCGACTTCATGAATATTATCACATACTTTTGTACGTTACGTTTTAGCCCCCCCCCCCCCTCTACTCCCNGTTAAAGCACAGTTCCCCTCTACCACCTACTTATTCCATATATGTAGGTTCTCATTAAGCAACGTTTATGCTGATCCTTTGAGCTAATGCGACCTGCATGGGTTCTCTCCTATATCGCTTCTTTCATATGATGTTAATTTGGGTGTCGGCTAGTCATCAGAACAATAGAATTAAAACTGCTTCTTTGCGCAACGTTTAAAGGCTATCAGAATTGATTACATGAAATGTAACAACATGTTTATACATTATTTTTTGTCAGGAAGTTAATACAAGTGGTGGGCTCACGAAACGCAAATGCAACTGACTTGCGAGGAGCTATTGTCGGCTCCTATAATTAGGGGCAGGAAAATTTGGCGAGTTCAATGACCTGTAGGCTAAACCCGCAGTCCTTTGTGTACTCGAGCATCAGCTGTGTGTTCATTGGCTGCGGCTCCAGAGAGAAGCCAATGTTGCACCACACCTGGCAGAATGGGATTCTCTATGCGTTTCCTTGTAAGTCTGCTATTGGCTCAGAGGCGTCCAGTTCGTGTTTAATAAACTGTGATCCTATAGCAAAGGTGATGGCTTCACTGTGTGTGTGTTTGACGTCCATCTTGCCCCTAACTAAGGTTAAACATTTGACCTCTCGAAATTTAAAATCTCTGAAAAGTAGTTTTAGTACTGTGGGCGCCACAAATTCTGTCGGCTCACCTCCCTGGCACTCGGGCCACCGGCACGGCCCGGCCGGTGGCTGAAGACACTAGTGACGACCCGGCTCTGTACAAACTGTTACAAAAACATTTGGAGCGCATCGGCAAACGCGCAACTGATTATACGAAGACTAATGTTAGTAGCACGGCATTCAGACTGTGGCAGGCTGCG